>BLJB01000076.1:0-56804 GCA_013423325.1 Usnea hakonensis
GAAAGCCTCTTTCGGAGCTGTCAAATAATTCGGTTTTGGCCAAGGGGAAGCGACGAGAGCGAGTCCCAAGGAGTCTATTTGGATGTAAGCTATGTGAGATCTATATATGTAATCATATGGGGTGCTGGAATGAGTATATCATGGCCATTCCATGTAGATAGATTTGGTGGATTTGGTGTTTTTTTTGGTGGGGGAATGCCAAGCCTTTATTGAACCAGGTTTGCCAATCCATGGGATACCGACCATAGCTGCACTCAACCATTGGCCGTTCACCATATCCAGAAGAACAAACAATGGTCCTACTGCGCCTCCCAATGTTTCGGCGATGCCTTCGCCGATCATGTAGGTCGCAAGCAGCACACCAGCAGTTCGACCGATGGTGACTTCTGCTGTTTCCACCAAACCTGCAGCTCCTCTTTGCCCGAGCGTACCCTCGAATGGAGAGACAGCCGATTTACTCTCTTCTTGGATCGTGGGAAGGGCCCTCGAAGCTGGTGGCGGCAGGCTTTCCATCTCTGCCTGCGTGACGGCGTCCGTGAACCATGCAGTTTGGTCGTATGCTAAGGGGTTTTCTTGTCTTTTGTGCCTTTCCGACAAGGCGTCACTGCCCTGGCTTGTGTTTCGGCTGTCTAGCAACAAAGCTGGCGCGGCTGGATTGGTGACCACGTCAAATACCCGAACCCAGTCATCCGTCGTCGAATTGCCATTCGGCTGTTGGATTGACCACACGTCGTTGATAGTCTGTGAGTAAATGTCTGAGGAGTCCGTATAATATTCCTCTCCATTGGAGTATATTAAAGCCATTGAGGATTCGACGGGAAGATTCAGAGCACCAAGAAGTCGTTGGACTAGATCGATGCCTGTATTGGGAGTCAAGCCACCACCTCTTCGATAGAGTGGGTTTTGGTTCCATACTTTGGCGAGAAGACCGGTGCCCGTTTGATGATCGATAATGTCCGCATTCGTAAGAGATGTCTGCCCTGTCTGTCTGACATAGCGTCTCGAATTCGAAACTCCCCAGAACCCGATGGGTTGTCCGCTCTGAGCGACGCCCAAATCAGTCGCTCTGAGTTGCAACTTAGCGTATGTGTTGAACCCTACTTCCACTCGCAAGGGTCCATCAACACTTGTGCCAGCTATTTGCAAGCTCGTGTGCAATCCAAATATTGGTTTTCCAGTAATTGATGACACAGCCTTGGCGTCCATGTCAACGTCTGCGATTATATAGACATCACGCGGCGGTGAAGACGACGCATTTTGTCGGGGATACAAGGGAGTGGGTTGTGGAAGAGCCGCCAGCGGCGAGATGAGAAAATGTAGAAGAAGGAAGACCAGCTTCACGATGGTGTCTGGGAATAAGCGAATGCCCATGAGGAGCACAGCGGACACTCAGTCCGGGAGACAGGTTGGGGCAAGGGAGCTTGACAATGCAGGGACATGGGACCGGTCACTATTGTCAAGATAGTGGGTAGGCTTGACTTGATCTATGAACCTCACAGAGATCATATAGCATGCGCGATAAGAGTGGGACTGAGATGAAGTATCCGCAAAATAAAATCTTGCAATGGCAATCAGGCTTGATGACTGGCCGGCAGGATCTCAGCAATGAGCAGGCTACGCGGTGTGGAGCACCCCTAGATGATGCAATGTTACGGGCGCCTCACCATTACGGCTTACCCAAATAGACACTTCCCCTACAGAGCCTCGAAGGATGCTTCCTTGCGATACGGGCTACTAGTCCTGAGATAGCACGCTCGATGAAACCTACTGGATGCCAGAGGTTAGGACAGGAGAGATTGGCTGATCTCCCACTAAGCCCCACGGCTTCACCCACTCATGTGATACCAATCCATGGTACGTAGCAATCATTTTACTACGGGCTACTGCTGCATCCCACCCGGAAACACGTGTTGCCTAGTCTCTTTCCGCACAAGTCGGAAACCGGCACGGAAAATTTGAGCCCCATGATCAGACAGTTGGTGTGGGGGATCTGTTGAAACGAGAGAAGTATCCGATCGATGGCGATGGCGAGGTGGTAGACGTCTATTATCGAGCGCTTCGACAGCTGCAACACGGCTTGCTGCTTATTCGACCCGTTAGGAGGAGGCTGAGCGCGGCTTGGGGCGGCACGTGAGGGGGTGAGACATGCAACAATTGCGAGATTAGCTGAACTTATATAAGGTACTGATGGATGTGGTTCATTACATGACACATAGCCAAATTGAAACGTTTCACAAATGTTACAGCCAAGGATACTTAGTATCGGCAATGAAGTAATATATGCGCCTCCTGCTTACTAATCCCACCCTAGGCAAGCTTGTTGACGGAGTGATTGGGCTGACATACATAAGTATTAATGAATACCTAGATATATAGATCAGGTGTACAGAACATGATACTGTAGAATGAAATGGGCCCCGGAATGAAATGACTCTGGGTCGTTCATCACCGTCAATCGCTTCGAGCGGGCACACACCGACTAATGCCCGAACTATTACATATTAAAACCGGGCTGTTGGCGCCAGAGTCACTTGTTCAAGAGGAGATTTCCTGTTTGGGGATACAAGGGCCCCAGTGAAAGATATCTCTCATTCTCAATCCTATCCCGTCGTATCAATATGCGCCCTCTCATTCTCATTCCACGCCCAACGAATCAATCACAATGTAGGCTCTGCGCTAAGTCATTTTTCTTCAATTTGTCTTACGATACAAGCTAGTGCAAGTTTACGATGGAGCATGAGACAATCCAAGACATTGTAGACGAAGGGTCCAGTAGCGGACCACGCATGCACGGCGAAGACATCGAAGATTTTCTCGATCGCTTTACCAGTAACGATGAGTGTCATCACAACCCTCGAACTCTGGCTCTCATATTCACTCAACCATTTAATCTCCATCTTCCTGTCGCTTTCCTGGCGTTAGGCATCGCTGATAGAGCTGACAAAAAAATCTGAGGAGTGCATGGCCATTTTCATAGCTCCTGATATCTTAATCAACTACGAGGCCTCATGGGCGTCGCTCGTCTGACCGTTATCAACGAGAGAACAGTCTAAAACATTTACAGAGCAATTCAATGTGACCGATATGAACTCGTCGTTTAGGAAAGAAGCAAACTGTTGGCGGCACAACCCTAGGTGGGGATGCTAAAGCTCTGCCCTCCCTGTCATAGCCTCACGAATTCAATGACTCTACAAGTCAGGGCAAAGAGCTCACAAGGTGGTGCAATGACAAGGAGCGTTCTACCATTGGGGAACTCGACTTTTTTGAAAGAGCTGTGTTTTGAGATTCACGTGGACCGTGGAAATCAACTGGTATAAATCCACGGACCATGGCAGCAGCATGCACATCATGGAGTCTCACCTGGTGTACCAATGTAGGGGCCTTAAAGAAGCTGGTCTTATGTCAGGCATAGTTCCTGCCGCGATTCGCAACACGTCCCAGGTCATGTACCGTACTCAAGAGCAAATTGTCTGTCAGGACTGGGTCGAGGTTTCTACCCGGACGAGAGCGAGTTCTCTCTACCGGCTCCATATCCACTCAAGATCTAGAAGCCAAGAGTATTCGATGCCGCTTATTGTTCCTGCTATTGGAAACCCGTGTACGCTATACTGTATCTATACTCAGACCTGCAATGATAATGGCTTTGCGGCCTCGGGATACAGTAACAATGTCATTCTATTGCGGATGAGATTCCACCTCCCGGGCCGCATCATTGCTTCACTGTTCTTGTAACATTTATTAAGGAATGTCAATGACAACACATTCGCGCCATCGGCACAATCAAGAAGCCGACTTCATCGATAGCATCAACGCATTTCAAAGCATGAGAGACTTCTCCCGATGGAAACTATCACGCAATGCCTCTTGGCCGACCCACAAATATCTACACCAATCTTTCGACTTGCATCCATAAACACGATCAACATTACTATCGCTCAAGCTTCCAGCGGCTTTCTTGCCATGTACCTCTCCGCAATCCGCCACACTCGCAAACGCTAAGCTGTCGCTCTCTCCCGCAACCCCAATCCCTTGCTTACGGCCAAGTGTATTGAAGTCCATCCAGCCTCCCACACCAACCATGCGTCCATCATGACCACTTTCTGCGAAGTCCACACCGAGTTTAGCATTTTCGGCTGCAACTCGGATGCAGTCCGTCATACACAGCTTGCAATCACTGCTGCAGCGAAAGAAGCGTGCGTGAAACGATTCGAACCCAGCGAGTACGCCATTAGGGAATATGGGGACTGGGACTTCTATGCTGGAACGCTACTGATGTGAGCGGCCACAAAAGACATCGGGAATGTAGTATACATGGTTGATCTACAGTGTCTTCATGAATACACTGAGTACAGGTACGCCAAACAGGGCGTTTGAAGCGCTAGGCGGCTTACTCCCGTAGACTTTTCGTCATTAGTATGAAAGCTAGGACCGCCGATCTCCCTAGCGACACCGATAGGAAACAGATATTTACGACAACGCAGGATTTTGGAAAAGTTGTGGCTGCCACGTTGGACTTGGAGAGGTGTGAAGAAGAAATGAATATGGTTGGGGAAACCATAAGCTAGAACGTAGTAGTTGCCGCCATCGAAAATTTCACGGGAAGATGTTGTGTCGGTGAAAAAGAAAAGCTCTGACGAGGAATCGAAAAAACTGGTCAAAGACGAGGAAGGAACGAGGTCCTACAACCAAGCGAATCTGTATCGCCCCCATTCCTACGCAATGACGGGACCAGCACTACATAGAAGCTGAACCCACAAGTCAGACCTCGGAATATCGAACAATCCTCACAGAAATACCACAACGGCGCAAAATCGAGAGAACCTGCACGGGCGCCGAACAACATCCAAGCGAAACCCTTCACAATCCTCTGCAAAGCGAGCACTAAACCCAGTAATTGCTCTGATCCCGAAGCTGATACAGGCAAATTCACATTCACGAGTCTGTGCAATTCTGCCTGCGAGTCGCGACAACTTCCTGCATAGCCGCCAACGGTAAGGTCCGGGCGCGGCGCTCGAGGCGCGAGGGACAAAGCGCTCCAAGATTTTATAAGAGCGTCGATGCTTCATTCCTTTTTCTTGATCGATATTGGCACGTTTAACACATTATTATACACTGGGATTTTCGAAGTCACGTGAGGCGTCTTTCAGCTTTCTCCCCATCCACGAATGAGAACGAGAATGACAAAATCCATGCATCAAGCTCTCGCATCTACCCTATCATTATCCCTCTACCTTCTCGCCCTCATCCCATCCATCACATCGGCATCCATTCTCCTCCTCCCTCCATCCTCAAACACCACCACCACCACCCCCCTCACCCTCCACCCCCCCACCAACCTCACCATCCCAGAAGGCCAAATCCGCTGCATCGTCCGTTACCCCCACCCCCTCGCCCCCATCGACCTCCCCACCTGCCAACCCACTATCGACCGCCTCCTCAGCTACCCCTGGACCAACACCCGGCGCACCTACACTTTCCCGCCCAGCCGTCCCGAAGAGGTCCAATCCATACAAATAAGCGACGGCGATTGCGCTATTAGTCTTGGTCGGCGGGCGCCAATGGGGTCGATTGCGATTTCGCTGAGGGAGATTGTGACGAGCGTGATTAGGGTTTTGACGGTTTGTAGGGGGTTTGGGGAGGGGGGGTTGCAGGTTGTAGATCCGCCGTGGTGGAAGTGGATTGTTGTTGTGGAGGGGGGAGTTCGGGAGATGGGGGCGTTGGTGGAGGGGAGGAGTAGTCAAGATGCTCAGTAAGGCTCGTGTTCGTTGCAAAGACTGGTGTTGGGCGATAAAGAACCGCTCCTCTTCACAGGAAATCTGGTCCGATAGCCTCTGGCAATTGCATAAAAAATCTTAGTGAGAAAGTCTTTAAAACGAAAGCCTCAACTTGAGCATGTATAATTAGCAGTATGGATCAGACGCCTACCGAAGACCAGCACATTGAGGCGAAAAGTGGAGTTGATTGGTACGACATTTAAAAATGAAGGAATACTGGTGCCGCTCCTTACTATAATCAATTAGTCACCATTGACTGTTCCACATTCTGGAACATATAAGACTTAGCGATACTTGATCGATCGAGCCGGGCTGGTACAGCGGTGGGACGACGGACGGTCTCTCCATGAAAACTCTTTGAAAAATATCGAAGGCTCTCTCAAAATCGTCAGACGACCACCAACATCGAAGGCGAGACGTACAGGTTCGGCAGGCATGCTTTAGTTTCAAGCTCAAATGTACCTACACTCCGAAGAAGGGCTCGGATGGCGCTTGCTAGAGCACCCATCGCCACAAGTCGAACTTAGCGATACGGGTTTTTTCCAGTCAACTCGCGGTTCTAAACGAACCAGTGTTGAATCCACTTAAAACGACTGATGCTTTGGACTTTGCAGCCTAGTTCTTTCCCATTCCAGTAGAGCATGCTTCTCTGTCACGCATTTGTTGAGCCAGGCATCCCTTGTTATTGTGGTTTTTCTCAAAGCCTCCATACTGTCTGCAGCCTTTGCGGTCTTCATCCTCTTCCCTAAGTTTTTAACATTGCTCCACCAAGTGGTCCTTCCCACAAGGCAGTTTCGTTGAGCTCTGGCACCCTCTCGTCCCGTTCACAATTCATGGCCGGCGTGGAAAGAGACTACCAGTGCCTCCAGGCATCCGTGGGTAAAGGGGCCAAGTTTCATGGCGAAGAAAGCCCAGAAATGGGTCTCCTTCCCTTCTTTCAATGTGGCATGACAGAAGATGAGGTTGCACTCAGATATAAATCCTAGATATGCGGAGGCGAGCCACTGGTTCTAGCTAGCCAGCAGTCCCGTTTGAGAAATATTGTACCAATAGGTATTACTGAAAAGGCGGACAAGTAGGGTCTCATGATAGAAAATTTTGACAGCTTCAGAGGATGGCACACTGAAAGTTAATACTGAAGCGAGGCCAAACTTTCGCCCTTTATGACTCCTAGCGGTGTAGTCAAGCTGCCCGTAACTTAGACCTTGGTACTTGCTCAGCTTACACAGCTCAAGTCTTCATCATAGAATCTGGTATCTTCGGTCCGGGGCAGGTGCTTGTAGATGCCATTGCGTATTCCTACAGGCAATCGGTAGGTGAAAAAGGACCCAATGATATCACGCGCAGCGATTCTTGAGCAAATGTCGTGACTTGGAGTGTGGGTCAATCGGAAGTCGTAGGAGATGTAGAGACTTTTGGGATCTAGGATATAGAGGTCCCAGGGCTCAGACGTGTAATCTGGTGGCTCCAGCATCCTTCCTCGGAGAATCTCAGCGACCGCAAGATCTCACTCCGTGTAATCCATGTCGAACTTGATGAGCTAGAGGCGGCATTCAGAGAAGTGGATGTGCAATTCGAGTGGGTCTTGCCAGCTCTCTTCACGGACAGACCGATTGGAAAACGGCTATATGAGTGACAGAAAGCCGACGCCGGCAGATTGAGGAATCTGCAGCACTTGAACATACTTAAGCCAACAGCCTAGATACGTTTTCAATTTATGCAGTGTTGAAGTAGAGTACCTTGTCAAAATCTTACCACATTAAGACGTCCAGGACCTTTCTCCGAAGTCAAGATAAACGAGATGCCTGAGCTCATCTTCGCTTCATGCTGCCATCTTCCCATGGATCAAAGGTGTACAGTGCTGAAAAACAAGAAGACTATCAACAGGTCAAATGCATCCCCAGCACCTTACAATGCCAAGCTAGACAACAATCCATTCGCCAGACCCTCTCAGGATCTAGCCCAACGGCAGGCTCCTAACCATTCTCCCAAACACACCCCTGAATAACTCAGCATCACCACCCCCTCCACCATCTTCACCCTCACCCACCCTTCCGACCCATCGGCTCCCTCCCCACTACCCACCTTATCACACTCGCACTCGCTACGAACCCCAACACCAATAACGCGAAACCAGTTTCTCAACCTCATCCCCTATCCGCCCCCTAAAACCCAACCATTTTCCCCCTCCGTTTGCCCCCCCCTACCCATTCTAGCACTCGAACATCCTATCAATAACCCGCGTCATGGACACCACACTCTCCATCCCTCCCTCCCATAAAACTCTCACCTCCACCCTTCCAATATATCCGAACCTCCGTAAGTACGTAGCCCCCACCAAAGCGCGCTATGCGTAAATGAGCGTATCCGGGTGCTAAAGGGCTGAGAAAGGGGGATTGTGTTTCTGAAAGGGGGGAGTTATATGGAAGTGGAGGGAGGGGTGGAGGATGAGATTGGATTCGTAGAGAATTTCTTTGAGAGGGCGCTTTGGGTCGTGGTCGCTTGTGGATAGATGGACACACACAGCGATAGGGAGAGAAAAGAAGAGGCAATTTCTCCCCAATCTCACTCCTTCATCCGAAAAGGAGGTGCGACACTTCACACCTCCGTTCCATCTCCCCGTATTCTCTACTAATCATTGAACCAAGCTCGATCCGCAAGAACAACCCGCACGTGCGCTTTTGATTTGCGTACTCATTTCGCGAGGGAGATTTGGCGCGCGGAGGCGCTGGTGACTTCTAAACGCAAGTGTTTTCTATTTGGGGAATAAGGAAAGGGATGAGATTGATTGTATTGTTTGCCGTTGACGCAAGGGGAGGAGGATGAGTGTCGTTTTCGGGGTGGTGGGGAGTGAGGGTGGGTGGGTTGTTGGGTGATGAGGGAGTTGGAAGGGGGGAAAGGGGGGATTCATACATTGAGTTGAGGACGACTCATAGAGGATACACGAGGAATGTTGCGGCGTGCAGTAGGATGTGAAGAGGAATCAAGAAAAAGGGCAAATCAGTCTGTAATCTTTTTAAGTATAAGACAAGTGCGACACGGTGACATTTGATTTGAGCTTTTCCCAAATACACGGCCTCTGACGATACCTTTTTTTCACCAATTCTTCGAAGAACGATAGAAAAGCAGGCCTATCAACTTTGGAGACCTTATCCGGTATCCTGGAATCAGTATAGTATGTGACTGCCAACAGTCTTTATAACATCAATCATGCAATCCTGTTTATGGATTCGATTTGACAAACTCGACACCTGCACGCAAATGTCAGTCTTCGTAGGCTTTCAGAAAGGGTTCAGTCGTGGGGCAAGCAACTTGCCTTTCCCAATGTTGGTCTTTAGATCCTTCAAGGCAACATCCAGCATTTCCTTTTCCTTTGGCGTGATCTTGCCCACCTCATGAATCTTTTCCACACCATTTGGTCCAAGTTCCACCTTTGAGGCGAAGAAATCAACGCCTTGGCCCTTGTACAGAGGGCTGTCAACAAACGTGGGCTCCACAACGCCCTTCTCTCCTTGTGCAGCCTTAAGCAAGCTTTCGGCAAAGCGAGCACCAGCCATAGCCATTGAAAGCGTAGCTGATCCAGCACCATCTTTTGCCTTGACGACCTCGTCGCCACCAAATTGCACCCTGTAAACAAAGTCATCCAGCTCCTTGCCTTGAAGGCTGTAACCCGCTTGGCTCAGCAATGGCACGATGGTTGCACCTGAGTGGCCCCCTACAACAGTTATATTCTCGTCCGCGGGATCTGTGCCTTTGAATTGCGAGATAAATCGGCTAGCGCGCACCACATCAAGGGTTGTGACACCGAACAGGCGCTTTGGATTGTAGGTCCCTTTCGACTTGAAAATCTCAGCACAAATGGGCACAGTGCTGTTGACAGGATTTGATATCACGAGAACGTTTGCGTCAGGGGCGGCGTCTGCGACGGCTTTTGCGAGGTCACGGACGATGGACGCGTTGGTGTTGAAGAGGTCTACAAATTGAGGCTGTCAGGAGACATCGCAGGAATATATAAGCCCAGATAGGAGGCTCAGAGCAAGGAGATTTACCGTCACGGGTCATGCCAGGCTTCCGGGGCACACCTGCCGGGATGAGGACGATTTCTGCGCCGGTAAGAGCTGATTTTAGGCCGTTGGCATCAGGTTGGTAGCCGGTAACGACGCTCTTGGTATTGATGTGACCAATGTCGGCGGCAACACCTGCACCCAGATCAGCGGTAACGTTGGTCAGACAGCTGATCTTGCTGACCTGGTCCGCCTTTGATATCATATAGAGCAAGCTCGGTGACGCGCGGGTTCAATTTCATCAGCAAGGACAGTGGCTGTCCAATTCCTCCGGCACCACCAAGAACGGTAACCTTAGATGCCTAGCATGTACTGTCAGTACCATCGCGACCTTAGGTGGATTGAGCTGCCGGAATTGAGGCTCGAGGAGCAGTAGGAGCTTCTTACTTGTCTGACTGTAGCTGAGAAAGCTCTTCTCTGGCAGGCGCCGAGTACAGGCCTTGCGGCAAGCATAGTTCTTGAGGTCAGCATGATTTACACAGGAACACCGAGCTAGAATTGGGTGGAGGAACTGCGAATGTGGAATGCGGTCAAATGGATGGTAGATGCAATGAGAAAGCAAAAATCGGCGCTCGGCATTTTCGCAAGTGGCGCTATGCCAAAACGACACTAGCGGCAAAATCTCAAGACCGACCACAATCCTTTCATCACTCATATTACGACTCCGCACCTTGTGCGTGAACGGGATTTTTTGGTAACCATTGGTTCATGCGGATCTTGAGTTATGCTACGTCTGAAACCAGAAATCCGTCATAAGTCGATAGTGCCATCTATCGCAGCAATTGGGCTAAACCTCATACTTGTCGAATTCGCTGGATGCGAGGCCGAAATAACACAGTCAGTGTGAGGTGACACTTTACTGAACAGGATGATGGGATTACCATCGGAAAAGCGCCGTATGACAGTATTGTTGGATAGGTGTAGTTGTCTCCTACCTGCATTCTCCTACCTGCCACACTATGGACAAATCCGCCATCACCGCTGTGATTTGGACCTCATGAAAGACATGGTAAGTAAAGCTCGGGCTATACTTGGTAGGATTATCCGTCTACATTGTGTAAAGGAATATGTTCTGGGAGGCACTGGCTTTAGATAGAGGCTGTCGCTTGCGGCAATATTCCACGTGTTTCGCAGCAAAGTGATCTTTCCGACGTTTCAAGCACCCAACGTCATTACATGCTGTTAGCCGACTAATCGGACCTACCTTATTTATGCGTCTGGTCTCAACAGCTACTTTTGCTCAGCTTCCTTCACGGAAATACTTCCCTAATAAAAGGGAAAAGACGGCAATCTGATGTCTGCTTTACTTACGCCGTTCGGATGTGTGCTCTAAATCGTGACTGTCACGATGTTTCTAGAGCCCTGGACGCTATTGATTTTCGCTCTGACCGTCTTGCAGCCAGTCCATGCAGAGGACACGGTCAGCAGCGGTAACTACCTTATCCATCTGTGCAATTCTGGACAGCCTGACTCACAAGCATCCAAGCTGCAAAGTCTCTTGCCCCAGGTGTACGATGGAATACTGAAAGTAATAGCAGACCTTCAGCTGGGAACTGCTTCAACTCATGGCTATAGCACCTTCTTTAAGGACGACTCGAGCAAAACAGAAATCTCACAAGTTTTTCTGAAAATGGCCGCTGGCGCTAGTGTCGCATTGCGCCGTGCCGGCAATAACGGTGGTGTCTATCTCAGACACCCAACGTTCATCTGCGCCAACGATGTCCCGGGGACTGACCTCATCTACAGTTACTGCATTGGTTCAAATAAAGCACCCCTCGTGAACTGGTTACAAACCGAACTGATAGCGTTGTGTCCGATATTCTGGACGATCAAGCAGCAAGCAAAGCCGTCTGATTGTCCGCTAGTTGTAGCGAATAGCTTAGTCCCAAACGACGATCGGCTCCTTAACAACCAGGAAGCTCTGCTTGTTGGCAGTTTGATGCATTTTTATCACGAACAGAGTGAACAGCCAATGGTCACGTTTATTGCGGACGCTTCGGAGCTGAATAATTCGGAGTCCAAGCTGAATGCGCCTAGTTACGCCCTTTATTATGCAGGTAAGCGCTCAACCTTCTGATCAAAAGTGAACCGAAAATATAGCTAACATTCTACACTTGGAAGCCGTCCAGGCAGGCTGCACCAACTTTCCTAGAATGAAAGCACCACCACATGACGAATTTCGCCGCCTTTTGGAAGGTTCTGCTATCTCTAACGGCACTAACATCACGTCGCCAATGTATTCAGAAATCCCAGCGTCTGTGCCACGACCGCCTGATCTCAACACCTTGCAAGATTTTTGCAATGGTGCCATTTATGCACCAAACGGAACTGTTTGTTGTGATGAAAGCACAGGCCTTTGGGTAACAGCTCCAGTGATAAGAGACGGGGCGGGAGCAGGTTCGCTGAGCGCAAGCTGTCCGCCAAAAACGGGAGGAACAGGAGGGGTAGGCGCCGGAAGTGGGGTGATCAATACAAGAAGGAGGATGATGCATGCTTAGGAAAGCATATTTCAATGGCCAAGCCGCAGGCCATATGTTGCACGGCCTCCTCATCAGCGAAACCGCGCTCGACGAAATTTTTGAGTTTGAATTTTGGACACTGCTTGTATAGTATCTTGTATGGTCATCAGTTCTGGCCACCAGTATGCTATTGTTACAAAGTCATCACTTTGTCGTATATATTGCATCCAACCTTCAGAAACGACATCAAACCTCATTTGGGCTTTATCCCCATCTGCCCAGTCTTTTCTACCTCACGCCATCAAGTCGACACCTTACACAACCTCCCTAGACTCTCCACTTCCCACTCATCGCTCCCAACAGCCGTGGTAGCATAGAAAATGTCATGAGGGTCATACTTGGCCTTGATTGCGCGAAGACGCGGGTAATTGACGCCATAGAAAGTCTCTTGCCAATTCGGCTGGTATGGATCTCCCTAGACCCTCAATCAACGTCTCTCCACCCAACATCTCTGGTAGAAAAACCCCAGGCAACAAGACACTAAAAAGGGGAAATTTACCTCGTTGAGATAACATCCCGACCCAGGCGTAATCGCCTCCAATTGTGGCACCAGCACATTCGTCATTTCCCCCTGCAACTTGACCATCTCCTCCAGCGGCGCCGTGAAATTCCAAGGCCTGCATGCTCTCAGTGAACAACGATCTCTACCATTTCCCCCAGCCAAATACAAAAGAAAAGAATCCACTCACGTCGTAATAATCGCATCGACCAACGTATCCCTCCAAGCCGGCAACACCGCATTCCGCACATCCCCCGCCACACTAGTATTCACATTCAACCCCACACCACAAAACAGCGGCGCCGACGCCTGCTCATTAATCGTCCGAATCGCCGCCGTAAGCGCACTCACATTCTTCTCCACCACAGACCGCGGTATCAGCCTGCCGCCATACTGCGCCGTACCAACCTCGATCGGGAGCTGAAACGTATAATACTGATCCAAGTACGAAGGAAAATCCGTCGGACCCGTCATATTATACTTGATCCCCAGCGTATCCAACTCGTCCAAAAAAGGCTGTAAAAGCCCTCTAGCCCGTTCCGCCGAAATACCAGGGCCGGTAAAAGGCGTCAGGGTGAACGCATCACTGGTAACATAATAAATCGTCATAGCGCCCTCATCCACCAGTCGCGGCAAATTCTCATGCCACGCCGTCACCGCTCTATAAAATATATCCCTCCCCACCCCCTCACTCCCAAACGTAAGATTCGCCCCCGAAACCCCCCCATCCACATGCGCCCTCGCCGTCAACGACCACACAACCCCATACGTCCCCCCGCCCCCACCCGCAAGCGCCCAATACAAATCGCTATTCACCCTCTCATTCGCCGTCACAAACTCCCCCGTCCCAGTCACAACTTCCCACTCCAGCGCCTGATCCGCCGCGAGGCCGTACCTGGATGCCAGCGCAGAATGACCGCCGCCTTGCGTGTATCCGCCCGCGAGGCCGACGGTGGGGCATTCGCCTCCCGTGACAGTGAGGCCGCGGGCGTGGGCGGCGGCGTAGGCTTCGAAGCCTTGGACGCCGGCGCCTAGGGTGATGGTTTGGCCGGTGTAGGAGGGGCTGGTGTGGGTGGAGAAGGAGATGGCTTTGAGGTGGTGGGTCCAGAGGGCGAGGGCGAAGGCGCCGGTGGATTTGCCGTTGTAGCTGGGTTATGTTAGGGGGGTGGTTGGGGATGAGAATGGAGTTTTGGGAGTGTGGGTGGGGATTACGTACTCGTGGCCTGTGTTTCGGATGACGAGTCTGATATTGTTAGTTGTTGCGAAGGCGATTCCGTGTGCTATATCTGCCCGTTCGGTCACGTTGATCGCATAGTCTACGTAATTACCTAAAGTGCAAGGACGAGATTCAGGCGTGTAAGGATCACAGCTCTGGTTAGCGTAGAATGGTGCCATGACGGATGACGAAGACATGTAACTGCCGACTTCTCAGCATCTAACCCAGACTTCCGCGTCTTATTCTGTTGTTATGTGACTGACTGTTCTTGCGGCCAAACCCAATTTTCCTGCAGATTTTTGCATACAGCGGCGTTGTATGTCGGGTCATGACATGGTGATCCGAGCGGGATTGTTGCGATCAGTCGCCCGCCCACGGAGGTATTCAGGGCTGCCCAGTCGGATGGAGATGGCCAGCAGGGTTCTGCTGGGTAACAGCGACAGTTGGTTGTCGATGCGAGGATTTGGTGGATAATGTTCAGGAGGCCTCCAGCAAGGAGCAATCGTGGTAAGAACATCGTTGCTTGCTATTTACAAAAGGAACAAACGGTTATCTGCGTCAACGCTCCCGTTTTTGATCTACGATTCGGTCGAAATACCCAAGAGCAATATCAAGAGTATGGAGAAATTGGGGTCTTTATGAAAAAGAGGAAAGTTTTTACCCCGCATACCTTGCAGGTCACTAGTGGAAAGCGATGGAGCAATCTTAACATATCAATCAGTGTACCGCACGACTAACGAACGAGGTTAAAGCATGCAGCTATTCCATCGCGCATCTGTAGGGAATCTACGGAGTAGCGTTAGGTTAGATTACTTCCCCCGCGGAGATCCGGCCTTCACTTGGCAGTGCAGGGCAAATGTAGGGCACCCGGTACCTCGTATTTGACACCTTCATTCTGTTCCTACTGACCACATCCCCTTGAGATTGAGCTTGCTAGCTTATTGAGGAGATATTCGTTGTCGAAAGTTTGCTTTCAAGTATTTGCTTTTGAGGCCAGACCAGAATCAGATGCACAAAATTAGAGACGTATTGATGGGGAGCGGTACAATTTTACTTGTCAACCAGAGTCGAATTGATCTATGCTCGAGGTGTTGTTTAAATTGGGGAACGATGATACTCCGAAAAAGCTTAAGTAGTTGTCGAACCCCGAGTGTGACCGCGGCTGCTGATAATCTTGGCACGTGCTGGAGAAAGACAAGCTGTACGGAAGACAAGCTGCCTCGTTTGTCGTTAGCTGCCTGGCGGCACCTGAGTGTCTTCAGATCTTGTAGAAAACCCACGGCTCAAATCATTGTCCGAGCCATTGGCTGATGCCTCAAAGCATGAACCTTACACTCTTCTAACGTGGACGATATCTTCTCCCATGAGGAGGTCTTCCAGTAGGTCCGAGCTGGCGGCCATGATGCTTCCCACAATTCGAATAGCGGAAGTGTCGGCTGAGCCTAAGTGAATAGCGAGCTCTTGGGGAAGCTGACTTAGATAGCAAAGTTTGCGCCTCTTTTTGTCCTTGGGCACGTAGATCTGCAGCTGCTTTTCATCAGAGTCAATATACAGACTTACTCTTACGCTATTCACCATGTATGATGGCTGTTGAGAGAGATCGTCATGGTTGCTGAGATTTCATGGGTTTCATAAATATTAGCCTTCTGCAACTTTCGATACAACAACCGATCTTGCAGTTTTAGGCTTTCGAAATGCACGCAATAGCTAGCAAAGATATCATCTAATTATAATCTGACCTGCGGATCTGGTAATGAATGACTGACCGGAAGAGGGCATGAGCCTTGTGCCTCATTTCTCCACTCAGAACCGGTTCCAACAAAGTCTTTCTCGCGCTCGAGGTCGCCCTTACCATTTTAGACATATACCTACAACCCCAGAGCCAAATTCATTGATTTTTAAGCCCTGGACTTCCTCAACACTAGAATCAAGGCATGGGACGACTCCTCGGAAACTTCTCCATAGTTCCTGCGATCCACAATCACAAAGTCATCCATTACACTTAATGCGCCATCCAAACCCCAGACTGATAGAAATTGACGCAATTTCAAACGGTCCAGAAGTGATTTTTGAGGTTTTCGAGAGCCAATCGCTTTGCCAATAGTTCGAATTTTTTTTGACGGAGGGAGAAATGATGTCCGATAGCAGGAGCTCCTTGATGAAGTTTTTGTTGATGTAGGTTTGGGTATACGCTAAAGGAAGCCTGGGGCGATCTCCTCACACTCACAGAACACGGAAGACACGTGGGTGTAGAAAATATATTATTGCCATGTTGCTATCCTGACCCTGGTCCGCAATGATTACAACATAAGGTACTTTCAAATAAGGTACTTTCAAACCTTGGTCAAGCACGATAAGTAAGTAACAGACGCCCCAAGTAAAGTATAATCTCTCGAAACATTTGTGCTCTAAGAATAGATGAGACCGCTAAGACAGGCGACTATGCGTATACGCGTAACGTAGTGTTGTTGTATGCGGAGCCACTAACCTCCAGCCCTATCATGATCTGGACTACACCAGCACTTATAGTGTTGCGCAGCAAATTGACCATTCTCTTGTCTAGACGCCCTCTCGCTGACCCTGTCTCCCTGTCTCCCTTTGAGGTCTTTATCGTCTTTGTTGTACTTAACATTTCGACGGAGCGAGGGGAGGTTGGCGCATAAAACAGCCCTAACCCTCTTCCAACCAACTCCTTGCAATATTTTGTTGACAGATTACACAATGTGAGATCGCACACTTATTTACTCCCTACATCAACCTATCTCCATCTTTCCATACCTCCAATCGAATGAAATGTACCCCATCGATCCGTCTGAAAGTCAGCAGCCTCGCACCCTCCCGTAGAGTTGCCGTGGTGGCCTAAAGCTTCTCGCGAGTCCGCGACGCATCTTCCCAGCTCACCTCTTGGTCGAAACATTGCGCCCTCGACGCCAACCATGATCTCTCAAATATCTTCTCCTATTCGAGCTCTCGTCATCGTCTTCGCTTTGATAGGCAGCCTCTACATATTTCATCCATATGCGCCTCTCTCAAGCTTCTCCTCCGGGAGGAGACCTACGAGTAGTCCTCCACCAAAAGTGGAACCACAGAGCTCTGTTACCGCGAAAGCCCCACACATTGCCGCCTCATCTACTACCACGTCATCTGTAGAGATGACGTCTGAGCCTACTAAAAACCCAGTCCCTGCGCACGCCGTCAATGACCCAGATGAAGGGCCACCTCGAATACGACAGGCAACTATGGTATACGAGTCGCAAAGGATTGGTTATTACGAAAGGAGCATAGATACGCATATCAAACATGGAGAACGGTGGGGGTGGCCGACGCATATACTGAGACAAGACATCGTTGGAACAGGTGCCTATGGAACAGGATTTTACAACAAGCCCGCTTACCTTTTGGGCCTCATCATCGAGGAAATGACCAAACCTAAAGAAAAGCGAGCGGAGTGGATTGTGTATGTTGGAGTTTTTGTTCAGCTATCTTTGATTCTGGACGTTGGCTGACAAGGCATGTGTGGTACAGATGGTTTGACGCAGACACAATAATCCTGAACCCGGCAGTCCCTTGGACACTCTTCCTCCCCCCGACCGACTTTGATGAAGTCTACCTTCTTGCAACTCAAGATTTCAACGGCTTCAATGCAGGCATGGCAATACTGCGCGTGAACGAATGGTCGGTACATGTGCTCTCAGAGACCATTGCTTTGGGCAGTCTACGACCCGAGGTCCATATCGAGCATTTCGATCAAGGTGCCTTTCGAGCGGTGTTCGAACGAGAAGGATATGCGGAACATGTGCTATATCAACCGCATAATTGGTGGAATTCGTTTGGGCTGGCCAAAGAACCTTATGACACCGATGCTTTCACGTTGCATTTTGCTGGTGTAGACTGTTGTGGGCAGCCAGATAGCAAAGAGACGGTTATGACAAGATGGTTGGATATTGTGGAGAACAAACCGCAAGAGTACGCAGTCGAGCTTGAGAAGACTAAGTTTCCAAAACAGATTGAGGATTACTGGGCCTTGCTGAAGAAGGCCAAGAAGATGGTGAGGGAGATCGATCCTGAAGAGGACAGTCCACCTGAACTGCGGACTGCAAGGACCCAGTTATGGGAGTCTTACTTGCGGCATGCGGATAACGCAACGGAGGTTTTGATATCGATGAAGAACGTGGAGGACGTCAAGGCCCGATTGGAGTTAGAGCCTGGAAAGCAATCGGAGCCGTCTTCGAAACCGACAGAGGAGGCGTTGAAGGAAGCAGAGCTAAAGGCGAACACATCAGAGAAAGCTAAGGAGAAAGCCCAAGCAGAAGCGCAAAAGGCGGCGAAGTCGGCAAAAAAGGAAGAAGCGTCTGCCAAGAGCGAAGCGACAAACGCGGACAAGAAAGAGGCACAAGCTAAAAAAAAGCAGCACAAGAAAAGAAAGACCCGAATAGCAGGTGAACAAATGCAATAATCAAACGACAAAATTCCTTAACCAATTCACTCTACACGTATCTATGTCCACCAACTTGCATGGCCTAATACATGTCAGATGATCGTCCACACGTGGTACTAGGGGTCAATAATTCCGCAAATCGGATATCAGAACACCTCCATCTCCTTTGCCCATCCCTCTGTCAGACATCCTGTTATTTAATCTTGGTGGTCATGAACGATACCTCTGAGGTGTTCTGAGCCGAAAATTTAGAACGTCAGGGTTGTATGCTTTTGAGGTGTGCAGCAAATAGAACAGTCCTCGCGCTTTACTCACAGCCTTTTGATCGGGCCAAATGTTGAGTCGACGAGGAATCGAAATGGGACACCCTAGGAATCACAACATGTCGCTTGGTCACAACAGTCTGTGTCTGTACTAACAATCGGGCTCATAAGAACGGGGCCTAGTATCGTCGTCCTAAAGCAGTGGATCCTTATTGCAACCCACGCTCTTATCATTTCTGGATATGTGCTAAAAATTTTAGTTGAGAAATCTCACCCCTTGATAGCATTTTAGGACTTCTTCAATTTAACATACGGGGTCCATGCGACTGATTCAATCTTGAAATACAATATACAATGTGTGTGAATGTATCTTGGAAGACCTCCGGTCGGGGGCACCATTACGTAATCACAAGCTCCTACTCACTCTTGTACAACTGTATTTTCCTTCGATTTATTGAATGGTAGGACATGAACTCCGCACGCCACGTTCCATTGACGTGAAATACACTAACGACTAATCTTGGCATTCATGTCCGCTCGATTATCGTCCAACGACTGGGATACCGCTTCGGCAGCATATGCTGCCAGAGCCGAGTATGTCACCAGCCCTTGCGCCGAAGAACTGCTTTCATGGGTTCATGAGGAATCTCCATTCTCAGCCCCTGGGGCAACCGCCATCGACAACGGTGCAGGAAGCGGCGTTGTCACTGTCGCCCTCCGGACGCGATTCCCCACTATCCCAATCTTGGCGGCAGACCTCTCACCAGTCATGTTAGAGACAATCGAAAAGAAACGTCTGCCGCAAGTTAGGTGTCAAGTCTTGGATGCCATCGATCTCAGCCCCATCGTGGATGGCACATTTACCCACGCCCTTAGCAACTTCATGATACAGTTCACCCCAGACCCACTTCGCGCACTCCAAGAAATGTGCCGCGTCTGCAAAGCTGGCGCCACAATAGGTCTATGCATGTGGGGTGAACTGTGCTTCGATGCGCCGTGGGAAGAGACTGTGAGACATTTTGAACCCGACTATACCTATCCACACACATGGACGCCGGACTGGTCGGATGAAGAGCGGATCCAGGCTTATATTCGAGAGGCAGGGTTCAAAGATGTTCGATCAAAAATCATGCGGCCGAAATGGGACTTTGAGAGTCCGGAAGAATATTTCGAGTTCTTTCTGGAATCGAAGAATCCTGAGTTCATTCGCGCGTATCAGCCTTGGTGGGACAAAGATATGAAGAGTACGATGCGACCGATGCTTGAAAATATTGTGAGAGAGAGATATGGAGGTGCCAAAGATTTCGATATGAAGGCATTGTTGTTTGTGGCAAGAAAGTAAAAGCAGCAGATCATGCTCCTATCGCGTGGACAGCATTCAGCGAGTGAGACAGTGACCTCGATACTTGATAGAGCACAGTATCAACATTAGGAGCGCAGGGCATAGTCCCAACTTCTACAACATATTCATGAAAGACCTATGTGGTCTCATTCACTCCACCCGTCAGCAGTCGGTATCAGCGTCTCGCCAACGCAAACACTCCTCGTCGACAATCATCTCTACTTTGCTTCCGAACTAATCAAGCTGATTGGTTCCCACTCTTCCTTTTTCCTGCTAGCCCCAATCTGTAACCTGAGGTTACTATTCTACCATCGATCCTGATCCATTGCACCACTTCAAGCGTCCTCCAAACATAAAACCTTATAGACCATGCTGTCAGTCTTACTACGTTTTGTCGTATCCACAGAAGAGAGATCTGAAGAGGAGGGCGTCGTTTTTGCTCTCGCTCAAGATATTGCCGCTGGTACTGATCGCGAGTGAAATACGCGCACCCTTCGTTGCGACTGCTACTACTGCTCAAGATAAAAAGAAAATACAACAAAGCCTGAGACGGACGGAATATGGGTAAGCAGGTAGCGCCAATCCCATTGGTGGTCCCAATCCCTAGATTCGATGAGGTTTAGCAGCCACATGGTAAGATCAAGATCAAGATCAAGATCTTGAGAAAAGATACTACGATAGTTGAATTTATATGTTATATGTAGCGGCTACCTTAGTTTAACTCATAAAAACTCTGTGAAGGAAAATGCGACCGACGACCTACCCAAATGAGTTTACGTCAAAAAGCCTTGCCTTACCCCAGGCTTTTGGATTTCTGCCCAGTGAGGGGAACCATTGCAACGTCGTCGATAGAAATTCTTTGCTACGAAGTGATGCATAAACCCCCAACGCTCCCAGAAGTGTGGAAACTGCCAACCGAGGACCTCTCCTTAGTAATCAAACCGCTCCATTCGTACCCATCCCTCGCTCTCATATCCGGATGCTTTGGCTTGGTATCGAAAAACGAGGAAGGATAAGGAAGTCTGACTGCTCAACCCTTGCCCGAGACTGCAATCGGTAGCATCCACATCTACATAGGACCCATCCCAATGAGTCAATCCTGCCTCTGATGAGATCGTTGGGAATAAATACAACGGCTGTCCCGAGTCCATGGACCAGGGGCATCAAAAGACCAATCGTATTTAATTAAGGAAGACAAACAATATGGCATGCACTTTATGATCTGATCGATGAAGGTCGGAAAGGCGCAAGATGACCGAGTAAAGGAAAAAATCGTATACCAAGATGTTTGGCTATTCAGACTTACAAATTACCGTAATCGTCGTCGTGTTAGAGGAGCGAGGGTGTGATAGTTTTTTGTAAATGGGGTATGCACAGGGGTAGAAGAAATCCACGGAGTCCATATCTATCTAGATTGTGATACAAATGTATAGTCAGTGATGATAACATGGCGGCCATGTCTTGATGTGAGTGCTAATCAAATGTGATTCTCTATTCTATGGACTGGGTAGGATGTCGTCTATCACGCTCAAAAATCCAAGGCTATCCACCCTTACCCATATATACACCAAAAACCCTCCAAATTTATCCACTTACAAATCATGCCTCGCCATCTTACTACTCATCCTGATCCTCTTCCCATAGAAATACAACACGAACGGAATCGGAATGAATGCGACGGCCAGAAACCCCAGCAGACTGCTCGCCCACCCGACGCCCAGCTTCTTATACATGGCGTTCGCGAACAGCGGGAACGCTGCTCCGAAACCCGATCGCACCAAGTCATTGCTCGCGTAGACTGATGCCACGTACTTTGGGTAGGCATCGCCGAGGTAGCCCAGCACGGCCATGAATAAAAAGAAGGTTCCTATGGAAAAGAAGGATGTGCCGATGATTGGCACGATCCAATGGATCGAAGCGCGAGACGTCCAGCCGAACCAGAATAGGCAAACAGGCAGGAAGAAGGCGCCGAGCATCGCGGGTTGCAGACGGATCTCGGGTCGAAGTTCACCGTTATGGTTGAATTGGGGCTCAACGACCTTGTAGACGTAGTAGAAAAACGGTGGGATAACGACAAGGGCACCGAGGAGAATACCAAGGAAGGCGAGGCCTTCGAGACCCTGGGAGAAGTGGTAAATTTCGCCGAAGACGATGGGGAAAGACTCGAACCATAAGTAGAGGAGACCGTAAGCGAGGGCAATGTAGAGATTGAGTACGAAGCAAATGGGTTCTTTCACCGTTAGGGTAAACGGCCTAACGAAGACCATGAGAAGGATTTCTTGAGTAGACATGCCTTCGGCTTCGAGCTCCGGCTCGCATTTGATCTTGGTATTGCCAGTAGCTTTGCGGATGTGAACAGTCCGACGGTAGATGATGTTGCCTGAACTAGTTTCTGGAAGGAAAAAAATGAGAAAGACGAGGCAAAAGCCTGAGACCCACATGAGCTCCCACAGAGGCCATTGCCAGCCTTTGCTTTCAGCAGCAAAGCCTCCAATCAGTGGACCCATCGCTGGACCGAGTACCGCTGAAATTCCCCAGATTGCAATACTGTAAATTTGCTTTGAAGGCTTGTACAAGTCTGCAATAGTGGCCCCTCCGGTAGCTAGAACAGGGCTTCCAACAAGGCCAGTGATGAATCGGAATGCTAGAAGCATTGAGAAGTTATTCGCGTATATCACGCCGAGCTGGAGGGGAACGAATGCAAATAGTGTCCCGATGTAGATAGGGTTTCGGCCAATATAGGGGATTTCCGACATAGGCGCCTACAGACATATTGATTAGACCCATCCAGTTCACGAGTGAAGTCAGAAGTCTTCTTACCCACACCATTGGGCCAAGCGCGTAGCCCAAGACAAAAAGAGTCAAGCCCAAGAGGGCTTTAGTTTCGGAGACCTGGAAATGCGGAATAATACTCGGGATGCTCGCGGTGTATATGGCAGACCCAATGTATACTGAAGTTGTCAAGAGGCAAATTTGAAATGTGACAAAGACTTTTTTGGACGTGGACCAATTTCTTGGATTGTGAGGATCATTTTCGGCCCACTCGACCAAGCGCTCATCTTTGCCCTTCTCTGTGTCGTCAAAGGCTCCTTCAATGTTGGATCTCGACGAGGACTGGGAGTGGTCTAGAGTATAGGGTAACATGATGGAGGGATCAAGTTCTTCATCGCGCTTGAACAGCCGTCCTCCAGACGCGAGGTGGACCAGGCGTCCGAATAAGGTTTCTCTAAATAAATCCTTCATGGAGCAGGATCTGATATGCGATGATTATGAGTGAAAGAAAAGAGCGAGCCACAAGAGTTGAAGGTGTTCTTGATGATTCGGATATGTACTCTAAAGAAAACGTAGTCGTCTTCGAAGATTGGCGGAGGTGAATGAGAGGGTGAGTTTGGTGGGACAGGAGTTCTATATAATGATGGGAATCATGGCGTCGTTGAAGTTGAGTAAGTGGATTTCAAAGTTCCCCTTAGCTTTCAAATTCCGAAATGCGATAGTGCCGGAAGGACTCTCCTGAAGTCCAGCTTGGCTCCTCCTTGGCAGTGGCTGTCGAGCACTCGGGGTTTGATTAATAATACAAGCTAGCCACTTCAGGACTAGTAAGCCATCGGATTTTGTTTCTTACGGTGAAAGTAAGACTTGCAGTGCTCCGTAGGTTCTTACCTAAAGTACGTATTCGTACTGTTGGCTGATGTTGATAAGCAAAGTCAGCCACAAGCGGACTTTCGGAATCTTGTGTGAGGAAAGACTTTTGTCCCAAGTGTCCGACTTGTCCAAGGGTCCTTCAATCTTCGATCAGCCCCACACCCTGGCTTTCCGAACCCATCTCTTTCACTTTCATCCTTTCATGCTCAAGGCCTCGATTACTCTGGTGTGAAGGAGGTCAAATCCACGAGCGCGTCACTTTCTCCTTGAAAATCGTTCATGAAGCATTCCCAATTCGTCCATGCCATATCGTCTGTGTTAGGGGGGTACTGAAATTGCGTCGTCGTCCCTGCCGTAGCGGCGTTGAGCCAGGGATCCCAATCGAAAGGTGCTGAAGTCGCAACCGCATCGGCCTGCTGGACATCTGGAGTGAAGTCTGTCATACCCTGCGACGGCCACTG
This sequence comes from Usnea hakonensis, assembly GCA_013423325.1. Taxonomy (NCBI): domain Eukaryota; kingdom Fungi; phylum Ascomycota; class Lecanoromycetes; order Lecanorales; family Parmeliaceae; genus Usnea; species Usnea hakonensis. The sequence continues at coordinate 24,219 of BLJB01000076.1, forward strand.
CGTAATGCCATTCGATACAGCGTGTGACTGGCCCGTTCCGATCAACGGATGCTGCTGAGCGGTTTTCAAGACCTCCACCGGAGAAGATGCGGCTGTCATGCCTAAACGAGAGTTGAGATAATTCTGTCTTACTCCTCGTGCCCTGCTCATCAGCTTCTTCACGGGCCGCCAAAGCATGCCGTGCTCCGAATCCGCTATGTGATGCGCCATTTGCTCGAAAGCAGACTCAACGATAGCCCACGCCCTTTCGACCATTGCGCCCTCTGTCTCAACACACAGCTCAGCAATGGTCACTGCCAAGGCGTGCCATTGCACATAAGTTTGACTCAGCCATCGGAAGTGGCTTCCCGCGGGGTCTGTTTGCAGGTGGTATATTCTTTCGAGGACATCGACCGAAAGCCGAAGAATATCGGGATGCGTAGCTTGACGAGACGGGACACTATCAGGGCGTCTTCTCAGAGGTCGATAAAGAAGGAGCCACATCACGGCAGTAATGATATCCGCAACGGTTCTCATGAACCAGTGATATGGATTAGTCAAGTTGAGATGACGCAGATACTTCTCTTCAATGCTCCGCTGTTGGTGGATGATAGAGCAAATCTGAGTCCCTAGCTCCTGCGGTGCAGCTTGCACAGTCCCAACTGCACTTGCGGGTACGTATAGTAATCTCCTTCTAGCCTCTAAAACCTCAACACAGCTCAAAGCGAACGACATGTCAGTGAGGCCTTGCCTTTCCTTCGCCGGATGAGAAAACTCAAGACTTATGTCTTCGTCGTTGATATTTAGGGGGAACCTGGTGCTAAAAGAGTTGGAGGCAATTAGGGAATTAGACCCCCGATCTTCGGCTGCATGAGAGTCGAGATTACATATCTGCCACCATAAGCGCCGCCGCATTTCATTTTCGAAGGGACTAAACGACGAAGTAGTGCTATCCTGATGCAGACCCATAGCCTCAGCGATACGGATTATGAGGCTTGTTAGCGTCCACATGAGACGGCTACTATCGTTGGAACGCACGGATACCTACTGCATCGTGAGCCAGAGTCATCCCAAAAGACTGTATTCCTCTTGTTCGTTGAACAAGCACCTACCAGATATATAGCTAATGCCTGCAAGGTCGACAATTCGACAGTATTTATGAAGTCCGCCTTCGTCAATGCTAGCTCTGTTCCCGCCCGGTATCTTGCCAACAGGACCCTCCTATCTTCGCCGATTCGATGTTTGCACTCCCCATCCTCCAAACTCGTGATGGCAGCGTAGTAGATAGCAAACCTCAAAGCCTCCAATCCCCCGCGTCCCGGACTGCTATCAAGGCTTGATCTATTTTCCTGTAGATATTTGCGCAAAGAAGGCGCATGCAAGACCTTGAAGATTGGGTCAACGTTGGCCAAGTAAACATCGCAGAATGTGTAGATCTGATGAGGTTTTGGATGCATGATATCCTCACCCATCGTTATACGAAGAATCGCAAACCCCGAATGGTTAGGCTCTTGCATAGGTTGAACCAAGCTCGAGATCTCCGATTGCGGCGTCATCTTGTCCTCGTCTTCATCTTCATCGTCCGATGATGCGCCCAGCACGTCCTTTATTCCATGAAGCTCCTCGCTCAAACTCACCCAGAACGAAGTCGCCAGGTACTTCTGTAGCCGTGGTGCTGTAGGTTTGATTTGGTCGTGAATATCAGGAGATCTGTCGGTTCCATCGGTCTTATTGACACCATTAATACTCTTGCTAGCCGTTCTCTCTTGCTCAAATTGTGGTATTTCATCCCCCTCCATGCTTTTGACCAGGCTTTCCAACTTGGCAATCCGCTCCATCAATTCCCCCCCCTCCCTCTTTCTCTTCCTTCCGCCTTGCCTTCCTCGTGGGACCCGTGAAGGTATGAAAGGGATGCACTCGACTTTTGATCGCTGGCAATTCCCACAAGGAACGGTACGGTCACATTTCACCTTCCTTCGGCGGCAAAGCGTGCAACTTGCGGGGGTCGGCGGTTGGCTGCCGTCTTCAGGAGAGTGTCCATCACCAACTTCCATTTTTGCAACATATTTCGCGTCTGGAGTTGCACTCATATCAGTGGTCTCGGTAGATGCAACGACGCCCTAGCGGACGAATCTGTTATTGTGTTGGATTGGTCTCGATCAGTGATTCTAAAGGGATGGGAAACCGATCAGTCTAAAACTAGGGGCGATTGGAAGCTTAGACTTTAAACGGGCCAGGTGTATAAGAAGTTCAGTTTCTGTCAGGCTGTGTCCAATAAGCTGTTCAGTGCCAGACTGGATGAAATGATATCACTCCATCGGCATACAGATTTGGGATCCCGCTGATGTTAGCCCTAACCCTACATTGAGAAAGGCTTATCGGAGTCGTCACGTGCAGATAGGACAACATCATTTCCCAGCCTACAATTCCTGTATATCACACTCTGCTGATCTACCCTTCTAGGCAGATTTAACATATTTCTGTTCAGACACCCATCCAGCGTTTCCGTAGCACAGTATGGATAATACCGGCAGAGACCACCATGTCAGCAGCAACGGCTGTCACTCCTCATGGTTGGGGCAAGAAGAAGAAGATTCCCAGACCTTCGTCGTGGTCGCGCCGCCAGATACCAATATAATTGGTGTCATCTCCTATGCCGGAGAGAGTGACGGCTGGATCGTGGTGCTGTGCAGGAGAATTTCTAGGCTTGGTCTTCGCAGGGAAGGGTCACCGAAAGCTTCGACTTTGGCAATGCTCTAGACTGTGATCAATCCCCCTCAAATCGAGCAATAATCTTTCATAAAGTATGACCATTGCCCCAGGCCAAGTCATCCGTTTCTACACAACTGTTATCGCGACGCTGGGGAGCGGACTCGGGGCTATAGCTGGAATGTTCGGTCTAGCAGAGTTGGTTGCAGATGTGTATTTAGATTTGAGGGAATGAAACAGTGAGATATAATTGAAGGACGTGCAAGCAAACAGCGTCGTATTTTGGAGACTGCGATCATGAAGAAAGCATGCCTGTTGCTTGTATATAGACCTCAATGAATAACCCTTGAGAAGGCCTTTCATCTTTCTCTTCCTGCCCTTCCACACAGCGTGACATCCACAATATCTCCGGAACGTTCGACCTGAACAGGATAAAGATCCACACCCCATGCATATGGCTCCAGCAACGTTACCCCCATTGCCAACAAAGCAACGCAATCTGCCATAATCCGGAAAAATCATATCAAAGTGCCAAAAATCCAAGCACCACGAGCCACAGCTCTAGAGATCTGAGTGCCCGCGATAGCCCCAAAAGACCCAGAAAAAGCGTGAATTCCAAGACTCGATGGTTGCGATGCAGATCATGTCCTAACCGAAGTACAATGACCTTTCAAGCGTGAAAATCCCGGCTCGCAGCGGGGACAGTATGTGAGGGGGGGTTTCCGACTGTACAACGGCCACCTTCCCTGCCATGAAGGTTTCAAGTAGCCCAAAGATCAAGCAACAATCATGCCAGTGCAACAAAAGCCCGCGCGTAGAGTAAGATCAAAAGTAAGAGCAAAAGTGTAAAGCAGATGAACAGTACTGCCCAGCGCGAGCAACCCAAAAGCAACAGATAATACCAAGTATACGCGGAGTAACCATCCAAAGGCATTGCTTTGGCAAAAGGAGTATGTAGGTATGCTGTCCTATGACTTGAATGAGGTTGCAAGCGTGGCAAGACAGGACATCCTTGGACTTGCACACTATCGTAGAAGGAAAGCAGAGGGTGTCGGGTGTCGCAGCTCAGCATATGCTGCTATGATAGAAGACAATGCCAGCAGCCCTTGCCGTCTATGCTGCGCATGAAATGCATGGGCATTGGATGCCGAAGGCCTGACGTTCTCGAGAACCGTTCAGCTTGCGTTCGTGAAACATAGCCAGGGTGTATCTCTGGAGACCAGTGCTGATCAAATTGTGTGCATGCGGAAGAGATTCGAGAGTTTGAGGTCCAGCGATGAGCATAAGCTTGTAAAATATTAGATGGCATCCATAATTGCGCGACACCCTTGAGAAGAAATATCTTCGAGGCTCCTCGGATCGGAAGCGGCCGACAGAAGCTCATGTTCTTATTTGGATACCACTGTTGGAGCCTCGGTCTCAACTATTTGTAGTCTGGTTATCAATCCCCTCAAACTCCGAGCCCAAGACATCTTCGCCACCACCAGTCGGTGAAGACAATCTGTACACCATCCCTATCCACCCGAGCTCTCAGCTCCTTGCTTTTCTCGCTCAGTCTCTTCATTCAGCATGGTCAAAGCTTTAATAGTCATTTCATGTTCAGATCCAAGGAGTCTCTGGTAACCCTCATAAGCTTGGCTGAAAAAACCTTTTGCTTTTTCAAAGTATTGCATACCCTGGTATACTAGTCCAGTATTGAAGAACAGGAGCAGCTGATCTTTGGGATCCGGAGGAGGATTCCGAGTATATCCGATTAGAACCCGCGATAACAGAAATTCAGCCTCCCTCAGCCTGCCTTGTTCTCGATAGAGAACACCATAGTTGTGTATCGTACATAACGTCGATGCATGGTCCGGCCCAAGGATTCTCTCGTAGCCAGGCAAAGCCCGCTGAAACATTGACTCAGCCTCCGTCAACCTGCCCTGATAACGATAAAGATTACCCAGATTGTGAACCGTATGTAACGTAGACAGGTGATCCGGTCCAAGGGTTTTTTCCTGGCCGACTAAAGCCCGTTGATACATTGACTCAGCATCCTTCAGCTTGCCTTGTTGGTCATACAAAGTTCCCAAATCGTTAAACAAACTTAACGTAGATTCGTTGTCCGGTCCAAGGGTATTTTCGGAGCCAGTCAAAGCCCGCTGATACATTGACTCAGCCTTAGTGAAGTGACCTTGTCGACTATAAAGAATAGCTAGGGAATGAAATAAGTTCAACATACTCTCCTCATCAACTGACCCACAGAATTCCTCAACGCTATCGAAGACCCGCAACAACATCGATTCGGCCTTCGTCAGCTTGCCCTGATCAAGATAAAGAACTCCCACGGACGCAAAGAATTGTACAATACGCATCTCCTTGCTTGTTTTATTTCTGCCTACTTGATCCCAATCACTCAGCAGCTCCAAGAGTCTCTCAATGTGTGGAATTAAGCGTCGCTTTATCACCCAATCGTCTCGTGCTTTCTCTCGAGGAATGGTATCCCTGACACAGGCAAGAGCTAATATCATATTTTGGTCCTCAACTGTCTTGGATAGGACATTCTTCACCCAAGCATGGACGCAATGGTGCATGGAGTATCCGCGAGAATCCTTGAGCCGTTCGACAAGAGCATGATTCTGTAATTTCGAGACTGCCCCTCGAAATGCCTGTTCTGTGCCAACAATGTGTTGGAACCAATCCGGAGCCCGTTCACTATCTCCAGCTTTCAGTAAATCATACCACAAGTCCTGATTGTCGAGATATGCACAGAACTCTAGGAGCTTGGCTGCCGATTCATCTTCTTCGCGAATGTGATTGTATGATAGGTCCCATGTAGAGTAAATCCTCTTGTCTTCGTAAGACAAAGGTCCAGGACTGGTTTTCTGAAGTTCTAGCCACGATGCTTTGTAGTCATGAAGATACTCGGTTACAGATATACCGGTCATGCGCAGATAGCCACCAGCAGTCGCCAAGGAAAGTGGGAGACCGTCAAGTATCTCTAACAAATCTCCAATACCAGATTCTATTTTCATAATTAAGCGCCGCCTGATAAACGCTTGGATGAAAGCTCACCTTTACCAATAGCTCTACATGATGTTTCCTCAAGAAGAGACACACTGTCAGCAGCTGTCGACAGCTTTGCAACTTCCAATAGGTGTCCAATACTCAAAGTACTCCAGCGTGTTGTCACAAGAATTGAGCCTTGGTGAGTCTCAGGAAAATATGATCGAACGTCATAAGCGTCTTGGTCCTTGTTTTCTGATATCTTGGGGTTGTCGACGTTGTCGAAGATCAGTAGCCACCGGTGGTTGTCTGGAAGATTGAGCCATGCTTTCATTTCGTGTAGGATGACACCCAGAGCTTGTTGGTCCTGTGACCCACGAAGCAACTCTTGGTCGAAGTGCTTCTTTGGCAAACGTGCGGCACCAGCTGCGAAGCTCCTTTTCAAAGTATCCTCAGTCTTTGCGTTGAGCCAGAACACCGCGGTGTAGTCATATCGATGCTTCTTTGCATATTCAATAGCTAATTGTGATTTTCCGATCCCTCCTAATCCATAAAGGACGACGATTTTTCGCTCTCCAGTGATAGGAAATAGAGCCGATTCAATGGAGGAAACATTTTTGACTCGGCCAACAAAATAATTGATTTCTGGAGCAGTGGCAAGAGAAAAGGGCAATACGAACGGCTCGTGTACGTGCTGGCACTCTCTCCGGATAAGCCGGTTCGTTTCTGTAAAGTCACCTTTCCAGACTTTGACATCATAAGCTCAATGACTAGACTTTTTAAGAGAAGTCTGCTAACGTACATTCTTTATCTTTCATAGCCTGTAAACAACTCTGAACTTGCAATGCCATATTTTGAGACTCCATATAGAGAATCGTCGCTGATACCGTTTCTTTCTCTTTCTTGTATTCCTCTAGCCCCACACTTTGTAACCCTTGGTCCACATTGAAGCGAAAGTATCTCTTTTGGCAGAAGAGATCCCGGTGGCTCTTCACAAAGGTCTCGGCTGTCTGCTCGGTTTCAGTTGCGATCTCCGTCAGAGTCTTGGTAAACATCTTGAATGCACTATCTTCAATGGGGCTTGTCCCCGGGTTCCCAGTCCCAATCGAGATGAAACATTTCACAAGAGTGGCTAGATCACCTTCTCCTGGTGACCAGATGTCTTGAGCTTCCGTCCAGACCTCTTGTACAGGGTTGTTGCAGCCAAGACCAGCATCCACATACTCCTGACCGTGCTTCCCAATGGATATTGGGTCAAAAAACCCGGATGCAGCTGATGTGGCCCGTGCAGCTTCCCATATTGTTGCGTGATCTTGCATCAATGTTCTACCAGACTGATAAGCGCGAAGGTGGGCGACGGCTTTATTCTCTTTTCTGACGGCGCAAACAAATCTGTTATTTGTCAATTCTGCTCTTCTAATTTTTTAGTTTCAGGACTTACGCCCGACAGCCTCGATCTTCGCCATCATCCAAAACGGCGTTGTCCGACAGACCTGAGTCTCGGATGATCTCTTTGATCGCACTTTCTAGCTCGGATGCCTTGAATTTCGGTTTGATTCGACCCCGCCAGTCTATAGGAAGACCTTTCTTGTCGAAGACGTGGCGAGATAGTTTGGAGTAAGCATCAATGCATGGCTGGATATCCATTTGCAGACGACCAAGCATTATTGCAATTAGACTACAATCTGAGGTGTCAGTGCAAGAGCGCCTCGATGAATAGGACTCGACCCTACCCTCCTGTTGATGTGCCACCTATCAGGTCGAAGACGTCGCATGGCTTTACGTGTGAAGAGCCTTCACGTTGACGTGTCGAGTTGATCTGTTGCATGATACCTTTCAGTATCAGTAGCGTCGACAGACCTCTCACACCTCCGCCATCTATAACCATCACAGTGTCAAAATGCCGTGATAGACTACCCTGGAGCGAGGCAACTCACCTAATGATAAGAGACACAGACCATTTCTATCTCTTGTTTCGCTTGTGATGCCCGAGTTTGAGCCTGACGAAGCCATTAGAAGTACAAAAGGGGTTGTGCGCTATGGTATCAGAAAGGCTAGAGTCCCTGCTGATGGGATCGAGTCGTCAGTGAGCACACAAAGTAGACCATTGCGTGAAGACGACTGTGATTTGTACTCCTCCTGGAAGGGTCATTACGCCTGGGATTAATCAGATTTATTTCGCTGTATATAATCTGGTAGACGAGGCTGCGCATGGATTACCCCACCACACCCTCGGCGATACTGCAGGTAACTGGAACCGGAGGCTTGTAACTAAAAAAAGGAATTTCCTTGGTCTGCGCCAACAAGGGCGGAGTACCCAGATACTACCTAATCACAAACCTGTCTTTGACGCCCATCTCCACGCTCCTAGTATTTCTCCTATAAGGCACATTTCGATGATTCGTCCGCGCGCAGATCCTCGTCATTACTGTCCACTGAATGTGGCGGTTTGGGATGCTCAATTCCTCTCCAATTCTTGGCGCCCCCTCCCCGCAAAACCGAACCATCCATACTCCGCACAGCATCTCTAAGCTACAAAACCTCCACGCCCCTCCTCCAAGCCAACCGACCGACCATCATACACACAAAAACAAATACGTAGAAAAAAAGTCCCCAAAAAAGAACTTATCTCAATCGCACATTTTACCTCAAGCACCATTGCTTTATAAACAGCGAAAGATCGAGGAGAGTCACTACCCACGCACTCGTCGCCGCGATTAGATCCAATTAATAAAATCAAGGGAGCAGCAAAGTGAGGGTCCCCAAGCAAATGCTACTGCCTACGCCATAATGGCATCTCGAAAAAATGCATCTGCCATCATGGAATATGTCCATCTCCCCGCACCGTTACTTGTAAAGCACAACTTGCACCGCAATTAGCATCAAATGTGCAAACGTTCGGCTTTGACGACCGACCTTGTCCAAGAAAGAGAAGGGTATGAATCATCTTCAGTGAATGACTAGCATCGAGGACATGTATTTTGATTAATCTAATACACATAGCACGTGATTAATCTTGGTGAATGGACCATACTGCAGAGTAAGGTGCCGATCGCCACTGTCACTTCCTCCTTGAATGCATGCACCGACAAAATGAAAGAGTAAACGAATGGCACGCCAGAGCACTGGCAGACACAATCTGTGTAAACACATCTCCTCCACTGAAATAGACTACTTGAGTCTCCATCGCTTTTCTTCAACCCCCACCGCCGTCCTACCTTCGCTCTTCATCAAGCCGGCGTGCAGAACGCGCCGACCAAGCTAGGCGAGCACATTGGTTCGAACATGTCCGCTTGCTTCACGTCGTAGCCATGCAGGCTAACAGACGTTAACGATCGAGTATCATTGAGACACGTTTGTCGAATGGATGTATGATAATAGGTATAGTGATAAGCCTGCCTGATAGGCAATGCATATTCGTTAGGTCCTATAGAGCCACAGGGGGCCTAATCAGCTAGCAGTTCTGCGCAAGCCACGATAGGAACCACGAGAAAAGAAACCACGGCCACGACTCATGGAAGAGTCAGGTTCTTAGTCATACCAATCAACATCACTAAGTTGTAGCTTCCTTGCACGATGACCGCTTCGATTCGTGCCAGACTTGTCCGCAGGTCTGGCGTTCGAGGCATTCGACGCCGAGGGTTGATGCAGGGATGCATTGTGTTGGTGGTGAGAAGAGCCATGCTTCTCGCCGCCCATACCTTCAGACAGATAATTGTGAGCTAGGGTTTTCTCATCCGGGGGGACCAAAGGAAAGCCAGCAGGTCGCTGAAGACGAAGATTGGGGTTTGGGTGGGAGAAATAATAGGAAGTTGCATTGCTTGTACCAGCATCTGTGCTTGAGTCTTGCAGGTCGTAGTTCAAGACCAGATTCTTGATACGCTGTTGTTCTGCACGCTCAGCTTCTTTTTGAGATTTCATCGCAACAGCGAAATGGGAATCAGAGGGCATCTCGATGGTTCGAGTCTGTACTTATTTGTCAACAACGTTTGATTAGATCAGTGCTGGATATTACGTGCCTGCTGTCTGTTCCCTTTCTTGGTCATGAGGGAAAATGCCATGGTATTTGAACCTGGTGGAGTGGCGGTACCGCCCTCATTACCACTGTCATCGGTAGCGGTGACCGTCTCTCGCTGCGCACGGCGCATGGGCAGCGGAACATCGAACATGGCCTTTCGGTCGAATTTGCGTGAGTCTAAGCTCTCCGACATCATCTTGGCAAGCTCCCTGTCAAATTCAGCTTCAGCTTCGGGATCTCGCTCTTCTTCTTGACGTGTGACAACGATGTCCTCTTCAAAATCAAAGGTGTTCTTCGATCCTTCGTTGGCAACGGGCTACATGGTTCATCAGTACATAAACGAGAAACAGCGGGGAGTTGGGGCTCGAACCTCTACTTCGGCTTCATCACTTGAGGACTGAACATCCATCTCTGGCACGGGTAGTTCATCTTCATCGGCTTCGTCCTCGGAAGAGTCCCCATCGTCAGGCTCTTCTGCTTCGGTGGGCTTCTCTTGTTCCTGTGTTTTATAATTCTGTTTGACCAAGTCGGCAAACGCACGACCAGCTTCTTCATAGTCGGCAGCAAGCTTCCATTGCGGTCGTATCAGCGAAAATGTGTCCTGAATGATGAATTCAATGTCCATGGGAACATTTTCCTTTGTGTGAATATAGTACTAGCCTCTATTAGACAGCTGTATTCACTCGTACACTGGTTTCGACTGTATTACCTGGAGGAAAGTCAAGAAGAAATCGAGTTTCTTCTTCGCAGCACCCCGATCGAAGCATAAGCCGCAAGTATCGAGAAGAGTGCACACAAGACGTATCCTGAAGAAATCATCGGGCATGTCGACTGGATTCAATCTCTCTCGAGTCGGTGTCCCCCCGGCTGTCCAAAATTAGTACGAATCCGCGGACTCCCCACTTCCCGGAACTTACAGTGTCCGAAGGTGACTATTCGGTAAAGCGTGTCGAATATCAAGGGCGAGTCGACCATCTTGTAGTTGTATAATTCCCCTAGGTACTTGACTTCAGCAAGTCGACGTTGGTTGAATTTGAAATCATTTTGTTCCAAGCCCAGCGTGATGTTTTCCAAAAGGTTATCGATGACCATGATCACAAAGTCTTGATGGTAGCGGTACAGAGACCCGATCAGCACAGCAAGCAGATGTATATTGCTATACTTGACTTTGCCAGGTTTAGAAAATATTCTTTCCAGCATATCAATGACCTGCGCGCAATCAGCTCATGGGCAGCAGTCCAATGGCAAGGGGCTTACCTCTTGCTCTTCCCAATGGAGCTTTCGCAAAGACTTGAGTACCTTGGTGTAGGTACGTTTGTTCATGTCAAGGTAGACGAGTCGCGAGACATACTGCTGGACTGGGGTTCGTTCCTTTTGTTCAATAGCAGCCCTCTCGGGTGGATTGACATAGTACATTGCATTTTCGATCAGCATTCGCTCCTGCTGCCCAAGATGCTGCGCGGCCTTCTTCCGTTGCAGCGTCTCTAGGAATGAATTCATCCTGGGAGATGTGTCTGGGTTCCGAAGTAGATAGCGACCACAATTCTCCAGAAGATTGCCAATAATCTCAATGTTCATCCTGGAAAAGTCATCAAGGCTGACTTTCAGGCAGTGAAAAATGACGTGTTCCGGCACAACGCCGAACTTGGTGAGCTCTGCAAGGTATCGGATGTTGCTCGTTCGGACCTGGCCAAGAAATTCTTTTTGCTTGCGCCGCTGCAAACTTCTGAATTCATCATCAAGATGCGATATGAGGCCATGAGAAATGTCGGGCATATACTTTCCCAACGTCGCCACCAGACGAGAGTAGGAAGGCAAAAGGTCAGACCGGCCTTTAGGCACTTCTTGGACGGTCTTGATCAATCGATTTCGGGAGGCTTTAGAGTTGAGGAAGCAGAAGTCTATTGCAGCTTGATCAACTTGCTCCTTGTTCTGAAGTTCCGGAAGGCGAGCTAGAAGAGCATCTACTTGTGCTCCAACCGTTTTGTTGGCGATAGCAGTTGACTGGTCGTCTGATACTGTAGTCAAGGGTGCCTTCTCAAGAATATCCTTGGCTTCACCATTGGTCTCCATTCGCTTGCCAGCCTGCTCGTCTCCTTCTTGTTTCTTTTTCTTCCCGTCTTCAAGCAGGATTCCAGGTACCCGATCTTGTAAATCTATAAGATTTTCATAGAAACGGCGCTCCTCGTCATCCTCCCAAATGCCTGCACCGTCGGCTTGACCGCGAAGGTATTCACCAGTCTTGACGAGTCCGATTCCAGCAAATGCTCCCGTATCTTGTGTGTCCTTCTCTTTCAGGTCTGGCATTTCCTGATTTCCCAGCGCGTCGCACAGAATTTGCGCATTGGCTATGAGCTTCTCTTGAGACTTCAGTTGCTTGTCGTAATTTGCCTGACGATCCTCGAAGACTTCTCCGGACTTGACGTAGGCCTCAGCATTCCGTCGTCCTTGTGCAGTAATATTCTTGTTGTCCTTCACAATATGAAGTTTGACGTCTTCAAAGTAGCGATTGAGTACATTTTTAAAGCGCTGTTGGAGATCGGTTGTGGTCAATGGCGGATCATCTGCTTTTGCGGTAGGGTCTTCATCGGTCGAGCTCTGATCGTATGTTTCCGGAGCTGCTGAGATAGCCCCATCAGGTTTGACGGATTTCTGTACATCGGTGCTTGGCGATTTGATGCCTAAGACATCCCATCCAAAGCTCTTCACAAACAAAACCACCAGAGAGAGATTGGTGTGCTCCTTGTCATGGCCGAGCAAATCTTTGAGTACTTCGAGGGGAAAGGGCTCCGCATCTGTGGAGCCAGCCTTGGCGACGCCTTGCATAGACTTAGACTTCCCCGCAGCTTCACCCAATTTGCTGCCTGCAATTCCACTGTTCTCTTTGCCCCTGGCCGTAGCATCCTCAGGCCTTGAGACGTCGTCTAAGCTTCGCAGCAAGCCTACAAGCCAAAGTTCGGTTGTAACTTTGAGCAGTGCCCTATGCCTCGTCAGACGCTCTTTCTCTTCCTTTTCTCTTGCTTCCTGCCCAAGATTCTTCAACTGTCCTTTGTCCGGTGTGCTCAAGCCCCGTCCGATAAGCCAACCAAGGAAGCTTGTATACTCAGCCGGTCCAAAGCGCTGATGTAGAGCACTGATGATTTCCACTCCCGCTGCGATCTCCCCTGGCGTCTTGAGCTTAGTAAGACCCTCATAGCTCGCCGATATGACCTCGGACAGATATTTTTGTAGCGACAACGAGCGGATTTCTTGGAGAAAGGTAGTGGTGCTAGCAGCTGTGATAGCTGTACGTAGTCGTTTTATGAAGGCAGTGTTCTTCTTCAAAGACGAGTCAAGAGAACCGTTGACCTTAAACAGGTCTGTTTCCGAGATCAGGCTCTCTTCTTTACGTCAAGACGGGAAGCACGATGTACCTGTTTCGCCAGCCCAAGCTTTCGAGTTGACATGACGCAGTTCGCCTTTATGCTGTGTGAGCGCAAGTATGTATTATAATCTGGACAAGCGAGCCTCACGCTTTCTCCTACGATCCATCTGTCCCAGGTCATGAACACCTTCGCAGTGCTAAGCAGTGTTCAATGATCTTTCATGTGCGCCGCACTGTGAAGAATGGGACACAAGCTTTGGAGCTTCATGTGTCTGTAATATAACTTCTAAGACAATCAGCATTTGTGATCTCTTTCTTTTTCTATACGAAAGGAGACAAGATGTTGAGAACTTGGGGAGGGGTGAAAATGTTGTGGAGTTAAGAGACATTCGAAGTGGCATGCATTTGGACATAAATACTTAGCGGCGGGTAAAGTCGATTAGCGGTACCTAGATACAATCAATTACACTAGCGGTAGATCTTTCCCTGCAAGGTACATCACTCTTTTCCGAACCAATCAACCTTCATACTTCCCGCTACCCCTCTTTAGATGATAGGTAGTCATCCCCGCTTACTGAGTCAGATCTTTCAGTATAACATTGTCGACGCAGCAGTCTACGGAAGGCTTGCAATATCATTGCCCTGTTAGACTGAAGCAAACATACAAACATTGAAAACGTATAATAAGCGGGGGGGATAAGTGAGTGGCGCTGTCTCGCGCTTTGCTCTTAGACCGAGAAGAATGGATGGGTGAGTAGAAGATCCGAAAAGGCATATGTTATAAGTTGGAACAAGCAGCAGAGAGCATGTCTATCTGCTTTGAGTCGGACTTACAATGGGTTCGAAACGGTCTAATTGAAGGAGAGTATGGTGGATTTTATGAGTGGTCGTGGAAGAGTTAGAGTACATCATGGAGCAACGGACATATCGTACATTTACTGAAACCATCACTTTGGCCACGGATTACTTTACTGCCCCAGCGGCGTACATCAATCTCATCTTATCTATTACAAAGCGCCCATGTGCCCGCCATCCTCCACCTGCCCCCAAATATCTAATACGAATACGGCGTAGCTCTGTCTTCCAAAACGGTTGTGCGCGGGAACCATTCAGGGAGGCGCTTTTGATCATCCACGTATTTGGCTCTTGGCGAGATGGTGATGGGGCGGAGATCGGACTTCACGTCATGTCAAGGAAGTTCAGAACCAGTTGCTTCATCATCTTCAATACTCGTACAGCTCGCTAATTAGGTTTGTATCTCTATGCTTACAATAAGTCACAAAGTGGACCATGAACGCTCTTCGAATGCTGACCTGACACAATGCCGGATGTTGATATGACTTCATGACGTAAAAGGCGTACGTGTTCTCTGAGAGCAGGTTTGCGAAAGTAGTGTCCCTAAAGCTCCAAAAACAAGACGGTCACCATTACGAAGGCGATCGTGATAACAGTATCATACACTTTTCTACCCGTGGCAACTCCGGTAGCAGGCGTTGGGGATGTAGTGGTAGTAACAGTGCTACTAGGCGATGATGAGGACGAGGACACATGCGCGGTTGGTGTGGAGGACGGTGACGGCGTAGGGACGGGCGTTGTATTCACTCGAGATGATATTATCAGGTTGCTTGATGCAGGACTTTGTGCGGATGTAGTATTTGCGGAATCTTGAGCATTGCATTCATTTTGAAAGAACTGATATGCCTCTGAATTTCGGACTGATTAGTTTCAACCATGTCAAGATAGCGGTCTAATTCTCCAAGAGAGCTAGATGAACAAATGATGGAAGGACATACCATCTCTGTCAGCCGCAGCACAGCCCTTCCATGTCTCGTTGAGCTGCGAGGTAAAGCTTGTATCATTGCACCAGCAGCATATATTATACATGCATGTCTGCAGCAGACCAGCAGTGCTCCCTGCATCTAGGGCAGCGTTGAGCTAGGCCATCAGTATCCGATTCCTTCATGATAAGCAGGCGGGAGACATACAGGGCAAGGGGGAAGATTATGAGCATCGGTAGTGGAACAAGCCTGATGAGAAGAGGCGACGAAGAGCGAAACCACAACGATCCAGAGGCGGGTCTGCATTACTCCGGACGATGGTGAGAGGACTCTTAGAGAAGGTTCCCGGTAGACTTGCAAAGAAACACACGAGATTATGACGAGGGACCTCACCACGTAAAAGGAGAGCAGTAGTGAATACTATACCTATGCAGGGGCAACTGGACATTTTCAGCGCCAATGACGGCAAAAGTCGAGAAGATGATTTGCGGCATTTCATAATGGCCATGAAGACAAGGCTGATGCGGCACGGGGTCGATGCCTGATATTTGGAGACCCCACTTGGTCTACTCGGTGGAGTGAGATTGAAAATGATTCGTAGTTGTGGTAGGGTAGCAATTTCGGATTGCAACTCTATCGCCGATTATGCAGCCAATTCAGCCGTAAAGAAATCATGACTTGTTCGAATCTGCTCATATTTATTAATAGCTCTTGGTCTCCGGAGATTATGCGATGGTAGAATACAGCAACTCATTCAAGTTGAAGGCAAGCGAGGAACAGATGCCTGTCCACAGCTCTTCAGTATTTCCAATATATATTTTTTCTTTCTTTCAAATACGGTATCTCTCTCACTCTCAGGTCTTTTCTGTAGTGCTAACAGTGCTTGTGAAAGATAAGGCAAAAATTGAGGTCCCCGGCTTGGCCCGGCCCCGATGCTACCTACCTAGGTAGGTATTATTGGTGTGCCTTGCACTACTAGTAAAGGGATATGAGATGGCTGCCGCGGGGCAAAGTGTAGGTGTGTGATTATTGGCTTCTAGAGCATTGAAACGATTTCTTGGGTTTAGCGCGAACCTTAAGCTGGATGATTCATGCACAATATGCCTGAGGCGCGTCATGCCCCTAAATCAGGACTCCAGGGATCATTCTTCCACATTTCTCTTCAGAAGACAAGGGGCAAAAACAAACTCCCCCTCTCCCAATGCCTTGCACAGAGTAAACATGTTTTAATTCTATCAGGCCAAAGCTGCAGCGGTGTTGGCTGAGCTCACCTTCATGGTTGGCCTAGGGTCGTCCTCAACAACCACGTACCTTAACCATGGCTGGTTCCTGGAAGGCTGAGGCGCTAACGCTTGCGGTCTGCTGGCTCTGTTTTGCTGCTATCGGAGTCCTCTTCTATCTCTATAATGGGGAGGTATCGCCACTGTGGCCGCTTGGATTCGACCTCAACAGCACTGCAAGCATTCCTGCGAAATTCATCGAAGGTTCAATAGCCTCTGTCATCTATCCCGTAATGTGCCAACTGAGCTATCTTTGGTTCCGAAAAGCACGGCCGATCCGGGACGTGCCGACCTTTCTGGGGGCTGGTCAGTCGATTCATAAGGTACCTCTGATATGGCGAGCTCAACGATGCTGGGGAGTCGCTTCGCTGCTGGCTCTATGCTTCGTGGTGTCATTCGTTATTACCACCAATGTACAGCAGGCCATCTCAGGCAAGAGCGTTCTAGTATCATATGGCATTGGGACTGTGCCAATCAGTACCCGGATTTCAAGGCCACAAATCTCGACATCCTCATTTTCAGGCATCGATACGCAAGCGCTTGTGACGATTGAGGCAGGCTTCATGGGTCAAGACGATCAAATTCAAAAGACAGAAGCCACATGCACTGGCGCGAATGAGTGTCATTGGGACGAATATGAGACACTAACAACCTCTTACCGTTGCGAAGATCTCAGTGCCTTGATCGTTCCCTCTTGTCTAAGACCACCAGATTCCAACTGCTCATTCAAGTTGCCAATGCCATCGGGTGACTTGACGGTAACATCTGATCGAAGATACAGTAGCATAGGCTACATATGGTCCAGCTTTATGCCAGATATCCTCTGGCCTTATGCTGCTTGGATTGTCATGGCGACTGCAGGCAACGGCAATAGCTCAGCAGTAGCGAAGCAGTGCAAACTATATCCATCGATCGTTCCCTATCAAGGCAGCTGGATCAACGGGACCTTCGAGGAAAGAGCCATCGGAGAGCCTTGGCTTAACCATACCGAGCCATTTATCGAAAACCCGGAGTGGATTCTACAAAACTTTAGCATCAGTGAGACCACAGCGGTTTCTCGACAAGAATTCTTCTTCGACTACTTCGATGCCAACAGCACGCAGAGTGTGGGAGGGACTGACTTTGGAGACAAGTATCAACACCAGGTTCAGTACGACTCACTACTAGCGGGTACGCACGAGAGCAACGTCCTCAACTTGTCATTGGCCATCACAAAGATGGATCGGATGAGCACTCCAATTGACGGCTTGTACAAGAGCCCGGTCATTCCGGCTACTGATGCAACGTGCCCATCACTAAGGCAGGAAGAAAGGGTTCACATCGAATGGGCCTGGCTCATCCCAGCCGCCTTCACCATCATATTTACAAGCCTCGTCTTCGTCATCACCGTCGTCGTTACGCGCACATCTGGTATTGGCATTCACAAAAGCAGTGTTCTCGCGCTTCTGACGACTTCGCCCTCTGATGCATCAAGACAAGCTTTCCATAGAGACACAGGATCCTGGGATTTACGTAGAGGGGGCCGGGCCAACGTCATCTTTGAACGAGACAGGCATGGAACATTTCGATTTGCATATCTTGGTAGACTTAGGAGGTCAAGAGTAGGGTTACTTGATTGGCTGAGGACTGTCACACCGGCTGTTATTCGGCGCCTTGATAATGCATTCCTTGGGTCCGGGCGGGAAGGACCACGTGGTCACAATGGGACGGCTCCTCGCGAAGAAGACGCAATGAAAGGGTTGATACGCCCAAAAAGCAATGTCTTCTTCGTCCGGAACTGGGCAGACGGGTATGTGAATCAACGAGGAGACGAATTCATAGGCAGGTGAAGACTAAAGTAAGTAGGTATATAACTGTAATTGTAATCTTATTTTATTTCCGAGGCCAAGTATCCAGCAATCTGCGCTACTCGTATTCACCCGGAAATGCACCACCCTGGGAAATGCACCATTAGGGCTAGGGCTAACTCCACCAAATACCACTTACTCGAGCCTCCCACCTAGTTATTTTGTATACATTTTGGCTCTATAGTTAGTAACATGCCTAAGAGTATTACGACCGTACACTACATTTGCGAGTATTTAAATTAAGAAATATTGAGGTATTATAGGGCTAATTCGTGCTCTAGACGCTCCTAATAACTTCCCCCTCGCACATCGCTGTTAGCATTAGGTTCAGGGGAGCCCTATGCCAAGCGGCTACTTGGCTAAGGCCTGACGTAGCCAACAAGCTTGGCATACGTAGGTCTTGGCAAGAGAAGCTTAAGGAGGCGATTCCCCCCTCTTCCTTTTAGATTCTTTAAGAATTAGTTTTACTATTAAGGTACTATATTCAATATATATATATCTACCTATTACTAGTCTTATATTGCTATAAGTACTCTAATAATTCTAATTCTTCTACCTACTAAGGGGTAGTAATCCGGGATTAGTATAGTAAGTAATATACGATCGTAGTCGTAACGAAGCGGAAACGAAGGCGAATCGTCCAACTCTAGAACTATAGGACTAGACGACTAACTCGGGATCGTAGACCCTAAGTAACTAGGTTACGTCTCCGACGAAGAAGATCCTATAGATTTAGGAAACGATAACGCCGGTAATATTGATAATCGTATTACGCGAGTAACTCGTCGTCGAGATAATTTATATAAAGAATACGAACTTATAACTATCGAGAAGGAAATTAATATACTCGAAGAGAGTAAAATAGACTCTAATCGAACGGAAAGCGAGTAGAGAACGCCGTCGCTAAGTATAGATAGAAGAGACCTTACCCTTACCCCCACCGGGTCGAAACGTTCCTTAAGGGCATTATTACTACGTGTAGCAAAGCGTCCTCGCGATAACTACTATCCTTATAGTAACCTTCGACCAAAAGATTTAAAGCTCTACTATAGCAAATCTAGACGTAAGCACCGCGAGTGGATACGCGACGCTACGGGTACGTTTGAGGTGACCCCCTAGAACTTCCCGGGTAAAGCGTAGAAGATTCTCTGGGTAGCACAATTCCTCATAGGTGATCCTAAGGAATAATGGTATAACGAAAAGGATATCCTAGGCCTAAAAGCACTAGATAGCTAGGACTACTTTAGCGAATTCCTACTTAGAAAAATCGAGGATCTAATCAATAGGTAACTAGATATCAACTAAGAGTATATAGATACGAGGTAAAGGCCGAACCAAATCGTATACTAATTCGATACCTACTTTACTAGCCTAGAGGCACAACTACCTCCGTAGACGGAGATATATCGAACCGCTGCTATTATAACAAGACTACGACTAGAATTAAAGGACGTAATTATTAGTACGGGAACGGTACTAGTAGGACGTAATAAGCTACTATCCCTTACTACCTACCTAGAGTATATGAAATATAAAGGAAAAGGTAACTCTTCCAATAACTCCAAATATAGAGGAGGAAATTCAAATAATAGAAGAAAGGGTAAAGGAGGCAAGATAAACCGTAACTATAACGAATTAGAAAAGAGCCCTCTACGTAACTCTAACAAATCCGAGAATAAGAGTAACAAGTCCAAGGATAAGGACAAGGACAAGGATTAGAAAAAGAAAAATATCGAATACTATAACTATTATAAGATAGGACACTATACTAACGAGTATAAGTCTAAGAAGAAGGATAACCTAAATAGTATATCTATCGGAGCAGTTGGAAACATTAGCGTTCACGCTATAGAACGGTCGGGAAACGATAGACCCTCGTCGAAAACTCCCTAGAGGCGCGGGTCAAGAAAGGAGTAGTATTATCACTAAGTTTAATCTATAAGGGATATATTATCGGAGGTAGGCCAGGGAAATCCCTAGTATCGACCCCGATTTATATAGATAACAGTACCGAGGTCAATATAATCGACTAGCGTTTCGCCCTCGAATATAATCTATCTAAGGTTAATATACTACTACTAAGCCCAAGGTAAATAGATAGTAATTCAATATATTATTTTGTAGCCTACTTAGTATATTATAATTTATAAGATAGTTAGGGTTAGACGAAATGATACTAATACGTTTTCTATTCTATCGCGAAGGAAGATGGTCCTCCGCTTATTTTAGGTATACTAGCCTTAATAGACGAAGGTATCAAGCTCGACTTTATAGCGAGAACGTGGCGTTTCGGTATTAAGTCGTAATCGTACCAAATACTCTCCCCTTAAGAGTTTATAGATTCACTAGAAGGTAAAAAGGAAATTTACGCTTTACTCGTCACTAGGGTTAGTAAGACTGAAGGGATAAAGATAGGCGTAATATAAACGGATAAGCCTTAGATATTGGACGCGGAGGTCTTACCGAGGCTACCAAAGGAATTATAGGAATACGAAGATATATTCTCTAACGAAGGAGTAGGCCGACTACCGTTATATAAGGGTCGCGATTATCCTATCGAAATAATAGTAGAGCCGCCTTTTAGCCTACTATATAACCTCTCGAATACCGAATTAGCGGCGCTCCGCTCGTACCTCGATAACGCCTTAGAGAAAGGCTAGATCCAATATTCTACTAGCCCTATAGGAGCTCCGATCCTCTTTGTCCCTAAGAAGAACGGTGGCCTACGTTTATACGTCAACTATCGTGGGCTAAACCGGGTTACCGTAAAGAATCGGTACCCGTTACCCCTAATTAGTAAGACTCTAGACCGCCTTAACGGGTTAAAGATATTTATTAAATTAGATCTCAAGGATGCCTATTATCGTATTCGAATCTGAAAAGGTAACGAATAGAAAATAGCGTTTCGCACACGTTACGGTTACTTTAAGTATCTAGTTATACCTTTCGGCCTCACTAATATACTAGCAACCTTCCAGGCTTATATTAACAAGTCGTTAACGGGGTTATTAGATAACTTCTATATAGTATACTTAGATAATATCCTTATATACTCCGAAACGGAAGCGGATCATATTAATTACATAAAGTAAATACTTAAGAGACTTAGACGATTTAGCCTATTTATAAATCTAAAGAAATGCGAATTCTTTACTACCAAAGTCGAATTCTTAGGCTTTATAGTAACTACTAATAGCGTCGTAATGAATTAACGTAGAGTATCCGCAATTTAGGAGTAGCCGAAATCCAAGAGCTACTATAATATATAAGTCTTTCTAGGTTTCGTGAACTTCTACTAAAGGTTTATATACTACTATTCCTAAATTACTAGACCCCTAATAGAATTACTAAAAGGGAGTATAAAAGGAATCAAGTCGGGCCTATTCGAATAGCTAATTACTATAGAGTATACGTTTACCCGCCTTCGCGACTTATTTATAGATATGCCTCTTTTGCGTTACTTCGATCTAGAACTTCTAATACGAGTAGAAACCGATACCTCGGAGTTTACCTTAGCCGGTATCCTAACTCAATTATAATAAGATAATAAGTAGTGGTATCTAGTAGTATTTCACTCGCGTAAGATGATTCCAGCGGAGCGAAACTATAAGACCTATAATTAAGAGCTTCTCGCAATCGTAACGACATTCAAATATTGGCGTTACTACCTAGAAGGGAGCCTTTACCCAGTGGAAGTCCTTATAGATCACAATAATCTAAAGTACTTCATAGGAATACCGAATTTGAATAACCGCTAGGCTAGATAGGTAATAAAGCTATCTACATTTAATTTCTTTATCTCTTATCGCCTAGGCAAGATAAACCCAGCCGATACGCCATCCAGACGCCCAGATTACAAGAGTAAGAATAATTCGATAAACAAGCTTTTACCCATACTATAATAAAAGCTTACCTCGATAGGAAGCTTAATAAGTCCTATTTTCGCTACTATACGAATAGTATATAAATAAGGAATACGCTATAAGCCTATAAAACGTAGCCCTAGCGGTTAGAACCCTTCTACGATATATAGTATAGAAATATATACTTAGTACTCTCCAACTACTAGTAGTAAGGAAAAAGTAGCTACTAAATATATAATACTTATTAAATTAATAGCTACAGTAGTATAAGAAACGTATCTAGATATAGTATATCCCTCGAGACTTAGGGAACCTTAACCTATACTAAGACCTATAGGGAGCTTAGGTAAGACGCCTACTTAATATAAACGTAATATAGCTGAGAAGCAGCTTAACCCTATTACTAGGACTATTGGTTATAAATAGCTCGTCCTACGCTTAGTCGCCTATATTGCGGCGGTAAGCGAAACGATATATGATTTAAGTAGTAAATCTATCTTCGAGCTTATTAAAGCCCTTCAGAAGGAGGACCCCTTCGTGCTATAGTATAAAGGAGGCGAAGCGGATGAAAAGCGAAAGAAAGACGCCGGAGCTTAAACTATAGATAGTTAGGGGATACTAAGATATAACGGTCTATTATATATCCCTAAAGAGGCTTCCGTCCGCGAAGAGCTATTAAAACGCTATTATAATGATCCGTTAGTAGGATACTTCGGAATCGATAAAACACTCGAATTAATAAGTAGAAAATACTACTAGCAAAGTATTAAAACAGATATTAAAGAGTATATAGACTCTTATAATATTTGCTAATAGGTAAAGGTAAAGCGATATCGTCCTTACGGGGAATTAAGTGCGCTACCCTAACTAAGTGGACCTTGGAAAGAAATCACTATGGATTTCATTATAGATCTACCTCTATCTAAATATGACGGCTACGTTTATAATTCGATTCTTATAGTTATAGATAGATATACGAAAATAGTTCGTTATATCCTAACTAATAAAATAATTAAAGCGCCGGACCTTAAAGTTCTACTAATAAACGAAATCTTCCTTAAATTTAGTACCCTAGATAGTATCGTTATCAATCGTAGATCTATATTCACGAGTGAGTTCTAGTCAGAAGTCTACTACCAAATAAAGATAAAATATAGGCTAAGTACTACGTTCTACCCCTAAACCAATAGTTAAACTAAAAGATAGAACTAAACCTTAGAATATTACCTTCGAACGTACTATTTAGATAACTAGGACGAATAAGTAACGTTACTACTAATAGCTAAATACGTCTACTAGAACTCTAAGAACAAGATACTCGGTTACAGCCTATTCTATACTATAATAGGATATAACCTAGAGTTTGAACTAAGTACCGAGGACGGTCCTCCTAGAGGGGAGGTACTAGTAGCGAAAGAACGTATTGTCATGGGTCACTAGTTGCTACTCTGATTGACAGCGGATTACATCTATTCACTATCCTAAGGACTTAGAATATCGTACAAGGAGAGAAAACAAAGGGGAATCCTGCTCAAGCAATATATTCGCCTAGATCGCATATCGCATATATCCCACATGCACCTAACATCCAACACAAGTATACTACCCGTAACATTATCCCCCTCTTAGGCTCGAGCTCCGCGAAGAGCCTTACTAGGCTTATTAGGATAACGGTAATGAAAGTTTTCGAGTGCGGTAGGACAATAAGTAAGCACTTTAGGGGGTTCCTATATAAGGTCGGGGTAACCTATCCACTTTACTTTATATAAGATCTCGGTCTTTACTCGATTAGCCTAATCGGAGTCGACGACGGCTTCAACTTCGTACTTAGTCTCGTTATCAACGACAATAGGTAGTGGGTTCGGTATATCTTAACTAGGTACAGGATCTATAGCGGCGGGTTCCAGGAGGTTAACGTGAAACGTGTAATAGATATTAAGGCTTATAGGCAAGTACAAGCGAATAGTAGAGGGACTCAACATAGTAGCGACTTTGTAGGGGCCCGCTTAGCGACGTTCAAGTTTCTTATATAGTCTTCGAGTACGCAAATTCTTAATATTCAGGTATATATAGTTATCAATTTTGTACTGAGGTGCTAGACTTCGACGACGATTTACATTTAGCTCGTTGTCAAGGACTAATATGAATGGTTTCATAAAGTGGTGGTTTTATTGATAATATTGAATGTGTGCCAGAAAGAGTATCTACAGTGCACCGATATGTGTGCGGAGTGCCAAGGCGCCAAGCCACGCTAAGCCTAATTGGAAACCCTGAGAAGGAAGCCTTGGCATACCGTGACAACTTGCCCACAAAAAAGAAAAAAGGCCATGCCCACATGGCCAATGGCGACAGCGAGGGTGCGACAGCGAGGTGGTAACAGTGGTGCTGTGCTTTATTAATGCTGGGGGACCATGGTGTAGACCGAAAGTGAGAAAATCGATAAAAACAAGTACTTTTGGTGCGGGTTTCTCCGCATGCAGATCACGAATGGATTCATATAATTCAAATCCATAAAAGCAGTCGAATGGCGCAATGTCCGAGGTATTGCCGAATCGAAACTGCTTTGGTAGGGCTGAGTTTTCTAGCCATTGTCATGCTCATTTGTCTCCTCCTCTTCCTCATAGATTGCATAGCCATCTGGGGGAACATCAGCCATATATGCATGGGATTTGCCATGCTGGAAACGACGAGAGCTTGAGTACTGCTGTGCAGAGCCACCTTTCTGATCATTGCCATCGCGATTTGGTGTAGAAGCCTGGGGATTCGGCTGGCCATACCACTGTCTCTGCTGAGATTTCTGTGCCATTTCATACCAAATGGCCGTCTTTGAATCTACTTGCTCTATGAACTGACCAATAGTAGTGCTTGCCTGTGGCTCCGGAATATGGATTCGTAGATTCACCGCAAACTGGTTCCAAATCATAGTGAGTTGATTATGGGTGGAGTGTAATTCGGCTGATTTGGCCAAATGGAGCATTTGCTGGATGAAAGCCCGGGGAGTGGTGTGACGCATGTCGTTTAGGCTATACATTTGGCCTACCATTTGTGACAAGGCCACTGCTGTTCTCGTCTTGAATCGCTTTATGAGAGTGGTGCACCACCGGTCCAGATTCGTGGTGTTGTCACGAAGGAGATCTCGTTCCAAATCAGTCAATTCCATTGAATACCACATGAGGGCTGATCCACGAAAGCACGAAGAGACGACTGCTTTGGTGTCTTCTTCTCCTCTTTGCACGGCCAAATCTTTAAGGCGATTCGTGAAAATGTAGACATCCTTGTAGAAGACATGCTTGCCAGCATTAACAACAGGCCCATTTGATCCATTTAGTCCATGCTCTTGTTGATACTCAGGATCAAAGTATCCCACCTCTTCTGCACGCAATTGCGGGCCTGGCGGTGCGGGGAAGGATTGGTCTGGGGGCTGATTTGAAGCCTGATTTGAATGCTCTAGAGGCTGTAGTGAAAGATTCTGAATGCTGGGAAAAGGGCTGTTTTCTTGGCGATTTGCAGTGTAGTTTCCGAATCGCTGTTCTAGCCTAGCATCTACCGCAGCTGAAATCATAGTCATAAAACCCTTGACTTGTTCAGGCGAGAAGCCTGGGATCATGGAGGCCTGTACAACTGGTGTAGTATTGGTGACAGGCACCACCTCTCCGCCTGTTTCTCCAACACCGTCATAGTGTTGTCCACTTCCTTCACCGCTTGGTGGGCTTTCTGGTTCCACAGTGGGCTGACGATTCTTTTGCTTAGGAGCCATGGCAAATGATGAATGGAATAGCGAATGGCCTATCGAAAGGATCGCTGTAGGGCCGTTTCGTGTAGAGACTCAGGGGATGAGTGAGTAACTGGTGGAGGAGCGAAATTTGGTGTTGAGGTAGATTTGTGGCCTCTGGGACTGAAGGCACTGGTTTGGGAGCGGAAGCGACTAATGACTGCAAGCACCGTTATGGTGTTGCTACCAATTGTCAAGGACTAATATGAATGGTTTCATAAAGTGGTGGTTTTATTGATAATATTGAATGTGTGCCAGAAAGAGTATCTACAGTGCACCGATATGTGTGCGGAGTGCCAAGGCGCCAAGCCACGCTAAGCCTAATTGGAAACCCTGAGAAGGAAGCCTTGGCATACCGTGACACTCGTAATCTACTTGGGCTAGAGCCATTTCCTCTCTCGCCATTTCCTCGAGTTCTTTTATACGACGGGCAAAGGTTGCGGTATCGATCTTATTATTAGTCCTCGGTACTCGTATATACTCTTCATACCCGCAGCGAGGGTGAAATCCTTTGTTAAGGAAGAATAGTGAAAATCCTGTAGCAGCGGAGTCGGCATTATTCGCAGTAAACTCGGAGAGTGAAAGCCATTCAGGCCAGTTATCTTAGTTATAATTAATATAAGTTCGCAAGTATTACTTAAAGATAGCATTAACCCTCTCAGTCTACCTATCAGTTTCAGGATAATACGCGGTTGACAAAGTATATATGATCCCTAAGGTTTTACAGACGTAAGACTAAAATTCATTAACAAACTAGGTTCCTCTATTACTGGTAATACTACGCGGCAGTCTATGTAGTCGGTATATATAATCGATAAAGAAATGTGCGAATTCTCGAGCTTCGATCCGATAATTGATAGCGATAATATGGCGTTCCTTTGTTAAACGGTCCACTACTATATAAATAGCGTCTTTTCCTTCGACTTCTAGTAATCCTATAATAAAATTAATAGTAATATCTTGCTAACGGTACTGCGGAATATCTAATAGGGCTAGATATCCTGCCTTCGCGGTTCTCGGTATCTTACTAGTACGATAGACAATGCAGTTTCTTATATAACGACGTATATAGCGCTATATTCTTAGCTAGTAATATCCTCGATATAGTAACGTATAGGTATTTCCTGACCCTGGGTGACCGGCGATAGGTTTATCGTAGTATAGTTATATAAGGCGTAGATGCAGTAGTTCAAAATCTGGGATATAGCGACGATCTCGATAATATAACTTACCCTTATACTCTTTATATTGGGCTAAACTTAGGTATTTGGATTTTCTAGATCCGTTTCTTAAGGCTGCTAAGACTTCTCGGGGTACTAGATCTAACGCGTTTCCTTTAACAAACAATTCTTCTATACCCGGGTCTTCGATATGGTCGTTCTATCTGACGATCTCTTTACTTCGTGGCTTATTCTTAGGTATAGCTTCGTTAGTAATCTGTCCTTCCTGGACTTCCGCGGACTTAACTCGCTCGTTCTTATGCTAGGACTTATTTCTTAACTTAGGCATTATATAGTTCTTATTTCTCGACTTAGGTCTCACTTGGTTTCTCGCTTAGTTTCGTATTTGTATAGGGGCCAGGTATAGGTCTACTTGTGCCAAATATAACTTAATCTTTGATATG
Organism: Usnea hakonensis; assembly: GCA_013423325.1. Classification (NCBI taxonomy): domain Eukaryota; kingdom Fungi; phylum Ascomycota; class Lecanoromycetes; order Lecanorales; family Parmeliaceae; genus Usnea; species Usnea hakonensis. The sequence continues at coordinate 51,438 of BLJB01000076.1, forward strand.
ATCTCGGACTTAACTCGCTCGTCAAGGTTCTCAGACTTTAAGAGTGTTTGATTTTATATTTCCAGGATCTTATCCCCCTCTTTAGGGAGGTCTCCTGACCGACGAATCAACGTATCTAGCTTTTCTCCTTTGGTTCCGGGGCGGTAGCGTAACAGGAAGTTGAACCGGGAAAGATACTCAGCCTAACGGGCTTGACGTTGCGATAATTTCTTAGAGCTTATAAAATACTCTAGTACTCGGTAATCGGATAGTATTTCGACTTATTACTGATTACCTTTAAGCTCGGTACGCCAATATTTAAAGGCTAAGATAACTGCGAGTAGTTCTTTATCATAGATCGGATAATTCATTTGCGCGGGCTGGAATTTCTTGGAGAAGTATATATAAGGGTATAGTACTCCTTTATTATCATACTGAGATAATACTCCGGCGGCAATATAATTCGACGTATTAGTCTCTACGACCGTCTTCTTCTCGTAGTCGAAATATATAAGGATCGGTCTTAAAACGAAAGCTCGCTTGAGGTCTTTAAAGGCTTACTTACAAGCCTTAGTCCATTAGAATAGTTAGCCTTTAGGTTTCTTCGTCGCTTCTATTAATGTAACAGTAATCTTCGAGTAGTCTTTAATAAATCGACAATAGAAATTAGTAAACCCAAGGAAAGCCTGCAAGTCCTTCAAGTACGATAGTAACTGCCATTCAACGATGGCTTAAATCTTCTCAGGGTCCATATAGATTCCTTCAGTAGTAACTATTAATCCTAAGTACTTTACGGCGGTAACATGGAATTCACACTTAGTAATATTAGCTTGTAATCCGAATTCTCGCAGACGTTATAATACTAAAGAAATATGTCTTCGGTGTTCTCTGATACTATTACTATAGATCAAAATATTATCGAGGTACGTAGTAGCAAATTCGTCCAAAAATTCTCGCAGAGCATCATTAATATATCTCTGAAAAGTCGATGGCCCTCCTATAAGGCCAAATGGTAGAACGAGGTACTCGTATAACCCCCATCTTATAGTAAAGGCTATTTTCTATTCTTCTCCTTCCGCTATACGAAGACGGTTAAAGGCAGCGATAATATTAATCTTAGAAAAGATCTTGGCTCGGTATACTCGCGATAAGGTTTCTTTAATTAATAGTAGAGGGTAACGATCTTTCTTAGTAAGCTTATTGAGTTTTCGATAATCGATATATAGACGTAGCCCACCCCCCGGCTTTTTGACAAAGAGAATCGGGGCGGCGGCTAGAGAACTACTAGCACGAATGAACCCTTTATCCAGATTCTCTTCAATGTACTGCTTCGCGACTTATAACTCGGCTTGCGATATTCTATATATTTACTAATATAGTGGCGACGATCCTGGTTTTAGTAGTACCTTATAATCATACGGACGATAGGGAGGAAGCTGATTTGCTTCTTTCTTCGAAAACATATCTAGGAACTCGTAGTACTCCTCGGGGAGCTTATCTGCGGGGTTAACTTCGGTTTTTGGTACTAGGGCTTTCTCAATATCTCGTATACTAGCGGAAAAAACCTGAAACCCGGGATTCTTTCGACTTCTTTTAAGCCATATATCAAAAGGGGCGGCGGCAATGAGACTGATATCTAGTAACTTGGCTGGGACATCGGGAGCATCGCTCCTCGCTGGGATATCGGGAACAGCGTTCCTCGTAGAAACATCGGGAGTATTGCTCCTCGCTGGGACATCGGGAATAGCGTTCCTCGCAGAAACATCGGGAGCATCGCTCCTCGCTGGGACATCGGGAACAGCGTTCCTCGTAGAAATATCGGGAGCATTGCTCCTCGCTGGGATATCGGGAACAGCGTTCCTCGTAGAAACATCGGGAGTATCGCTCCTCGCTAGAATATCGGGAACAGCGTTCCTCGCAGAAACATCGGGAGCATCGCTCCTCGCTAGGACCTCGGGAATAGCGTTCCTCGTAGAAATATCGGGAGCATCGCTCCTCGCTGGGACATCGGGAATAGCGTTCCTCGCAGAAATATCGGGAGTATCGCTCCTCGCTGGGACCTCGGGAATAGCGTTCCTCGCAGAAACCTCGGGAGCATCGCTCCTCGCTAGGATTTTTCTTAACTTGTAACTTGTAACTTCGACAGTATTCATGGACTTAGATAACTCAGGTTCTTAGTCTTCTTTGTCTAAAGGCTCGAGGTATCCCTCTACGGATACTACTCGTTGGTTCGGTAAATAGTAACTTCGACAATACTTAGATTCAAAAATAATAACATTCTCGGCCCAATGAATATAAGGGTTATAGGTTCTTAACCACGGTATTCCTAAGAGTATAGGGTAACGTCCTAGCTTCGTGATAAACATTTGCAACATCTTAGTATGTCCTCCAAAAATAATAGAGACTCGAACGGTATAGGTGACCGCGCCGGAAGAGATACGACGTCCATTAATAATAGAAATAGTACGAGGGAACTCCAGAGCATGAAAAGTAAGGGCATGTTTTTGCGTAAAGGTCTCGTTAATAAAAGATCTGCCAGTAGTACCGCTATCAATTATAGCTTAACTTTGAATAATTCTATTACTAGTAGCTACGGTATATAGAAGAATAATGTGCTTATATTCTAATAGATCAGTATATAGAGAAAATGACGAAATAACGAGATCCTTTTTATTTGATCCCTGAACGCGACTTAATTTAGGGATACTCCATTTCCCGACTCGGAAGGACTCGAACTCGAACTAGTGCTTGGGGTAGTGGTAACGATATTGGTTTCTGCGATACGAAGATTTTTTTTATTACCACTTGGGTAGTTAATTGTAATATACCCCGGTTACCCGCAATATAGATATAATCCTTAAGTTCGACGGTGGGCTTTCTCTTCGGGAGATAAAGGTCCACGTATAACTAACGTATCTATAGGGCCAGGGTAAGTACCGGTAGCAGTGCTGAGAGTGGTGCTAGGGGGTCGGGTTGAAACTTAGACCGTATTGGCGGTAGCAGGAGTAGTAGAGATCCTGGAATTCCGAGGGCGTAAGGTATTACTAATACTGTTACCCTGAGCTATACGGGATCTATAAGCTTCGATAAGACGGAAGTGGTTTTTAATAGCTTGGAATTCTTTGACTAACTCCTCGAAGTTAAGCTGAGGCATATTATAGTAACGGTGGTATAGACGATCGATATATTCTTGGGAGGTATTAGTTTCTAGTAATACGCGTACTTGTTTCTCGTCTTGCTTACTATCGATAGCTAAGAGCTAAAATTCCGAAAACTAGGTAGAGAAGGGGCGATTATCTTAAAAGTACCCTTAGAGCTTTCTTATTGTATACTGGTCTTTAAAAGGGTTACTAAAGGCTAACTTAAACGCCGTAAATAATTCTTCAGTATTAATATAGTCTACCGACCTATCTATCTTAATCTTGAACTTAAATCTCTTACGTGCGTCGCCGCTTAAGCGGCCTAGAACGTAGCGAAGTTTATCTTACTCGGTAGGGTACTAATCGTAGTTAGATATAAGTTTTATACGAAGGTTACTGTCACGGTATGCCAAGGCTTCCTTCTCAGGGTTCCCGATTAGGCCTAGCGTGGCTTGGCGCCTTGGCATTGCGCACACATATCGGTGCACTGTAGATACTCTTTCTTCCACACATTCAATATTATCAATAAAACCACCACTTTATGAATCCATTCATATTAGTCCCTGACAGTTACTACGGAACTTAGTAAACTGATCTCGGGATCTATTAAAGGGCTTAGGGTCGGGGTACTTAGATAAGCGACTAATATAGGGCTCGGGACGCGTAATTGGAATAGAGGGACTAGACGATAGCGTAGTATTATTTAAACGACGGATTTTAGTATAGGCGACTCGTAACTCAGACTGAAGAGCTTATATCTACTCTTCGCGTACGGTAGTAAGAGTATTAAGTCGTTATTCGACTTGCTATATCCACGTACTGGCTTAGACTTCGTTAGAGACGGCATCTTTAGATTAGCTAGTAATTGAACTCCCTAATATAGCTAGAAAGCTAGCCATTAAAGGGATTGGTAAAGGTACGATATAATATTATAGGTCACTAGTTGCTACTCTAATTAATAGCGGATTGTATCTATTTACTATCCTAAGGACTTAGAATATCGTACAAGGAGAGAAAACAAAGGGGAATCCTACTTAAGCAATATATTCGCCTAGATCGCATATCGCATATATCCCACATGCACCTAACATCCAACACAAGTATGCTACCCGTGACACGTATCAAGGAAATTCACGCGCTACGGAATTAACTAATAGAACGTTAGCGAAGCGTAACCGAATTATATACGAGGTTATATAATAAGAAATATTAAGCCAAATCCTTTAACGAAGGAGATATAATAATATTATTAGCGAAGAACCTGAAGTAAAAGAAGCTAAGTAAGAAGCTTTTAGATAAAGTAATTAGGCCTTTTATCGTTAGAAAGCGAATAGGTACCCAAGCTTACCGCTTAGCACTTCCGCTAATCTACCAAATCTACGACGTCTTCTATATATCCCTATTAGAACTCTACCGTCGTAGAGACAATAGTTAAATGCCTATATATTTTTTTTGAATTTTTGAATTTGAATTTATACGTCGTGTCTACCTAAACTTCGAAAGGTAATTACGGGATCCTTTGACTCTTATCAACTCGTAGCAAGAAAACCATTTGATACCATCGTCTTGCGTATGTGCCATCAGGGAAAAACCTTACCACTTCTCTACATATATGTTGCTATCTATGTGTAGATCTGAATACCACTTTAGTTGTACCTCCGTTAGGGTTTCTTTATTACTTGTATTCCTCCCACTGCGATTTCCTTCTCTAAAGCTTGAATCTTGGCAATCTCGGTCCGGATTTGGATTGACTCCTCCTCGCTGAGTCCCCGGCCCTGGTTCGTGCTCTCCTTAATCCTTTCTCGGAGTATAGCTTTTAGTTCTTCGGGTCTACTCCTTTGGATCGAGGCCATAGATTCCTTCGCCTTCGGCTCCCCCTCCCCTCCTTGGCTCCCNNCTATTAATATTGACCGTAGAATGGCCTTTTCTTTACGAGCCTCCTCGCTATATATCTCTTTATCTTAGCCTTGAACTGGCAGTCTATATCATATGCGGTATGGCCTTTCTTCCCGCACGCCGCGTATCCCGGGGCTGCTGCCGGTGCTACCATTATATATGTTCGGGTGTCGTGCGTCTGATTACATTCTGCGTACCGTACTTCGTTTTTGCACGTTCTCGCGATGTGACCATATTCCTGGCACTTGTAGCACCTGGTTAGGGAGGCCGCCTGGTCGAACCTCTCTACAGCTTTCATTTCCTTCGCTTCAACGAGTCCGTTTAGTATTAGGGCATCTGCCATCTCTGGGGT
>BLJB01000077.1:0-114050 GCA_013423325.1 Usnea hakonensis
GGTAGCTTCTGTAACGAGACTCTATTTTCTATATAATTCAATTTCCTCGGAGTGCAAGTGGTGACCACCATTTGCACTGTGACGACTACTTGCACTGTGACGACTGCTTGCACTGTGACGACTGCTTGCACTGTGACGACTACTTGCACTGTGACGACTACTTGCACTGTGACGACTGCTTGCACTGCAACGACTACTTGCACTGCAACGACTGGCTACCATTTACACTGCACTCCCACTACCATTTGTACCATTTGGACACGCTAACCCGATTTGGGGGGGTGTACGCCTAGGGGTTTGGGGGGTGTACGCGCAGGGGTTTGGGGGGTGTACGCGTAGGGGAAGGGGGTGTACGAATAGACCCGGCCTATAAAAACGATCAGATCCAGGTGCGCTAGCGTCGGCCCCATAAATACTAGCGGTAAGCGCGTCTCTACAGCAAGCTTTACTTTACTTTCATTTACTTGACTTTAAGTACATCTGAAGTGTCCAAGAGTCAAAGTGATTATAATCCTTAATCCCCTTCACCTTACTTCCGCTTTTCTTAACGTCACTCATTACTTTGATGTTACCTTCAAACACATTTATAGCCTCACTTTCAACTCGCTCAGCTCTTCGCAATCCTAATTTCATTCCGCAGCCATGGGTCGCGATCGATTCGCAAAGCAGTCGCTTGGCTATCTGTATCCTAGGATCAAGCAGGTTTGTCCTCCCCCAATCCCTGTCCTGCCCCTGCTGATAGTAACATTGTCCAGTCCCGCGTTCTGATGGTCGGTGCCGGAGGAATTGGATGCGAGCTTCTGAAGAACCTTGTTCTCGCCGGCTTCGGCGAGATCCACATTGTTGATCTGGACACCATCGACCTCAGCAATCTCAATCGTCAATTTCTTTTTCGTCACGAACATATCAAGAAGTCTAAGGCTTTGGTGAGCTACTGTACTCTACCAATAAGAGAATTACTTGTTCATACTTGATTCAGGTCGCAAAGGAGAGTGCCGCCAAATTCAATCCTCACATCAAGCTCGAGGCGCACCATGCAAACATCAAAGATCCTCAGTTCAACATACAATGGTTCCAGAGCTTTGCGCTTGTCTTCAACGCACTTGACAATCTCGATGCGCGACGGCATGTCAACAAAATGTGCTTGGCTGCGAATGTAGCCTTGATTGAGAGTGGAACAACAGGATTCAATGGGCAGGTTCAGCCGATCATTAAGGTTGGTTGGGAAAAACTTCTGCAGTGATAGCAAGAAGCTCATCTTTTCAGGGCAAAACCGAATGCTATGACTGCAGCCCCAAAGAAGTGCCCAAGAGCTTCCCTGTTTGCACTATCAGAAGTACTCCGAGTCAGCCCATTCACTGTATAGTATGGGGAAAGAGTTATCTGTTCACAGAAATGTTTGGGACTAGCGAGGAAGAAACACCTGAATTTGATCATTCAGAGGACAGTGAGAACGCCAAGGAGATCGAGACTCTCAGGCAGGAGTCGCAAGCTCTCAATAGCATACGGCAGTCGATGGGTTCGGATGGTTTCGCTCGCAAAGTGTTCGACAAGGTGTTCAAAGACGACATCAATCGATTACGGAGTATGGAGGATATGTGGAAGACAAGGAAACAGCCCAACGCTCTTGACTTTGATGGGATCTTGAAAGAAGCGTCTGGAATCAAACCATCTATTGCGGAACAGGACCAGAAAGCATGGACGCTAGCTGAAAATTTCGCCGTGTTCTGTGACAGGTAGGTTTATATGAATGCAAGCGCTCATCAGATCCGCTAACGTGATCAGTCTTCAACGTCTGAGTATCCGATTGCAGGCATCTCAGGCTCAATCTGGAGCAGACGCTGCAGCTCCTGTGCTCATCTTCGACAAAGACGACGAAGACACGCTCGATTTCGTCGCCGCTAGCGCCAATCTCCGTTCCATCATTTTTGGGATTGAGTTGAAGTCCAAGTTCGACATCAAGCAAATGGCGGGCAACATCATCCCTGCCATTGCGACGACGAATGCCATGACCGCCAGTCTTTGCGTCATGCAAGCTTTTAAGGTCATGCGAGGAGATCTAGACAAAGCTAAAATGGTCTTCCTCGAGCGCTCAGCTGCCCGCGCTATCAATAGCGACACCTTGAAGCCACCAAATCCCAATTGCAATGTCTGCGGTGTGATGTCGTCGACCTTGATTGTCGACCCCAACCGAGCAACGCTCAATGATCTTGTTGATGATATCCTGAAGGGGCAGCTAGGCTACGGCGACGAATTCAGCATTAATAACGAAGTCGGGACCCTGTACGATCCAGATCTAGATGACAACCTGTCGAAGAGATTCAGCGACCTTGGAGTGAAAGCAGACAGCTTTCTGACAATTATCGACGAAGAGGACAATCCTCGTGTCAACCTCTCGCTTGCTATCGTGGAGAAAACTTTACCGGAAGACACCAAAGCTGTTCAGCTTCCCAACAACCTTGACATCGCCCGCAAACCCAAAATTACACCTGCTCCTGCCACTAACGGTGACACCAATGGCCACGTAACAGCCTCTACTGTCGGAATAAAGCGAAAGCGAAGCTTAGAGGACCTTGAGAATGGTCTACAGCAAGATAACAAGCGCGGCAAGACCCAAATGCCCTCTAAAGCTACGGGCTTTCAGGATGACGATCTGATTATTGCTGATGACTCTAACGATGGAGCAATTGTCATTGACGATTGAGTCTCGGCTTCTACCATCGGCGTCACGTGGTTCACGAATTTTTGCATTAGGGGCGTTCTCTCTCTCGATCTCGAATCGCAATACCATGGGCACGGGGTGGAGATTTGGCGCTATCTACAGGATACGGACTCGCGTCCGAGATAGCATAGCAGATGCTACAAGGCGTTTACAGTGATAATGACCAGACACGAGCTGTACATATGCGGGGACTAATGTAGACTTGAAAAAGAGCATATGGCATGTTTCTGCCTATACTCTCTGCCGAAGCAATATGAATGCCAGACGAATCACGTCCTCACTTGCTTGGGATTGACAATGCATATGAGGAGAGACCTTTCGAATACCAAGGCTATCCTAAGGGAAGGGACTGGTTGGATTGTGGATTGTGTGAGATGGTGTCCGTCTGATCTCTGAGTCATGCCGCCCGCTTTATAGCCGTAGCCTAAGGGCTGACTGGCCTTGTTGGTCTGTTTGAATGTCTATCTATCTTGAGACGTGGCCCTTGAAGTGACCTGGTAAGTCTTGCTGCTCAGGTTGAAATTAAGTCCCAGCATCTTTCTTCTCCGGATGCTGCCCCCGAGGCTATTGATGTCTGGAAGCGTTCTATGTTGCTTTCATGAAAGCGGTCAAACTCTGTTAGATGGTCATTGTGGATGCTGGGCCCCTATAGCCATTCATCGTACCTTGTTCTTTCATAAGCAGCACCATGATCGCGGACTAATGTTCCTCGCCGAAGACTTTTCCTTTCTCTTTCGCCTTGAGAATCCATGTCTTATTTTCATATCACCAAAAGATTATCCAGGCTGGAGAAACCATGTTTCCGATATATGAAGAGGCAAACTAGAGCATCGAGAAGGCTGGAACAAGACTTCATATAGACATTCCGCCGGACTTGGGACTGGCGAAGAAATATTTCCTAGACCAATTGAAAGATGGCGCCCCTAGTTCGAGGCTGGAGTATTTTTACCAAATTAGCCAGGATACATCAATTCGAAGCAGGTTCTCCTGAAGAACCTCTATTGAGTTGGAATAATAAGGGTTACTAGGTGATCTTTTCGGCCTCGTATACCTTAGCTTTAGTACGGCTTCAGCCCTATGCTTCCATTTTGGGGCTGCTGACTCGCTCGAAGTCGATTCGAGAGCATTGAGAGCACAAATCATCGCTATCACCAACATCTGCCTCACTCCTTTGGATGCCAAGATTATTTGGCTGATGACTCTCCACCGTCCTCACGAGAGCCTGCGGCTTTTGGTCGCATATTTCAGCAGGCATCTTGACTGAACGTAAAAAGAGCGGGATTGAGTAAACTGCTGACTTGTTTGGGAGATGGTTTAGAGGAAGCTCGAGATTATCACGAGTGAGGGAGTAGAGTCCTTGGCAGTGGCTTGTAGTTGAGGCTGTGCTCTTTCTTGGTAGCCCGACCTGCTGAGCGAGCTAGCTGAAAACCTTTCGAGTTCTCTAGGATCTCGGGCTGTATGGCCGGTCAATGACTTATACCTATGGCGGTGCTAACAGTATGCGATCTGTAGACGTAGAGAGAAAGATGTTCTCCGCAGCAGTCATGGCGGAAGGAAACAACGCTACCTTACTTGGGCTTAGTGCGAGAAAGCTAATCCACGTTGATTGGTCAAAGGTGACTAATCTCAACAACTGCCAGAAATCGTCGATGCCCATCGCTGCGGCTTACTTGAGGTGATGAGAATATTTTACGGCGGTAAGAGACCTAATTCCGAGTCGAAATGAGCCTCATACCTTATAATCTTACGAATACTCAGGAACACGATTACGGTACCCCCCTCAAGACCGACTATACGACATACAGTATAGCTGCCTTGAATTGTCTCAATTCCCAGATTCATAAGAGCATGTGCGCGGTCCTGCTTCACCGCTTACTGTTCTCAGGTATTCTCCGTGCGTGCCGAGGGTCGTCCGTGACCCCTGATATCACTGCGTTGACGCCCAACCCAATTGTTTACTCCGTACCTGGATGACTAAGGTACGTATTTCAAAGCGTCAGGGAACCCTTCCTAAGTAGATCTTTTGGCCTAGGTCGAGGGCGGGTAAAAATGGTGTATCAAGGTATTTGATTGATCGTGCGTGCGGTAATAACGCATTCATTTGCGTGGCCGTCTTAACTTACCTTGCTGTTCAACCCCCCACTATCTAGTGCACCATCGGGTAGTTGCAGCGCGACATAACATACCCCGTACGTATGCAGATTTGTTGCAGATATGCACATTCGCACACCCAATCTTATCACGCGATCCAAAAGAAACCGTCGATACTGTCCAATTGATGCAGGTTGATTTTGTGTGGCGCATTTGAGCTGAGTGCGTGTTTGAGCCGTGAGGAACTATGAGCTTCGCTCATAGTTTTCGGGGGAACGATTATCTTATTCCTTATCACGAGCCGCTCGGGCTTTTCTGATAGGGATCCGTTGAACTGGCACGAAGCGGCTGGTAGTAAGCCACAATTAGCGAAAGGAATTGGATCGAGGGTCTGGCCTCCAAAATTGAGCCCTCCGGCGGGCACTGCATTGTGTGTCTGCCTAGCTGCGCAAAGCAGGATACTGCAGTAGTGTCGTTCTGGTGATATAGTACCTCGGAGACCCTGGAGAGAAGAAGTCATCCACCTTCCATCAATTCCATTTTCGTAAAAGAAATGATGGCTAAGCATGAAGCTCATAAGAAAGTTCGAGTCAAGGTCTTCGTTGTTTTAGCTCTTATTATTACAACAGCAGTAAGCGCTACTATCGCTATGCTATCTGTCCGGCAGGTATACACGACGGGTCGTCTTCTTCGCTGGACTCTATCGTCGCGAGCGACTATACAGATCTTTGTCCACCTTCTCTCGGTGGCCCTTGCTACACTTCAGATCTTCGCTCTCAGTAGCTTCATCACCTTCAGGACAAACATCCAAATACTCTCAAGTCCACTTTCACTTGATACACTCAAGTTACGACAAGCGCTGAACGCCAGGCAGCTTGATTTCAACTTGCCTAATGGATTCCTCCTAATCGCGCTCTTTTGGCTGCTAGTGGTCCAAGTACCTGGTGCTATTTGGGCTGGTGCTATTACCCCAGTAATTACCACAGCCAAAGTATCTGGCACATTCAGTGTTCCAATTTATAGCACGAATTCGAACATTTGGGGTCAAGTCTGCTACCCTGCATATGTCTGCAGCTTTAATGTTACTACTTCAAACCAGGGTTCTGTGTCTAACATACCATGGAAATGTGGGCATATATTCTTGTCATCTTTCTTGAATTATCGCTGATACGGAATGTTTTTAGTCCTACCAGGAGTCCTCCTAGATTCTGTACGTGACAGTTCAAGTCGAAACTCGTCGATTGCTTCACATAAGAAAATTGATAGCCCTCAGTTCTCGTTCTACGGTCGGTCGTACGGGGTTGCTTCTGCTGTGGGCCTGCTAGGCTCACCAGATATAAGTGGCTTGGAAGGTCGAGAGTATCCGCCGAGGGTCAACCAGTTTTCGTTCTGGGAAAGTGGATACAATTCGGCCGTTCAATGTACCTACAACGCTGCAAGCGACCTTCGATTTGATCCACTTGAAGTAATTCAGGATCCCGGATATGCGACAAACAGCCGCTACACAGGAAATATTGCGGTCCTGCAAGCAGTTGGATCTCTTCCGACGGGAGCTTGGCAAGGATTCACCACGATATCAATCAACAATAATCAAACGGCCGTTGCATTGGCAAGTGTCGCAAATGACACTACATACCTCTATGGATTCCTCGGAGGAGAATACTATCCTTTCTTGAACAACATCCAGTGCGAAGCTACTTTTACCCCGACACTCTTTCGCGTAGCCGTCGACGTTTTGGCTCAGAATATCTCGGTCACTCCAACGTTAAAGAACGTTAGCGACATTGACAGCACGGGAGGGCTTATCAACAATACATTCATGGGAGTCAGCTTCGTATCACAGATACTGACCACTATGTATACTGGGATATTGGGCGATGCCTTGCTTACCAACATCAATGCGGTCAGCGATCGCGAAAATCATACGACTGCCACACTCAATGACCGCCTCACCGGCCTGGCTGAATCCCTGGAAAGGCTTATTGACGACTATTTTGGAGCAATTGGAGCATCGCAGCTCCTACTTTACAACCAATCTAGTACCGTCGATTCGATGGTACAGATTCAAGTAGTCCAGCTTGGCCTACCTGTGTATACTTACGTGACCTGGGCTCTCAATCTGGCAATCCTGGTTCTATTCGGATACGAAGCTCGAAGGACAAATTTTTGGAAGAACCTTCCCCTTTTCAATTGTCTGGACATAAAATCCGCAATCCTCGGCGCGATGGCTAACGACGTTAGAGAATCATCAAAGCTTGTCCAGTCATGGGAAGGTAGCGACGCGGATCGAGAGATTGGAGGGCTTCAAGTGAAGCTAACCAACAACAGACCGGTGCTATGTTTGATACAAAGCAACACATATGAGCTGGTTCCTACGGTGGATACTACCAACCCGGACACCCCTCGATTGGACTAACAAGCAGAATAACAAACAGAAAAAAGTAGACGTGGAAATATATAGACATTTCGATAACTACGTATATAATCGTCTGGGTATCTTCGAGACGCTAAAGGCTAGCAGTTACCTCCGACTCCGTAGCTCTTTCCTTAGTACTTGACTTCCGATCTATACAAACAGATTAAGGATTAAATCTTGAGCGTTGCAAGTTTCCTTCCGCCGCAGTTGTAAAACAGGCCGGTACTGAAGCCATGCATTGCAATTCGCATTTCTGTGCAAGATCCCACTCAACTGCAAGATCAATGGTGGGGATGTGGCTTCGGTTATGTCTCGCAGCAGCCTGGTGGGGACGGGCATCTGACAAAAGAAGGCTATACTTCTTAACTCACGTTCTCCCGTTGCTCTTTATCATTGACAACCTAGGCATGTTCGAGTTTCAAGATGAATCCAACTATCCTTTCCCCTTCACTTTCGACGTCTGGCCCAAGTTTCTCTCAGCCCAATTCTGCATCAGAGTAGCAACGCTTTGTCCAATTGCAAGGATGAAAACCCCTGAAATGACGGAGGACAGCCTTTTCTCATCTTCAACACCCAAAGAAATAGCAACAACAAGAGCAGTAACGATGGCTAAAATTTGAACGGACACAATTGGCCAGCTGCAGACTTTGTCCTTGAAATCAAGGCCCCAACCATCCTGAAGATGATGCTGCCCAAGGTGAAGGGGATTCTGCCGCTTTGGCAGTGCAGCCCTCCAGTTCTTCGTTGCAAAGCATTCGGGACTTTCCAGTAGCTCTACCATTGCCCTCTTTGGAATGGGGGGCATCATTTCAATTCGGGCAGGCGAGTACCAATAACCGATGCAACCGTTACCGCAGCCGTCTTTGCACTTCTCTCCGCAAATCGGCATCTCCTCTTCACCATCGCTAATGTCCACATAATCCTGCTGATACATTCGAAACTTTGTACAATTAGCAGTCTATAAATACGTTTGCATGCCATACAACCTACTCGTTTGAACTCGACGTGAGAAAGCGTGTTGAGACGCCACCAACTAGCTTTATTGGCATGATAAGCGTTTCGGATGCTGGTGAAAGCGTCTTGGTCGACACCCTTGAGACGGATGTCTTCCGGAACAAGTCTGATCTTATGCCTCTTTTGTCTTATACAAAGATAAACATACTCCGCACTGGCGGGTCTTTCTTTCCCCTCTGCTTTATCCTCTCTTTGGTCATCAATCTTAAGAGATTTAGGTCCATCATTGGAATTCGGTGACTGCGGAATCTGGACTTCTTCTGCTCCAGTAGCATCTGAATATGCTACGGATGATTCTGCAGTAGCTGTTCCTGACTGCCGTCGGATTTCATGGCCGTCGTTGAGGGATGCAACCAATTTATCCACAGCACCAGGAATAAGCTCCTTTACACTTTCTTGGAAAACACGCCCGCAGCTCTATAGTGTTATAAGCTCACTTCAATATTTGGTACTTTGTAATGGCTGCGGTGACTTACGCAAGTCCACTGAAAATGTTTCATTCCGAGCCTCTCGCCGGGTATTCGCCGAAACAACGTCTCTTTGCAGACGTCCAACCAGTTCAATATCCTAGACCGAAACATTCTATACCTAAATTGTCTCCATCTTGTGGTCATCCAGTTGCGTGGCATCACAAGTACCTGCAATATCGCTGGTGCACCTATCATCAGTGCGTGCATCTTGTCCTGGAGCTGAGCTGATCTGTCTCTGCCAGCGTCCTTCGACTGGCTTCCTTTTTTCGACTTCTCAAGGGAAGCCGTCTCGCTGCTCGCGACTGAATTAACGTCGACTTGGTGTGCAAGGGCAGCCTTCAAGTCTACGAAGGGACCTGTAGCCAACATGAAATCTCGCAACCCCATGAAATCGATAGTAGTCACGCTTGATGCCTGGTAACCGGACTTATCCTCAGCTTCATTCTGGTCAATCTCAGAAGTTATAGCCTCGGCTGATTCTTTCAGAGCACCTAGGGCAGGAGCTTCGTTTTCCTTCGAATTTCCAGCGGACACTCCGCTTTCTTGGTTTTGAGAGTCCACTGGTCGGACAACAAGGCGTAGCCGCTCCGCTATTTGATGTGTCCACATACCCGTCAGAATCGCAGCTGATTCTTGGGACGGGCTCTTAGCTTCTTCTTTCAAGCGATTGGCGTAAGTCTTTAGTAGCATCGAAAACTTATATTCGAAACAGCCAAGAAAGGCTGTGTCAAGAACTTTACTGACCAGGCCCAGCAGAGCGTCATCCCCAACTAACAGCCGCACAATTTGATTGGGCGGATAGACTGCCTCGAGCGCACGCTGAGCGACGCTAGTCATCTGCAAGAATTCCTGTGTAAACGTCCGTATGGTCCAGTGGGCAACCCTGACTGTTTCTTCTACGTAATCCACAACCACCATGTTAGAGCAGGTACTCAGGATGATGTCAATCGGCACCTGAGCTTCAGAATCACTAGCGTCTTCCCCCTGTGAGATTGATACACTTATTTCGAGTTCGTTGAACGTGAGAGGACGATTTGCGTTCGATAACAACACAAGACTTATGCGGGCCAATTCAAGTCTATCTGAGCCATCTTCAGACCTCCTCTCCATTTCGTCAGTGTACAACGAGGAGAGAGCAGTCGGTAACCATGTCAGAGATTCTCTCAACCTCTTCAGAGTCGTTTGTTCCAGTAGCTGCTCCACTTGAAGAACGACTGCGAGGAACCTGATCGCTTCAGTTGGGTCAAGACAAAACGCAGGGTCACTCACATGCCATCCGCTGATTCACACAGCTGCCTCGTGATGTCCTTCTGTAGTTCTTGGTGAGATTTGAATCGCCCAGATTGATCAAGTTTCCATCTAACGAACAATTCGATGTCTTTGATATTGGCCTTGTATTTATAGGTTTTACGGCTTTCCCGGAAAGAGAGAGGCCGTGACGTTACAAAGATGTTAGTGTTACGAAGAGAGATGAGATCATCCACAACCTTGAACACCGAAGAGTTTCGAGCTTGGTCGAGCCCATCTAGGCATATAAGTGTTCTACCAGCAACCATATCTGTGACAATTTTCAAAATTCCAATCAGCTCAGGGTAATCTGCGAAACGCCTCTCTCTGTCACACGTCTCGTACAACTGCCAAATCCTCACAGGAACATTTTCCCAAGGCTGGATCAATTGCCGGAGAATGATCTGAAGAATTTTTTCGGAAGTGTAAAAATCCCTGTCTTGATACTCGAAGTAGATATAGGCCAAACTCTGAGAGCCCAATTTTGATTGAGATTTCATTTCTCGATCGATCATCTGAGAGCTTGATGAGTATTAGCCATGCACACCGACTCCATGATGGATCAGCATTTACGAGAGTACAGACTTCCCCGCACCGACTATGATTTGTAGCCTGTCAGCATGATCACAGCACTTCCTGGACCTCTGAAAAGCTTACTCTGGCCTTCAACCCAAAGTACCTTTTCTTCTCCTCGAGACCATGCTTGGTACATTGGAGACTCCCAGAACGAAGATATGGTGCCCGGAAGCCATTCCGACCTTACTGCTAGATGTTTGGATTCATAATCAAAGGTCGAAAGCCAATCCAGGTATTTTGTCCAGTTCGTGGCATCACTCTCTGCTTGTATTGGCTCAGAGAGTCGTTTGACTCGCGTTTTAAGTTCCTCATAATTTTTAGATGCTCCGGCGGCCACAGCGTCGATTTTCGACCTACCAGATTGGTGGTCAGAACCTGTTTCTTCAAAATCTCGTAGCATGTCAGGATCAAAATCAGAGATACCTTAGACTAGCTGTTATCACCAGCTGAAGAGTTGCCTTTCTACGATCGAGCCGACACGAGATATCCGCAACCTTTTCTTTTTCGGTGCTATCCAGACGTCGAGGTTCCGAGGTCGAATGTAGCGGGGCTATTTTAAATAACAATTCATACACCTCAGATCGAAGGCTTGTGCAATGGTCCAATGCTGTCTGGACAGCAGGAGAAACTATAAGAATGGGAGGTCAGGGTAAATTCTCAGGTGTCTCTAATGAGGCTTTACTATGGTCATCAAATTGCTCGGTCGAATCGCGACGGCCAAGTATATCTAAAGTATCAAGGTCTGAAAGCAGATCCGCTAGCTCTTTTGGTACTGCTCTACTGAACGTAGACTTTGGATTGATGATGGGTTTATTATCTTTCGCATTGGCGTCATATCGTTCAATGTCTCCCGCGCCGGACAAGGTTGGTTTCCTTTTGATCCCGAATGGGTCGGAAAACCATTGTCTCTTTCTAACCTCCTCGAAACTGTCTCTCGCGGTGGAAACGGGTGGTTTATCCTTGATCGCTAGTTTGGATGGCACCCCTTCATCCATCCGAAGTGGACTTTGGCGAAGCTCCATGGCGAAAGGAAGTTGCGCTGACAGCTTAGCAGATTCTGCAAAAGAAACAAGCCAGCCCAACAATTACTCTTATGGTATCAATGCGCGTCTTTATGTCTTACACGACGGGGCCCAAGCGTTTGTTGATTGTGTTCCTTTATTCAGCTGGACGTGAGAGTTAGCCTTACCACAAGCATTCATTTCAGTTTAGCTTACGAACATACAATCGACGCCTTGTGCTTTCTAGCCACAATGAACAAGAGCGAGTTATGACTTGAATTGTAGCGATCAAAATTCCCGACGGTTGAATTATGAAAGTCGACAGGAATCACGAGAAAATCAGCAGTCTTTGTGGCCGGATACCTATTTTTAGCTTGGCTGGACGCACATAAGCAGCCACTGCAGCCTCGCCGCATTTCGAGAGTCACGACTAATTTCATGGCAATATCCCAATGACTAAGCGAAGCACTGGATCAACCCTATGATAAAGAGCATGGGAGAAACCCAGTGCAAAGACTGACCGAAGAGAAAGCCATGTTGATGCTCAACAGACTCCATTCGGCATATATCATCCCAAAGGTACTACGACTTTCTTTTCTCCATTGATCGTCAGCTTCCTGAAAGTTTATCTATTATTCAAGAGCTGAAAGGCGTCATACTATATTACCATCTCGAGGCGTGAGCACAGGATCTTTGCCTTATGTCGAGCAAATAATCTCGATTGGACTGAGAGACTACTCAATGAGCAACCAATGATGGCCTCAAGGCTCTGGTTCCACCTCGTTATCCGAGTGGGGGGCCAACGAGACTGCGCCTTGCAAAAAGATCGGCACGCTATAACAGATGGTAGGGCCTGATAATGGGACGTCTTCCAAGATCGACACCGTTTTTACGATTCGGTAACATCCATACATATTTACTTCTTCCCTCAGAAAGCAACGATTCGGCCACTATCCGGCGGGATCTGCCCGATATTTTTACAAATCAGGTCCAGAAGATCCCGTATAGTACAGTAAAATTGCACTCAGCTTCGATTAGGTAAGCCAGGAATATGAGACCCCCTTTGTATCGGTCAGAAGAGCCGAGGGAGCATGTCCTTGCTTCAGCGAAAAGGCTTTGTTAAGAAGCCATGATTCACCTCTTTGCTGAGCCGGTGAATACTGAGTAAGCGAGAATGTTGGTTTCTGGCGGTGGAGAAGAATAAGGCAAACTCAATGTCGAGGGAGAAGGGAAACGAGACGTTATATGACGCGCATATTGCGTCATAGCTACGGGAGCTCGACTCCCATGAATAAAGTGGATGCCCATGGGCCCGTTGCCTGTAAGACCACTGAGGAAGTACATTCTCTGTGGGTAACCGTCTTTTCGAAGAGGGTGACGTCTTGGCCAGATCGATGGTCCATGGCTGTGACGCACCAGGTACTAGAAGACAAGTGCTAATGGAGCGGTGAAAAGAAAGCAGCGTCTTATAAAATCGCTAGATCTATCTCACTTGTGTAAATGGACGAGGCGGAGGGAATATATACCTCAGGAGGCCCATTGACCGAGAGGTATTTTCGTAAACGTAGATCATAGGGCTAGGGCTATGATCATTGGATCAGACGCGTTACTCGGATCTCGTGTCTAGACGCCTCGGACATCTACTGAGAATTTTCTCTAGCTTTCAATAAGCAGCTTCAGAAATTTGTTAAGATGGATAGGTCTATGGCTCAAGCATTGACGGGTCTGATTCCCACTCTTACGGGTCCGCTACCCCCCGAACTCCTTGAGCTTGCAGTCTCTCTGCTCGCACAATCACGTAGCAAGGCAAGCAATTTGAAGTCGGACGAGGAAATCGCAAGATCATACGCGTGCGCCAATCTAGCTTGCGAAAGGTGTGAGGCATCCCAGGGGTTGCATGTTCATCAGATGGCTGGCTGACTCCACTATTCAGACTCAAGCAATCACTAGCTCTACCAAAGATCGAACCTCGCCCACCATGCCCTCCTACGGTTTACCAGAAGCTCTACAGATACCTTGATAGTGCTCTACCAGCGGGAACAAGACGAACTGCTCGGCCCTTGAAACAAAGTATCTCTACTACGACACCACAGTCTTCACCAGCCAAACCGAGAACCCCAGCAAAAGCAACACCGCTCAAACCAGACACGCGGCGGAAGAAGATACCTCAGAGGTCGTCAGCTGCCATCATTGAAGCTCCAGCATGGACCATGTCTGTCATACGCCATCTCTGCAATAAGATGGGAGCTCCCGCTGCTCCACATCACATCTTCGCTGGCGTTTCCTCTATCATAGGATCCCAACAGCAGCAAAGCACGATCAAGATTCCAGCATTGGTAGTTGCCGTCTATGTGCTCGTAACAACACGTCTGGCTGGCACCGAGACAGCAGCGGACGAATACCGAGCCCGCAGAACCCTTGCGTTGGAGATCGTCAAGGACGCCCCTGGGAAGGATGAAGTGGATATGCAAGTCGGTAATGGTGATATTGATGACTGTATGCGTAAGGTCAAGGATCAGAAGTGGACCCAGATGGATTGGTTTAGGAACATCACCCCTGGGACTGGTGTTGATTTGGCTGCAGCGGCAGAAGATGGCGCTGATGAAGGTTCCAGCGATGACAATGCGGATGGAGGGGCTTTTCTGCCTTTGACAAGGCGAAGTCTTGGTAGACGAGACTCGCTGGAACGGGACTATCTCCAAGCGGGTCTAGGCACAATGGTGAGAGTTTCGTTGCCTTCCCTGGGCTATCATTCCTTACTAACGCATCTACAGATGCGAGATCAGGTAGACTACCTCAGTGACAATAGAAGACTTGAGTATCAGACTTGGAAGAAGAACATCTTGATACAGATCGAAGAGCTGGAGAAAGGCCAAGACATAAACGTTGGGCTAGGCTAAAGGATATTTTTCAAACAAATGAAGAGCTCAACTTTGCTTCATGAGGTCCCAAATATCCAGTCCAAATCCAGAGGGCGGTGCTGCAGGAGCTTTGGACCTCTCCAACATGGCTTGTAGTCCGCTCTTGTGCTTTCTACCCCTTTCTCGCCGCTTACTGGCCTTTGAAGGTTTATCGTGCGGATTGATTTCTTGGTCTAGGGATGGCTTAGGATCAGAAGATATCGCTCTTGACGTAGCTTTAGCCTCTTTATTCATTCTACCCGTCTCGGACTGTGGTAAAGGAAAATCGTCGAATCGATGACAGGCTAAACACTTGACCCTGACATGCTTTTCTGGAGTTGCAGAAATTCTGCCCCTGGTATGTCTTTTTGGCCGGGGCTTTGGATTAGGCATTTGTAACGCTCGTTTGTCGACTCTGCTTGTTTGCGATGTCCATCCAGGGATCAAGATAGTGCCACATGCCTTACATGATGAGCTTGACCTTTCATCGCACTTAGACTTGGCATTGCTAGCTATCTCGATGTGACGTTGGAGCATGAGCTGCGCTGAGGTGGCTGGCGCGATAGCTGAATACAGATGTGCAGAGGCGTGTAGAAAGTTCAGCCTGGCTTCTCTTGCCACATCAGCCATGACGAAAAGACTTCCCGGTTGAATTCTATTCGAATAAAGTAAAATATTCTTTGCTCACTGAGGTGCGTCATTCTATTCGCAAGCGCGATAGCCGCCCGTCAATCGTTCCTTGGCACCTTGGCTCCACTGGGTCAAAGTCTTTCATAAAGTAATCTCTTATACTACTCCACCGATATTGCCAAAATGGTATATCAAGTTCGATGGACTTGCTCCTGGTGTCTGATCCAAGCCTCGCGGTACGGCGCCCACGCTGGCTATTCTGGTGTACATGATGCTACAGGTGCTTCTAAAAAACGGCATGACAATTGACTCTTTCGGAGACTAGGTCTGCGGGCCTGTACCTCGAACTTTTGGTCTAGTCAGGAGTCTCGCTGCCATTTACAGTAAGGTGGTCGTACTCCTCCATCCTTTTCTAGTCCTCGGGGATCTCAAAAAGCCTTGCATGTCACCCTGGGCGATGCTAAATCTGGCGCTGAAGAACAATGGAAAATTTCCAGAAGAAATCTATTCCGAAGCGTATTGAATGACCTTCCAGACCATTTTTGAGGACTGATGTCCTTTAGTTGGCAGTATGTTTTGCCGCAAATTTGATTATAGTATAAGTCTTTTCTGGGAAGTTCACCTGCATCTGGATCACCCGTCTCCTGATTTCCCCTTTTGTCAAAAACGTTAGTAAGGTAGACAACAGACTATGCATCTGTCGATTGTCCTGAATTAGTGACACTAGTCGCATATTGGGCGTCTTTGATTGCTCGGGGTTAAGGTACCTCACCTTTTTAACTCCTTTTCTCCTAGTGATTGTTCTACCGATGATTTGCCGCGATAATTTCTCCGAATTTAAGAATGTGTGTTGACAAGAACGCCCAATTCAAAACACTTTCGTTTAAGCAATACAATGTCTCTACACGTGTATAGACTGTCGAAAAGACCCCAATTGGAGACCCCTGACCAACGTCGCGCAGTTTACATTCCTCAGCTCAAGTCAAAGGCTTGCTTGCATCAGTCACTAAAAAGTATCTAGTCAAGATGCCTCGAACACAGATGGATCACAATATGCTCGGCAGTCCTCCAATTGGTCTACCTGATGGTGAGCTTGGTGATGCAAAACCACACTCTGGAGCCATTGATGGCTTCAGTACAGTGCCTACCCTCAACACTCTGGCAGCACCACACGAAGGGGCAGACGCAGAAAAGGCAATGAGGCTAGAATTGAAGGATGGGTCAACACATTTAGGGATCAGCTTTGGAGCAAACAAGTGTGTTTCTGGAGAACTCGTGTTCCAGACGGGGATGGTGGGATACCCAGAGTCAATTACGGATCCTTCATACAGAGGACAAATCTTGGTCGTCACATTTCCACTTATTGGCAACTACGGCGTACCCTCTAGGGACACCATGGACGAGATACTCGGTGACCTACCTGCTCATTTTGAGGCTACCCAAATTCACATCTCAGGCCTCATAGTAGCCTCATATTCTGGAGAGGATTACTCTCATCACCTTGCTACATCCTCCTTAGGGACATGGCTCAAAGAACAAGACATTCCTGCAATGTACGGAGTGGATACCCGAGCATTGACCAAGAGGATACGAGAGGAAGGGAGTATGCTCGGGAAGATGGTAATGGAGACTAGCAATCAGAGTAACGGTATAGTCCACGGTCACATTGGAAGAAAAGAGTACGCTACAGTTCCGTCTTTCGAGGATGTGGAGTGGGATGATCCGAACACGAAGAACCTCGTGGCTGAAGGTGAGATTCTCAATTCCATTGAATATTCTCTGGTGTCTCTACTGATATCCTTCGTTAGTCTCTATCCAAGAGCCTCGTCTTTACACTCCACCAGCCAAGAACGCTTTATATCATACGTCAGCTCGACCAGTAAGAATCGTCTGCATCGATGTGGGACTCAAATACAATCAGCTCCGCTGCCTTCTCTCCAGGGGTGCGGAGGTCTTGGTCGTCCCTTGGGACTACAACTTTCTAGGTCTTGCTGGCAAAGACTACGATGGGCTTTTCATATCTAATGGTCCTGGGGATCCTTCAATGCTTACGAAGACCGTGCAGCATATCTCTACTGCAGTGCGAGAAGCTAAAACGCCTATCTTCGGAATTTGCCTAGGTCATCAGCTTCTCGCTCGCGCTGCAGGAGCGCAGACAATCAAGATGAAATTTGGAAACCGTGGACACAACATTCCTTGCACTCATAAGGCCTCCGGAAAGTGCTACATCACCTCGCAGAACCACGGTTACGCAGTCGACGCAATGAGCCTACCTTTCGACTGGGAAGAACTCTTTGTCAATGCTAATGACGGTAGCAATGAAGGTATCAGACACCTCAATCGGCCTTATTTTAGTGTGCAATTCCATCCAGAGAGCACACCGGGACCTAGAGACACCGAATTTCTTTTCGATGTCTTTCTTGATGCTGTCAAAGAAAGCGCTGCCTCAGTCGAAGCTTTGCTGCGCCCTATCAATTTCCCAGGTGGTACAGCCGACGAAAATGAAAAGTCTCATCCAAGAGTGATCGTGAAGAAGGTTTTGTTACTGGGAAGTGGGGGCCTCAGCATCGGCCAGGCTGGAGAGTTCGATTACTCTGGCAGTCAAGCAATAAAGGCTCTGAAGCAGGAGGGCATCTACACTATTTTGATAAATCCCAACATCGCCACCATACAAACATCGAAAGGCCTTGCGGATAAAGTCTACTTTCTGCCTGTGACGGCCGATTCCGTGCGGAAAATTATCAGGCACGAGCGGCCAGATGCAATCTACGTCACGTTTGGCGGCCAGACAGCACTGCAAGTGGGTATAGAAATGAGTGACGAGTTTGAGGAGCTTGGTGTGAAGGTTCTGGGAACCCCAATTAGTACAATTGTCACAACCGAAGATCGCGAGTTATTCGCTCGAAGAATGAAATCAATCGGCGAGAAATGTGCACCATCAGCATCCGCAATTTCAACTGAAGAAGCTGTGTCTGCAGTCCAAGCCATTGGCTTTCCCGTCATAGTTCGTGCAGCATATGCCCTTGGAGGCCTAGGCAGCGGCTTCGCCGACAATGAGCACCAATTACGCGAGCTATGCGATAAAGCTTTTGCCGTAAGTCCGCAAGTCCTTGTGGAGCGAAGCATGAAGGGCTGGAAAGAAATCGAATATGAGGTGGTTCGTGATGGGAGGGACAATTGCATAACAGTCTGCAACATGGAAAATTTTGACCCATTGGGTATTCACACTGGAGACTCAATTGTTGTGGCACCCTCACAGACCCTATCTGATGAAGATTACAACATGCTCCGAACAACAGCAGTCAACGTTATACGCCATCTTGAAGTTGTAGGAGAATGTAACATACAGTATGCCTTGAATCCGGATTCGAAAGAATACTGCATTATCGAAGTCAACGCTAGATTATCAAGATCGTCTGCCCTGGCTTCGAAAGCCACTGGCTATCCTTTGGCATTCATTGCTGCAAAGCTTGGTTTAGGTATACCCTTGAATGAGATCTCAAACAGTGTCACCAAAGTCACTTGTGCATGCTTTGAGCCGTCTCTGGACTATGTCGTTGTCAAGATACCGAGATGGGACCTAAAAAAATTTACTCGAGTCTCTACACAGCTGAATTCCTCAATGAAGAGTGTCGGTGAAGTCATGAGTATAGGCAGGACGTTTGAAGAAGCTATCCAAAAGGCCATCCGATCCATTGATTTCCATAATCTTGGATTCAACGACACGAGCGCATTGATGTCCATTGACAACGAGCTACAGACGCCGTCGGATCAACGTCTTTTCGCCATCGCTAATGCCATGCATTCTGGCTACAGTGTTGACAAGATCTGGGAGATGACTCGGATCGACAAGTGGTTTTTGAGAAAGTTGAAGAGGTTAAGCGACTTTGGGAAGCTCATGAGCACATTTGAACCAAGTACAGTCACTCAAAGCTTGGTCCGTCAAGCCAAGCAGCTAGGCTTTTCAGACCGACAGCTTGCGAAATTTTGGAGCTCTACCGAGGGAGCTGTGCGTCAATTGCGAATAGATGCTGGTATTACGCCATTCGTGAAACAGATCGACACTGTAGCAGCCGAATTCCCTGCCTTTACGAATTACCTCTACCTGACTTATAATGGCTCGGAACATGATGTGAGCTTTGAAGACCATGGGGTAATGGTCCTTGGATCGGGTGTATACCGCATTGGCTCGTCTGTGGAGTTTGACTGGTGTTCTGTGAGAGCCATTCGCACTCTAAGAAGTCAACGCTTCAAGACTGTGATGGTAAATTATAACCCGGAGACGGTGAGCACAGATTATGATGAAGCAGACAAGCTCTACTTCGAGACTATCAATCTTGAGACCGTCCTTGACGTCTACCAATTGGAAATGTCCAGTGGAGTTATCGTCTCGATGGGGGGTCAGACACCGAATAACATCGCTCTAGAGCTGTTCCGCAGTAAGATCAAAGTTCTTGGCACTTCGCCCGATATGATTGACATGGCCGAAAATCGATACAAATTCTCTCGCATGCTGGACAGGATATACGTCGATCAGCCGGCGTGGAAGGAGTTGACAAGTATCGAAGAAGCCTGGGAATTCTGCGACAAAGTCGGTTATCCTGTGCTGGTACGGCCTTCGTACGTCCTCTCTGGAGCAGCGATGAACACAGTCTACTCGCAGCACGACCTCGCAAGCTACCTGGATCAAGCGGCTGAAGTATCGAAAGATCATCCTGTCGTGATTACCAAATACATTGAGAATGCAAAGGAGATCGAGATGGATGCAGTCGCACAAGATGGTACCATGGTCGGCCATTTCATTTCTGAGCACGTTGAGAATGCTGGGGTTCATTCTGGAGACGCTACTTTAATATTGCCGCCTCAAGACCTTGATCCAGAAACTGTCAGACGGATAGAAGATGCGACAAGAAAGATCGGCGACGCCCTAAACGTGACTGGACCTTTCAACATACAGTTTATTGCAAAAGACAACGAGATCAAGGTCATCGAGTGCAATGTTCGAGCTTCGAGATCCTTTCCTTTCGTATCGAAAGTCATGGGTGTTGACCTGATCGAGATGTCTACAAAGGCTATCATGGGTGCTCCGCTTGTAGCGTACCCGCCTACCGAAATACCTCAGAACTATGTTGGCGTTAAGGTACCTCAGTTCTCCTTCTCCCGGCTCTCCGGAGCAGACCCTGTCTTGGGAGTAGAGATGGCATCCACGGGCGAGGTGGCTTGCTTTGGCCAAGACAAGTATGAAGCGTATATTAAAGCGCTTATCTCGACTGGATTCAAGGTTCCAAAGAGCAATATACTGCTGTCGCTAGGATCGTTGAAGGAGAAAATGGAACTGCTACCGTCCATCATGAAACTGCACAAGCTGGGTTACAGTCTTTTTGCAACCACTGGAACTGCAGACTACCTTCGAGAAAACGGCATTCCGGTAAAAGTTTTGGAGATACTCTCCAGTGAATCTGAACAACAAAAGTCCGAGTATTCAATACCGCAGCATCTTGCTAACAACACTATTGGCTTGTATATCAATTTACCATCTCGCAACAATTTCCGTCGACCTGCCAATTACATAAGTCTGGGTTATAGAAGTAGGAGATTGGCAGTCGACTATTCGATACCATTGGTCACAAATGTTAAAAACGCGAAAATTCTCATCGAAGCAATGTCTAGACACTACGATTTTGAGATTCGAAGCATTGATTATCAAACCGGCCATCGAACGATGGTCCTACCAGGCTTGATCAATGTCTCAGCCTTTTTACCTAGTGTGACTGTCACTGTTAAGCGTGATCTCAATATGGTCACTAGAGCCTCTATTGCCGCAGGATTCAGTATGATCCGAGTCATGCCGTTGGGACTCGAAGACTCAGTGACGGACGCCCGCTCATTGAAGCTAGCACAACAAGGAAGCCGACATGGGGCTTTCTGTGACTACAATTTTTCTGTAGCAGCAACGTCCTCAAACTCTGAACAGATCAGTCAAGTCGTTGAAGATATTGGCTCTCTCTTTATTCCCTTCAACTCTCTGTCGAAAAGCATTAGCAAAGTTGCAGCTGTGGCTTCTCATTTTGCTACTTGGCCGAACCACAAGACCATTGTCACTGATGCCAAAACCACCGACTTGTACTCAGTACTCTTGCTGGCAAGTCTACATAATCGAAAAGTACACGTCACTTGCGTTACCACCGAGGAAGATATTCAGCTTGTTGCCTTGAGCAAATCAAAAGGACTGAAAGTGACATGCGACGTCTCCGTCTATTCATTGTTTCTTTCGCAGGAAGATTTTCCAGAATGCTCCTCTTTGCCCACTGTCACCGACCAAAAAGCGTTGTGGAACCACATGGAGAATATAGACTGTTTTGCAATCGGTAGTCTTCCATACCATATTGCCATTGCAGCTAGAGAAGCAGCTACGCCCGCTGTCGGAATTGCCGATACTCTCCCGCTATTGCTCACGGCGGTCTCGGAAGGTCGACTGACAATGGAAGATGTGATCGCTAAATTACATGAAAATCCCAAGAAGATCTTCGAGCTTCATGACCAGCCTGGTACATCAGTTGAGATTGAAGTCGAACGACCATACGTCCTACAGCCTTCTACCGTATGGTCGCCATTTGTAGGCAAGGCGATGCGAGGTTCTGTGCAGCGGGTCATGTTCCAAAATATGACGAGCTGCCTGGATGGAGAAGTGATACGAGACGCGAGCTTTGGGAGAGACATGTCCGGGCATTCCCTTTCTGTCCAATCACCCGTGGCCAAGCCAATACAATCCCCGGCCCTTCGTCCGACCAGCTCACATGATCAACGGGGGTCTGTACATGATCGGAGGCCATCCGTGCTTTCAGAAACCGCACTGCCGGCACGACCCGTTAGTCGATTACGCCAACAAGATGGAAATAACACCGCGCAGTCTCCTAAAGACCCTCAACTACAATCCGCCACTTCATCGACCATGGCTACAGACTTTGCCTCTACTCATCTACCAGCGTCATTGCCTCCCATTACTCACAATGTTCAAGACTTACTCTCGCGTTCGCCCTTCAAGCAACGCCACATACTCTCTGTGGACCAATTCAACCGCCAAGACTTGCACCTCCTCTTCACTGTCGCCCAAGAGATGTACCTCGGTGTCGTCCGCCAAGGGATCCTTGACATATTGAAAGGTCGCCTTCTTTGTACCCTTTTCTACGAACCCTCTACCCGCACGTCTGCGTCATTCGATGCAGCAATGCAACGCCTTGGCGGCCGTACAGTCCCAATCGCTACATCACATTCTTCAACGCGAAAAGGGGAAACACTCCAAGACACTGTCCGAACTCTGGGCTGCTACGGTGACGCTGTTGTACTGCGCCATCCTGACGAAGCCAGTGCTGCTATTGCCGCCAAATTCAGCACTGTTCCCATAATAAATGGAGGCAACGGTAGCCTGGAGCATCCCACTCAAGCATTCTTGGATCTTTTCACCATACGAGAAGAATTGGGAACAGTGAACAGTCTTTACATAACCTTCGTCGGCGACCTCCGCCACGGCCGCACAGTCCACAGCCTTGTGAAACTCCTCCAACATTACGACGTGCATATCCAGCTCGTCTCTCCTCCCTCGCTCGCCCTTCCTGCTGACGTTCGACAATCCCTCGTCGGCGCGGGAAAACTAGTGCACCAAGGCTCCACGTTGGACCGCGAGATAATATCGAGATCGGACGTCATCTACTGTACACGTTTGCAGAAAGAGCGCTTCGAGGATTTCGACGAGTACGAGAGGCTCAAAGGAGGCTTGGTGATTGATAACAACGTTCTGAAGCATGCGAAGCCGCACATGGTAATTATGCATCCGCTGCCAAGAAATGAGGAGGTTGGCGAGGAGATAGATTTCGACCAGAGGGCAGCCTATTTTAGACAGGTATGCTACACCACCACACACTGCGCTGTATGGACTCGATATTCGCAGAGATACTAATGTGAGAGACAGATGCGGTACGGACTTTACTGCCGCATGGCATTGCTTGCGTTGGTCATGGCCCCGTAAGGAAGGTATGGAACATATATATGGAGAAAGACAAGGAAAAGTCACCGTACAAAATAGGCCGCTGGCCTATAAAAGTTCTTTCTTTGGAAAATAAAACAGTCAGAGTGCATGAGTGAGCGACAGGAGCGTGATAATAGACGAAGACGAAGCATTTTAGAAAAAGCGAACGATACCATAACACTAGTACCCGTACATAGAGACCAGAACACTGTTCAAGCTGAATTTGCATAATAATTTTACGTTCATTAGTTCGCTACTTGGTTCACCAGAGCCATATTTCCTGCAATACCATCGCTCATAAAACGTTCAATGTGCAGCATGCATCATTCAATAGAGGCGTTTGCAAATGCAGCATATCCATCTGCCGTATTCCCTACCCTCGATGCGACTCCAGCTTCCGTGCCGCCTCCACCCCTTTCGCAATCTTAGCCCTCAGCAAATCATCCTCCTTCTCATCCCAATTCCCCCTCTTCAACTGCCCCGCCATCCCCACGCCATCGCCCGCCTTGCCCACCCAATCCTGCTCTCTCCCCTCGCAGTCACACCCATAAGCGTGGCGATACTCAAACGGCGCCAGGTTCTGAAGCAGCTTGAGGGCCTGGCTGCTCGCTTTGACTTTCGCGTTTTTGCCCGAGCTGGCGGTGCCTTCGGCCACGATTTCGTCGTGGATCATGACGGCGGCGATGGCGGTGGGGAGACCGCCTGGGACGATGGCAGGGACTTCGCTCGCCATGATGCGGTAGTTGGCGCAGCCGAAGGAGAGGGAGAGGAGGTTGTGGAGGTAGGTCTACGGGATGGAGGTCAGCATCTTTATGGGGGAATGATAGTTGAGTGATGAGAGGGGGGAGAGGGGGTTTACCGTCGGGTGGTTATTGGCGTAGGTATCATAAATGCTCATGTCTTCAAAGAACCATTTGATATGATCATTGAAGAAACGCTCAACCTCTCCGTAATTGAATTCAGAGTCGACAAACAGGGCACCAATGTAAGACTCCACGATATCCGAAAGAGCCTGAAATGCCAATCATTAGCGGAAAAAGACCAATGGGAGGGTCGAAATTGGCTACCTTTGGAGCTGTCTTTGTCAGGGTCCAGTAGTCTCGAGCTCCGTTCGCGTCTCTCTCCACTTCTTCAAGATCTTGCACGTACTCGCGATTCTGACTCTCGACGATTGCGCCATTTGATCGAAGATGTTTGTGAAACCCAAGCTTCACAGACACAGCAGCAAGAAATTTGTTAGACACCATGGCCATCTGAGAGGTGTCAGTCCAGGTGGTGCTATGCAGACGATTTGGATTGGCCAACCTTATGCTCTGTCAGCCATTGAGGATCTCTATCCGGATGTCGGTGAAACAGGAAGCTGATGGAAGCCATATCGAGCAGAGCATCACCTAAAAATTCGAGTCGTTGATAGCACGGAATTTTTTCTTCGGCAAAAGGATAAGAAGGATGTATGAAAGCTGACCGTAGCAGTCTTGGATATCTGAAGCGGTAGTTGTCCTCTCGCTCAATTTGCATTGCTAAATTGAGTTGCGATGCCGAAGACTGAGAAGTCTGGTAGCGAGGCAAAGTGTAGAGACCGTAGTAGTCGTCCCATCGTGTAACGTCGTGATTTGGGTTGGAAACGAAGGCTGTCACGGCTTTGACCGCCATATCCTTACTCTTATGCGAGAGTAGAGACGCGCCAATCAAGGCTTCGCAAACGTCCGCAATGGTTTTGTCTCCAAGAGGGTGGCGTACAATGTCTTCACCGGTTTTATTGAAACCTCGGCCAGCAAGAAGCTTGATGCCTTGAGGATACCACGTGCGCCTGAACGTCTCAGTATAGTGCAATCTTAAAGAAAGGTAAAATCTACTCACCTAGAGAAACTCGTGGTACGTATGTACTCTTGGAGGTTGAGGAACGTTGCAGTGTTAAAGAGGTTCTTATTGCAAATCATCAGCATGCGTTTCACATGGTAATCATACTCGTTCTCCTCTGGGCTCTTGCAAAACACCGATATCGAAGTCGCCATTTTTAAGAAACAATCTCCAATGAACTCAAGTCTCTCGTAATTTTTACCCATTCCTCGTTGCAAATGGACTTGCTCGCTTCTGTGTTCGTCGGTATTGTCAGAGTCTTTGGTTACAGCCTCCAGAGCTAGGGCTGGTTGAACAACCAACCCCAAGAGATCACATGCTTCCAGTGCAATAAGATAGTCCTCGATCCGATGAATACTTGGAGGAAATAGATAAGCCATTGCAACGACGGTGGTGGGTAGCTATACTAGGTCAACATCGCGAAGGATATATTGAAGAGTGTCCAACTCACAGCAGAGATCTTGAGAGGCTCTGGGCAAAGATACGCAGTGGTGTTAACATTTTTTTCTTTTTCCGTAATTTCATCGAGTAGATTCAGGCGATGAAAGATCTTGTAGGCGAGGATCACAGGCTGGTCCGGCTCCCATTTCCGAGTTTTAGCGAGCTTAGAATTTTTGTAGAGAGAGCCGGTTGTGTAGTTGATTATCGAGTCCATATGTTTAGCCTTGTCACTACTTCCGGGTACCGGATCGAACGGTCTCAAGTCTGGTTTAATAGCGAGAGAATAGAAACGATTTCCTCCGTGCCACTTATCCACCAGGTAGCGGTCAATAAGATCCGCGTGCGGCATGCCGATGGTCCATGGTACTTCAGAATGCTGAGACACGTACGCAAGAACGTCCCAGTCAATCAGTCCCTCAGGTGGATTGAGTTTATGAGAGGTATCCCAAGACTTGATGATTGGAGCTAGCCAGTAAGACATTTGAGGCTCATTGACTTCAAACGTCTTATTGAAGATATCGTAGTAGATACGGAGAGTGAACTCATTCAGCTCCGTTAGCACCGTACCGCTCACGTTCAAAGTCGTCGATATTGATGTGCATAGAAGCTGTGACCCTTTGTCAACTTGAAGATGAAGACTAAATGGCGGGATTTCTGGCAGCGCTGTCCTCGTCAGTAGAGCAAGAGGTTGGGAGGGCCTCCCAAGATTTTCTGGACTTTGCAGAGAGAGAATTGTTAGAAACAACTCGGTTGGAAGTGAGCCCCGAGACTTTTCCCATAAGCTTGGCTTGACTCTCATGGGGTAAGAGTGAGTCTTGTTCATATTTAAGGCAAGATGAGCATTCCTCATATGCGGTAGGGTCTTATGATACGTTGGTATCAAATTCTTGTCCAAATGATTGCTTTGCCGAAGGAGAAGACATGCTTCAAAGGCAGCCGAGCGTCTTGCAATGGCTTTCCTAGACGAAGGTCTGCCTGTGGCGCTGTGGACAGGCGAGCTCTCTGGTAGTATAACTTCACACACAAATTTCTTGTTTTCGAATGACATGCAATAGGTGGGGTTATGGGTGGAGTCTTCATCACGGTTTGGCTGTACGGGTCAGATCATACAGCTTCTGGTGGTTATAGGAAGCTCACCAGGCAGCCCACAAAGTGGGCGAGGACTACCAGGCTAGACGCATACGTCAAAGTAGCCCCGGTTTCAGGGTCGATGTACTTCCTATGGCCTTTCTCTTTAACCAACTCTGTCTCGAGCTTGCAGTCGTTGCCTTGCAACAAGCGATCTGCCGGAAGTGCTTCGCAAAAGTCTCGCATTACGGCCTACTCTACATTAGAATTTGTTTTGCTCTCAATATGCAGCCGAGATACCTCGCCTTGGCGAACATCATCTATCGCTTGGAGATGCATTCTATTGTCTTCTTCGATCATATGTATGTACTAAACGGTATCATTAGCAAACTAGTGCTCCAAGAAGTGCACACCTAATATATATACCTTTGAATTGGCGTGACGAGCTCGTCCTCGGCTTTGAATATACTGTATTAGAGTGTCGTAAAGATCGAATCTATAGGGACCGACTTTAGCTGACATGGTTCGGTAAGATCGGTCAGACTACTGACCTAATAACTAGATTGCAATCTGGAATGTCGAGACCCTCTTCTGCTATAGAAGTCGCGATCTAATTTATCAGTGATGGACTCTCAGAAGACGCGGACCAACATACAAGGCAGTTGACATCTCCCTTTCTGAACTTCATCAAAGTCAGGACTTGCTGCCTGAAACTGAAGCGGATGTCGCCGACATCTCCAGCTCGACTGCCAATTAATACGTCCGGATGTAGATTGGGCGTTCCTATCAGGCTGAGAAGCTGAGCCAGCAGCCTTGCAGTGTACCGATGCTTGACGAAAATAATGCATTTAGCGTCGGACGGTTTTTCGAAGATCAGTTGCAAGTACTCGTGTAAGAGCAGAACTTTGGGGCTCATGCTATTTCCAGAGGCGTCTGGGCTGGCAAATATCCACTTCTTGACAACCTCTTTCGCCTCCCTCAACCGGCTCATTTCAGAATCAAGCATCTCCATCGAACGGTTTTCTGAATCACGATTGAATTTGCGTTCCATTTTCCGCTCAACCTTGAGCGCTTGTTCCTCTTCCAGAAAAAAACGCCACAGGTGATCTGCGCACCACTCGCCAAGCTGCGAGGTAGCTTCTCGGGCATTCTTGAAAATTTTGGACAAGGCTTCTAAATCACCGAACTTCGCCCTTAGAGAAGTACAAAGCGGTGTATCGTAGGCGTAGGCCAATCGCTTGTACATAGCAAGGCTTTCATTGGGCCGACTAACAGACATTCGTAGAAGAGAAAGATCTGAGGTCGTCGCTATTTGACTGTGTAGCATTGCTTCAAGTTCCCTGGACAGCGTTCAGACCTTCATATTGAACGACTGTATGTGGCAATTCACTTACTTGGCGGCTTTGACAACATCTTGTCTTGCGTCAACAGGAGATGCGGTCATGCTGAATATTTTGGGCCGCTTCGCTGGGTCAAGTTGAGTAACGTAGTAGTCCTTGATGATTCTGGTAAATTTTAGAATTGTAAAGATGGCTCAGGGAATCAGGGAACACAAACCTCGCGTATGCATGATTTTTCTTGGTGTGGTGTGCTTCATCGAAGATGAGAAGATTTATATCTCCAATCGATATAAACGAATGCATCAGGCATTGATTGAGTATCTCTGCTGTGCAAACAATGACCTCGTTCGCAGAAAAATGCTTTGCCCAGGTTTCTTTCACCCAGAGGTCGCAGCCCATTTCTCCACAAAAATGTTCAACCTTTTGGTCCAGGTTACGTTCCAGTACTGCGGATTGCTGAAAGACAAGTGTCACACAATCTACCTGTAGGCTTGTCAATTCCGTGGCGATTAGAGATGTAGGGAGAGAAGCTTACTAGGAAGAATGAGATGCGTCGCTTTTTTCCCATTGCTCGGTCTTCGAGCTCTTTGTCGATCATGTACTTCAAGAGAAGGACGGCAATGAGAGTCTTGCCCGAACCTGTCAAGGTATGAGCCGGAGAAGCATTGAGCGGCTGCACGCTGGACTTACCAGTGTCAAGCACAGCTATGATATTTTGCTTCTTTGCTTTCTCGAACAGCTCCATCTGATACTCTCTAGGATCAGTGATAATGACATTGGATTCTTGTTTTGCCATTAGACTACGGATCGAGAGGTTCTCCTCGTTTGCATTATCCACAATTGCTTGCACTTCTTCATTCGTGATCTTGGCAGCTCGGTTTGATAACCTGTTTCAGATGATGAGCAGCAACAGTGGATGCAGTCTCTTCCTTTGTAGGAACTCACCACGCCGAAAATTTACTATTCTGGGCTTTGCGCCTATCCGATATAGTGAGTGTTCTTGGGGCCCTATTATATTCGTCTTCGGAATCCGAAACGCCTGGACTGGGCTCTTGCTCTAATTCATCGAGCACTCCCAGAGGATTGGCCATTGGTTTCTCGGCACCAAGGTTTGTCACTCCTGTGGCCGTTTCTATATTCGATGGCTGAGCAGGCTTTCGCTTTGGAGGGACTGAAGATGCGTCTGATGTAGTGTTATACCCTTTGATGGAAGAGTTCTCTACTGGCGCAAAATCCCCGACTTCTTCTAGAGTGAGCTTGGCGATTAAGATTCAAGCGCAGAGGTGCTAACAATGCATATGACGATGAGCAGGAACGTAAGGGGAGTGACAGTCATCAGTTCATGGCAATGAATGAAGAATGGGTTGTAGAGGAAGTGTTAATAAGTAAGCCAGCGAAATCGAAAGACTCTTCGAGTGTCTACCCGGACAAGAGCAAGGGATAGCAAGGAAAGTGTTGGAAAGGAAGGACTCGGGGAGGTCACATGTTGAAGAAACTACGGAGAAGGGCCATTGGTTTGAAGGGGCTTTGATTTAACAATACATTCTTTGTAAAATAAGGGTGTATCTTCAAAACAGCTGTTTTGTTTAGAGCAAAGCAATCGTGCTTGTAAAGAAAGTACTGGTTCCCTAGCGGCGTGTGGAAGTAGGTCCTATTTACCTAGTGCCAAACAAAGCTTCTCATCCTCCTACCGCAAACAAAATGGGATTGTGTTTGAGGGTGTACCGCTAAGCCCAAACAATAACAATATGGATACCGATCTGAACATCCGTTCAATCTTCACCTCTGCCAAAATTCAGCGCAATGAGTTGGAATCCTCCTCCGAGCCCACCAGCTCCCCCCACCAAGAAATTCTACAAGCAGCCGTCAATAGTCTCGAAGAATGTAGGAAGATCGCAGGTCGCATATCATTGTTCAGTCCAAATGAGACTGAAGATGACATCTCGTCTGAGGACCTACAGTAGCTGCCACGTCCAAGCTGGGCTTGACCAGCATGGCTGACAGTCCCAGGTACCTTCTTATCGATTACTACTTGGCAGACTTGATACTCAAAGACAATGTCACAGACAGAATTTTGGTCCTCAGACGAGCTCAAGAGGCCTATGAACGCTATCTGGGCCTACTGGACACCTACAGCATGCTCAATTCTCGCGACAGGAAGCTCTACGAAAGATTTCTCGAAGGGAGAGACGAATTCTCCCTGATGTCTACGACAGACCCTGCGGCACGCAGAGATACGAAAATAGCAAGGTACAAGCAAGAAAATGAATTGAAGCTGAAGCTTGAAGTTTGCGCCCTCCAACTTCCTCCACATGTCTCCTATCCTAATACCCATAGCAGTTCCTCGCCAAGGTCCCAATCGAGCTTCAAGGCGATGATACTGCTCTTCGAGAGATCATCCTTGCAGAAATACAGCTATGCGTCCATCACAGCTTTCACTCGCTCGATATGGTTGGTCAAGAGCTAAAAATCCTTGCGCTCATGCCGCCTACCCCGCCGGCTAGATCTGAAGACCGAGCGGTAGACTACCGAGAACGAAATGGTCAACGTGGAGATGACTACTCGGAGCGCCTAGATCCTTCCCTTTCGCAACTCCTCAATAAAGGAAAGGCTGGACCCATACTTAGCAAAGATGGCAAGCCCCTCAAACCATTTACCCTTCTCGACAGCCGGCAGACAGTACGAGACGGTGTTTTCAGACCAGATCATAGTCTGCCCACTATGACTATAGACGAATATTTGGCGGAAGAGAAGAGGAGG
Organism: Usnea hakonensis; assembly: GCA_013423325.1. Taxonomy (NCBI): domain Eukaryota; kingdom Fungi; phylum Ascomycota; class Lecanoromycetes; order Lecanorales; family Parmeliaceae; genus Usnea; species Usnea hakonensis. The sequence continues at coordinate 30,603 of BLJB01000077.1, forward strand.
GGTGGTATAATAGAGGGAGGAGGAGAGCAATCGGGCAGACCCGCTGAGCCTGATGAGGACAACCTGGAAAAAGCGGATATGGAGACAATGAAGGCAAGGGAGTGGGACGAGTTCACAGAGTCAAACCCCAAAGGTAGTGGAAATACTCTGAACCGTGGATAGCATAACAAGGCTATTCAATACCGAATCTAGTCTCAAAAAAAATACAGTAACAGATACCCAGGGCTGTCCCCAAACTCCGCGCTTTGCATGTCACAATTGACCGGCTCAACCAAGCACCTTCATCTTCTTTTTCTTCTTTCCAGGCTCCTCCTTCGTCTTCTGTTGAAAATCCCTCCAGCTCCCAATCCTTCCCTCCCTCGTCTGTTCCCACTGCACCTCATGATCCCTCCTCCTCTTTCTAGACTCTATCTCCTCATCTACCCTCCTCTGCTCCCTGCCCTCCTCTTGCATCTGCGCCTTGATCTGTTTCCTTCTCCTTTGCTCATTATCTACTAGCACCTCAACGGTCTTCCGCCTCCACGCCTCTTTGAATTCTTTGTCAGGATTCTTTACCTCGTCGCTATCGACGCTCAGTTTACGTTCCCGCATGAGCAACATACGAGCGTCGGCAATACATTCGTCGAGCGTGGTGCGTTGCTTTTCGTCCAAGAGTTCGGTTTGGGCCTTCTTTAGGCGGTCAAACGCGTCGGGCGCGCGAGGGTTGGACGTTTTATCGGGATGTATGAGGAGAGATTTTTTTCTGTAGCAGACTTTGATCTCAGATTCAGGAACTCCTGGTTGTAAGTCAAGCACTGCATAGCTGCAGAAATAGTGATTAGCGGGAAGACACGAAGAAGTGGTATGGTATGGGGAAGCTCACGCATCTAGTTTGAAGGCTTTGAGTATGCGGTCGATCTCTGCGTCCTAAAGGCCCGTCAATGAGAGAACGTAAGGAGCACCTAGCTTTAGACGTACTCTGTTGTATTCAGCTGCTTCCTTTTCGAGCGCGTCGAGGGCCTCGAGCTCCTCTTTTCCTCCTCCGTCCTCTTTGACCTCTTCTTTTAGCTGTTCTTTGATTGTCATGACTGTATAATACTAACAAGAAGAATGGCTAAGGCTACAGTCATGTACCGTTGTACAATAGGGAAGAACAGGAAGGGAATCTCTTCGCTATCTTATCTTAGCGCCATCTCAAAAATGAAGTTATTCCCGGCCCCACATTTTTGCCGTCCGAGAGAATAAATTGATCATTAGCCAGTATACAGTTCATGGCTCCCATGGGCATTGGGTCGAGGAAAGGCTCAAAGCTGAAATCTAAGCCAAAGTCTGAGGCCCAAACTTTGAAGAGAAAGCGGGACAATGAGGATCTGGACGCCCTCAATCAACGAGTCCAGGACATCAACGTCAAACAAAATGACTACGACACTTTTGTAAGCCTCCCGTTGTCGCAGCCGACAGCATCGGGGCTTCAAGCCTCTCATTATAAGATCCTCACAGACATACAAAAGCAAGCTGTGCCCCATGCGCTCAAAGGCTCCGATATCCTCGGAGCAGCAAAAACCGGCAGCGGAAAGACCCTTGCCTTCCTAGTACCAGTTCTAGAAAACCTCTACCGCAGGCAATGGACGGAGTTGGATGGTCTGGGGGCTTTGATACTGTCGCCAACGAGGGAATTGGCTATTCAGATCTTCGAAGTCCTACGAAAGATGGGCCGTTACCACACCTTTTCCGCCGGTTTGGTAATTGGGGGCAAAAGTCTACAAGAAGAACGAGAAAGGCTGGGACGCATGAATATCCTTGTGTGTACGCCTGGAAGAATGCTACAACATATGGACCAGACAGCGGCTTTTGATGTCGGTAATCTGCAAATGCTTGTGCTGGATGAAGCAGATCGAATAATGGACATGGGCTTTCAAAAAGATGTGGATGCGATTATAGACCACCTACCGAAACAGAGGCAGACTCTTCTATTCAGTGCCACCCAGACCAAAAAGGTGTCCGACCTAGCAAGGTTAAGCCTAAGAGACCCCGAATATGTGTCTGTGCACGAAGCCGCTACCAGCGCAACGCCATCAACACTGCAGCAGAACTATGTTGTGACCCCGCTATCCGAAAAATTAGACATCCTTTGGAGCTTCATCCGATCCAATCTCAAGTCAAAGATCCTGATCTTTTTGTCTTCAGGCAAGCAAGTCCGCTTCGTTTATGAGGCTTTTCGACACATGCAGCCTGGCATCCCTTTGCTTCACCTTCATGGGAGACAAAAGCAGACGGCGAGGTTAGACATCACTAACAAATTTTCAACTTCAAAGAACTCATGCCTCTTTGCGACAGATGTAGTCGCACGTGGGCTTGATTTTCCAGCTGTGGATTGGGTCATTCAGCTCGACTGTCCTGAGGATGCGGATACTTATATACACCGTGTGGGTAGAACAGCGCGCTACGAACGAGATGGCAGAGCGGTCCTCTTTCTTGAACCAAGTGAGGAAGAAGGGATGATCAAACGTTTGGAGCAGAAGAAGGTCACTGTCGAGAAGATCAACGTCCGTCAAAAGAAGCAACAGTCTATCAAGACTCAGCTACAGAACATGTGCTTTAAAGATCCGGAGTTGAAATATCTAGGGCAAAAAGCTTTCGTGTCCTACGTTAGATCTGTACACATTCAGAAAGATAAGGAGGTCTTTAAGCTAAATGAACTACCTTTGGAAGACTTTTCAGCGAGTTTGGGACTTCCAGGAGCTCCGAAGATCAAATTCCTCAAGGGAGACAATGCTAAGACCTTGAAGAATGCGCCCAGACAAGCTGTCTCTTCTTCAGAAGATGAGACCGATGCGGACGGCGCTCCTAGTGGCGAGTCAACCACCAAAAAGACTATCACTAGAACGAAATATGACCGAATGTTCGAGCGAACAAACCAAGACATTCTTACTGATCATTATAGCAAGCTTGTGAATGACGACCAAGGTCAAAGTAACGATTTCAACGACGCAGACGAGGGTAATGATTTCCTGACCGTCAAACGGCGGCTGAGCGACACTTCAAGCGTTAAGAGCGAGACAGAGCGAGATCTGTTACCATCCAACTCCAACCCAAGCAAAACGCTAGAGCAAACATCTATAAAAGTCGACTCCAAGCGCAAAGAGAAGCTCTTCAAATCGAAAAAGAAGCTCCTCAAGCTCAAGGACAGGGGTCAAAAATTTGTTTTCGACGAAGAAGGCAACCCACACCAAATTTACGAACTGGAGAATGAAGATCAATTTAAACAGCGAGGACCGGCTGATGCACAGAAAGCCAAGTTCCTGGAAGAGGAGCAGACGAGGCTGCAGGCTGCGGACCTGGCAGATAAACAGACTGCGAAAGCAAAGAGGAAAGAGAAGCGGGAGAAGAGGAAGGCTAGAGAGGCACAAGAGGCTGATGACGGCGACAATTCCGAGGGAAGGGAGGCTGTTCTAATGCCTCTTGAGGGAGAAATTGGCAGAGATCTCGACACCCTGGACACAAGGGACGCGTCTGAAGGGGTCCAGAGTCCGGAGCCGGTCAAGAAGAGACCGAGGAAATGGTTTGAGGATGACTCCGATGAGGGGGGGAATTCTAAGTGGAAAAGAAGGAATGAGGGTGTGGTACCAGTACATGAGCCCGAGACTTTGGAAGATCTCGAAGCTGTGGCATCTGGCTTGCTTGGTTGATACCTGGCTGATATTTGGTGGCGAGACTCGGCCAACAGCCTTTGCGCAATCGAACTTTTCTCTAGTCTATATCTTTCGAATGTACGTCGCCTTGTACCTGATAACAGCGTCCGAATATTGCAAAAGCCACCTTGGCGGAGGAGAGGATAAGTGCAGCCGGGTACACACACACACAACACACACACAATATTTTGTAGCCCTAAATTCCGCCTAGGAAATCCTACCGCAATATAAGTAGTACCTTAGTTCCGTGTCAGCATAAGGTAGATCCACGTTACACCTTTCTTAATGGATTGGACTTTCTCATTACCAGTCTCGAAATGACAGAGACTGGCCGCTCACCCTTCGTCAACGTCCCTGAAGCACCTCCACCCACCAATGGCGACTCCGCCCCTCTCCGCACCATCTGCGCCGACCTCCACACCCGCATCACGGCGTTCCTTCAGGAAGACGTCCCGACGGAAAGGCTGCGCGCCGTGCAAGCCCAATGCCGGCACTCCCTCTCCATCATTTCTGAAGCTCTAGAGCGCTACCCGTAAGTCTTTTGGCCCCCCCCTCTCCTCCCGAATCCAAGTCACACGAAACCAAAAAAAAAAGAAACAAAAACTCAAACAAACCCATAGCCTCGAAACGCTCTCCCTCTCCTACAACGGCGGCAAAGACTGCCTCGTCCTCCTCCTCCTCTACCTCTCCCTCCTCTCCACCCACCCTTCCCTCCCCGCCGCCCTCCCCTCAATCCTCATCCCCCCACCGCACCCCTTCCCCTCCGTCGACGCCTTCATCGCCAGCTCCTCGGCCCACTACCACCTCTCCCTCTCCCAATACACCTCGGCCTCCATGAAAACCGCCTTCGCCGAGTATCTCACCTCGGGCAGCGGGCGCGCGATCCGCGCCATCATGGTCGGCACGCGGCGCACGGACCCGCACGGCGCCGCGCTCTCGGCCTTTGACCCGACGGACCATGGCTGGCCCGCGTTCATGAGGGTGCATCCCGTGCTCGAGTGGCGGTATGCGGAGGTGTGGGCGTTTCTGAGGCATTTGGGGGTGGAGTATTGCGGGTTGTATGATGAGGGGTATACGAGTTTGGGGGGCACGAATGATACGAGGCCGAATCCGAGATTGAGGGTTGTGGAGGAGGGGAGGGTGTGGTATCGGCCGGCTTATGAGTTGGAGGCGGATGAGGAGGAAAGGTTGGGGAGGGAGGGGTTAGTTTAGGGGAGTGAGTGTGTGCATAGACGAAGCTTGCTTGGGCGTTGGTGTTACGGATGGTATAGAAGAGCGTGACCTGACAACATATGAAAAATCTAAATTTAGATGAACCGGACCCGAACGCTTTTCTCTTGTCTATGTCTTATTAATTAGATACCTATGCACACAACCTCAAGGTCATCCGCTCATCTCCTCGCGAAATGATCGAAAGGATGTTCGGATACCAAGGGTCAGGCTCTCCAAGCCAGCCCCGACTCCCTCCACCTCCAGACACTGACGAGACGATCACTACCCGGCCCTTATCCGCCCCCTGACATCCTTGGCCCCAGCCTAGGGACAGCCCAAACCCGCGCAGAAGTGGGCCAAGAGAGCCGAACCCACCTCTATGACGATCGTCAAGAAGCAGGAACGTCCTCTTTATTGTAGTAACATCCTCGCCCGCCACTTATAGTGGTGATGCTCTTCTTTCAGTGCAACACCTCCCCAATAGCCAACCTCCTTTTCTTCCTCTTTCCACTATGCACGCTTTGTGGACTACTCCGCCCTGGACTCGGCGTCGACTCGGATCCCTTCCGCCTCCTCATGGGATCTTTCCCTCCCAACGGGTCGCTAGTGGGAGCGGTACGAATAGGTGGCAGTTGCAAATGACGAAGGTTATCTTGGCGCATCGGCTGCCCCGGAGAACCTCGCTGTATGTCTGAGCTCCCGCTTGAGCCAGAGTCTGTACGCGCAGTACTGTAAACAACGGGTCGCGGCGGTGAGCTATGTTTGTATTGCGCAAGGCTGTGTGATGGTTGTAGCTGCAGCATTTGTTCATCCAGGGATGCTGAGGTGGGAGAGGACAGGATGTAAGGAATGCCAACATCGGACGGGTTGTTGCGGTGATGACCTCGGTGGTGTGAATGACTAGGGAGCATCTGCTGAGGTGAGGACTGATAGCCGTGAACGGAAGATTGAAGGAGCGGCGGGCTGTGCACAAGGTGTTGGAGAGGCGATTGAACAGCATGCATGGTGCTTGTGCTTTGAACCAAAGTTAGAACGACGAAATGTGCGCCATCTTTGGCTAAGGTGATGGAGACGGGGAAGCCTCTCGATTGCTCGCGGGGTAGGCGAAAGGTCCAGTACTCAGTCCTAGTTCGGAAACCGGCAGTAGCGCGTGCTATATCGAGATGATCTATTGATGGCATTGATCCGTAGGAGCTTTGACCACCGCGCAACAGCGATGAATTAGCGGCTTCGCGAAGTTCGGCTCGCATGATGGACTGTAGTCGTTGGATCTTTTCTCTTTCCGCAGGAACGACTAGATCAAGCAAGGTTTGTGCTCTAGCTGTGAATGACAAGGACAAGGCATTGCTGAAAGCGCGATTGTGCTGAGCGACAAGGAAGTCGGGCGTGAGCAACACAGTCGGGATATCAAGGCTGACGAAATGACTTGTGGGTGGAGATACAGGATATGATGTCGCTCCTTGCATGTATTGTTGTTGTGAGAGGGTAGGATCCGAAGTCCTCGACCGGTGATCGACAAAGGGTGTTTCTGGTTGCGAGCGCAACTCTCGATAATTTTTGGATCGGCGGCGTCCAGAGTCGGGATCGGAGAGACCACCAGCTTGACCAGAGTAGATATCATTGTGCGGATACTCGGGTCCGAAGGCCATTTCTCTGACATTGTCTTCTTCCCGTAGGCGCGGCCTGCCTCGCTTCTTGTGCTGCACATCGACACAGCTAGCCTGAAACAAGTAAGTACAAATCAAGTAATCTGAAACACCATTTCGCCGCCACTCACCTCTTTGCCTGTCTGAACACACCTATTGCAAGGTCGCTTTGTTTCGCACGCCAAATGCTTCTTCTTGCAGTTCACGCATGCTGAAGGGACGTGGGCCTTTGCTCTTCGCGCAATCCCAGGCGGTCCAGCTACTAATTGTCCCTCAGGTGAATCGTGAGCGTTTGACGAGACCTCATCATTTGATTCCCCAAGCCCTGTATGTGCAACGCTGCTCATCTGCAGAGACGTGCCTGACGTCTCGCGGTCAGCGCTGTTTGGCGTGTTCAAGTTGACTCGTACATCCTTTCCCAAACTCGTTTTCACGTGAGTCGTTCGAGTGTCGGTTTTCCCTGATGTTGATGGACGGGATGGAGGAGTCAGAGAGTACTGGCGGTGATGGTTGTTGCTGTGATGGTGAGAAGAGTCGTCGAATGTTGATCGGTCAAAGGATCCTGACATTGGGGGAGACAGATAATTGTTTCCGGATGAGATCCTTTTGTCACCAAGTGGTGGCAGATGGATTGATAAAGCTTGACAATTCAGAGAACATCTGGGAGACGACACGAGCATCTGATGGCCGTGGTTCTTTGGGTTGCACAGTGATTGCATGCTGGAGCAAGGCGAGACGAGCGATTATGGTTTCGTGAAAAAAGGTATGTGTATCACACAACGACTGAAGTTGGAACGGAAGAATAAAAGTCCTAGGCACAACCGCCAGCTTGCAAATGTAGCTTTCTCGTTCCGAGCTAGCTTGAAGATCCTGATGTCCTTGGAGTTGCTAGCAGCACAAGCGATATCGCGAGTATGATGTATCGAGGTATTACTGTAGAGGCAAACAAAGAGAAGCCGGACAAGAGCGTATTGCGGTTGAAACCAAGGTCTTTCCCAAGCATATCACCAGTCGATCTTTTATGATATAAAGGTTTCTCGTTGACAGCTTTCTGGTTATGACGCTCGGCTGTTGCTTGGACGAGGAGAAGCTTCTCACAAATTTGGTCAAAGCACCTCAATCTAACGCCTAATTAATGTACTCGACTCAATCATTGAACAGAATGAATATACGACGTACCCAAGGCTGGCAAGGAAGGTGCTCGCGGTGTTCATGCGCATCGAGGGCACTCTAAGAATATTACGGAGAATTTTTGTTGACCTCGCGCAAGAGCAGCAGATGCCCACGCGCAAAATGCACAAGATCCATGGTAGGGGAATGCCTGGGTAGTCTCCTACTTGACCAGCAGGGAGAATGATGTAAGTTTATAGTGCGTTTCAGCCGGCGTGTGTACCACGGCACATGTGACATCCATCCGACACGGCGCTTTCGGAGAATTGTAGCGAGTTACTGCGGCAATGCGATATATGCACGAGCTTTTTTTGAGACTGTAAGGCATGACCTGCAGACCTGGTTGCGGCTCTCCTCTCAGCCTCACCCCGTTACACTTACGGCCCGTGATCTCTGAAATAGACCGCGTCAACGAATGGAGGTTCCATATCCTCGGTGAAGACTGTCTCGAATAGGAGATATTTGGCTTTGATATTTGTGCGAAAAGCAAAAGCTACCACGAGATAGCAACCCCATTATTGTCACCGACATCTGCAGGTCCGCATCCTTAGTCATACAGTCTAAAACCAGATCGAGCGATGCCAATGTGGATCATTCCTCTTCATGTCTCCCTCCAAGATCCCAAAACATTGGAAGCGCACGAGTATTGCATAATGAAGCATGCGAAGTTCGCGATTATACTTGCTCATTCCTGCTGCACCCCGGGGTGGATATGAAATTTTTGCACTATTGATAGAACGCCCAGGCACGAGAGTAGCCGTATTTCCACACTGTGATTGGTCTCGACACAGATCCTTGAATGTGTGTCGAAAACGACAAAGCTTTCCTGTGATGTGCAAATGCACCGAGACTCAATCATATAAGCGCGCTTAAACGTATATACTTCTGAAACCGGTTTTGCCGCCAAAAGATCCTTGGTGCGCATCAAACCTCACATCATATTGACCCACTTTATCTTTTTTTGGGGTGATGGGATGATAAGAAAAACATCGCTCGTGGTCCTTGCTAAACTTCCTTCCGTGGGCCCTGCATGCGGCATACTCATCAGGTAATCTCATATGTCCTCGGGATGGACCGTGACGACTTCGATGCCAGTGCCAGGACCTGGATTCAAAGGAACAGGACCCGGACGACCCTCTTGAGCTTTGGCCATTATTGTGTCACTGTGTCTGACGGTAGCCGCAAGGCTCTCGGGCGCCGTGGGGACCCCACTCCCGAGTAAACCAGCAGGGTTACAGAAATGAGTACATCTTCGATTGCATCTCCGATTGCATCTCATGTTTGGGAAAACCACGTCAGAAGATTCTCAATCGGTCCCTACGTCCAATGATCAGATTGCTTCCACAAGTGAATCCTCCCAGCTCATTTCCACCAATGTCCCGAGCGCTGTTAGATCACAATTTGCCCACATGTTACTATTCTGGGTGAACGCATGAAGAGGTAATGGGACAGAACATGCGTCCCTGGAAATGATCTTCGCTTCAAGCTCTGACCACTTGCAGCCTACGTAGGAAAAAATAAAACAATTTGGTAAAGCGATTGTTGAAAGCGAAGAATTTCTGTTCTATACGAGCCAGCGAGAACAAGCGGAATATGGCGGCGCGTATTCATGAACCGCCGGTGCGAGAGAGCTAGGAAAAAAGGGCAATCCGGATCGCGGAATGTGTAGATCAATCAGATCTAGCCGGCGGGAATGGATGTTTCATTTCCAATAGTAATAATCCTCCGTCTTTGAGGCCCTAGGGCAGTAGGAATTCGAAAAATGCCTCTTGCCTCTCAATTTGAAGCGCTGATATTGACAAAATTATGACGAAAAGTGGTGGCAGCTAATGGGCTAACAATGCTGTCATTCTGGCTTAAAAGTCCATCTGACTGTCCATTGCCGACGAAAGAATGTGAAGTAATAGGTATGAGAGGACTCCTGACCGTGAGGCATTTCCATAGGCCCATGGTGACGAGGGGCCTGCTAAAACCGCGTCAATCTCAACGATACCCTATACATCTCGGCGTGTTGAGATTGGTAATTTGCTATAATCTTGCGGGCGAATACTGCTCGAATTGTTGATTATATCTGCTGTACCATTTCCCTATGTCTCCCAAGGTGTGCCGTACCTCTTCATACCCAAACCCCCAGCCATCTCAACTGGGCCCAACTTGGCTTCTTGCATCTTGTCCCTCGTAACCCCAACCCTGGTAGCGACGCCAATTATCGCATGCTCAAAGTCTCTCAAGACCGCGGCCAATTGTCTGACTTGCTCCTCGGCGCTCTTTTCGCCTCCATCCTGTCCCCCATTAAACATCATCTGCTGCATTTGCTGCATCATGTTTGACTCAACACCTTTTAAGTAAGCCTCGACTTGGCCAATGTTACGCTTGTACGCATCCAGGGTCTTTGTCATCTCATCGGCTTCTTTGGAAAAGTATTCCACGATGCTTCGACTTTCGCCCACTTCTGTGTCTTCTGGAAACGAAGTACTTCCACTTTGCGATAATCCGGTTGCATTCCACATCCCGCTGTGGTGAGACTGTAGAGGCATCTTCAGGTTTTGGATAGTTCTAAAACTCAACTTTGCATTTGCTACATCAGCCTTTGCCAAGCCTTTGGCAAATGTGATTGATTCGGCGTCGTTTTCCAGGGCTTGTTGCATGGTGTTTAACGCCTTTGTGCAGTACTCGACGTCTGGTGGCAATTGAAGACACTTTTGATCAATGTCCTCGGTGTATCGAGCACATTCTTCTTGGCAACGAATCTGACCTACGATGAAATTGTCCATATATTCGATGGCCTTCTGCAGGTCTTCGTGTAAATCATTGAAGCGCGTTGTAGAGCGAAGCTGGTTGACATCAAGGATCCGGACTCCTGGTACGGTCTGCTGTTGTTGTGCGTACTGACCGATTTGACTTGGGAACAATTTTCGAGCTGGGGGTGGCTGCATTGTAGACTGCAGGTTTTGGGTCGGGCCTGGCATATTACCACTACATAACGGTCAGCCAAGATATTAAGAGGTAGCAGGCTGCGAATCAATACACAAGGGAGATGGTACAAACAATAATGAAGACGTTTTGTTTTGGTTACTGAATCCACCAAATAGACTATTTTGTGGTTGCTGGGTTTGATTCTGCCCTACCGAGCCGAAGAGACTGGTCTGTTGAGGCTGAGGTTGCTGAGTGTTTGTAGAGCCAAATACTCCCACTGCGTTCTGTTGGTTATTCTGCTGTGACCCAAAAAGGCCTCCGCCCGATTGAGTATTCTGGTTGCCACCGAAGAGACTAGATCCTTGTTGCTGTAGTTGGTTGGTCCCAGCTTGACTTTGACCTAGACTAAACATGCCTGCTCCTTGTTGAGGCTGCGAAGTAGTATTGCCAAAAATGCTACTAGTCTGCGCTGGCTGCGATGAGTTGCTAAAGAGGCCGCTTGTCTGTGGGGGTTGAGAGGTGCTGTTTCCAAAGAGACTAGGCGTCTGTGCCGGCTGGGAGGTGTTATTACCGAAAAGGCTGCTGGTCTGTGCTGGTTGCGATGTGCTGCCAAAGAGGCTGCTCGTCTGTGCTTGAGTAGTGCCTGTATTCTGCTGCGGCTGTGAAGTGTTGAAGGATCCAAAGAGTGAAGTCGCCGGCTTGCCGCCAGATGGAGGGGGTACACTTGATTGACCACTGCTGAGCAAATTACTATGGTTTTCTTCGGCAGCACGAGCCAATCTCGCAAGAACGTTCTCCATTGTTCACTCACGACAGTGCATTTGCTGAGTTGGTATTGATGCTCAAACCACCAGGCCCACTTTGAGACCGGCCAAACATCCTTGAAGGGTTCGGAATGCAAATTAAGTAGGACAATGTAAGAAGCCGCTGAAGAATGAGACCGAGGTGAACCAAACAAGCCGCGACGCGATGCATAGTTGCCAAGACCTGACCAGCATGGAAGGTGTAGCGAACTGGTCCCACATCAATGTACATCAACGTTCTGGCTGCACATTGTTCCTGATCAAGCGCTTATTCTCAGTTAAAATGGAGGATGATGACGAAGATAACATGTATGCGCCTGCTGATAGTGCAGAGTTAGGCCAGGTTGTGCATGGAAAAGATGGCATGCAGAGTGCACCAGTCAAGAGAGAAGGAAGAAATGATGAAGATGATGGTGAAGAGGAGGGAGAAGAGGTAGAGGAGGACGAGAGTGACTCGGTTGGAACAGCTATCACCAGCTTTTCAGCAAGTATCTGATTGTCTTGCCCTAGGATATCGACATTATCACTGAGCGCAAGGGCTCAGAGGCTAAAGCTGAACTTGCGTACGAATGCTTCTGAGCCGGTGCAGCTTCTGAACTGATATTGGGGCGTAGACAACCTCGTCGTATTGCTTCAATAAAGGAACCGCAATCTGTAACTCCATCTGCCGAAGCAGTGCCCGGTCCTCAGCGCTCCTCAGCAATCAAAGCCGAGCCTTCAGGCAAAGAGACTCCAACTAGACTCGGCTCTTCCTATCCAGCAATCAGAAGTTCGGATGTCGATGTCGACGCCAAACCAATCTACGAACTTAATGGCAAACCAATTACAGATATCGACCTGGACGCTGGTACGTGCCAGTCTTTCGTTCTAGAGTGATGGCGAGCTTACACGGACCGTCTTAGACTTTCCAGAGGACGACAAGCCTTGGCGCCGACCAGGTACAGACATGACTGACTATTTCAATTATGGATTTGACGAATTCACTTGGGCAAGTTATTGCTTGAAGCAAGGCTCCTTACGGAAAGAGATCACGGATTCAAAGAAGCAAATGGAGGAGATGCAAAATTTTCTCAGCATGCCTTCTGCAATACCAGGTATGGCTGGGGCACCTGGAGGTGCACCACCTGGAATGCCGCCTCTGGGTGGACCGGCCGATATGCCACAAGAAATGCAGCAGATGATGGCTCAGATGATGGCTCAAGGCATGGACCCCACCCAAATGGATCCCGCAACGTTCATGCAGATGATGCAGGGGGGGCAAGGGGGAGGGGGAGGAGGAGATCCGAACCAGACTTTTGGCGGCCAAGGTTTCGGTCAACAGGGTCAGAATCAGCAAATGGGGTTTGGATATGGTGGTGGAGGTGGTGGAGGAGGTGGGGGGCCCAGAAACCAAGGCGGCAGAGGAAACCGCAGATGGTAGCCCCTAGGGATAATATTTCGAATCAAGGCAAAATCTCAGACGTCTCGATTCGCCATTGCTTGTGCCTCAGTGATTGGTAATTCACTTTAGTATTTGGGGAAATTGTGGACAATACTTTGCTAATTCGCTTGCTTTTGGTAGATATCATCCTCTTGGCATCGGGCCTCTATCTCAACCTCACCGAGGAACGATCACCCTTCAGCACACAGCAACCATCATTAATGCGGCTATCACCCTCTTACTGGTCTCCGGGACCCTTCATCATGTCCGGTCATGACAATCTTCTACTGCCTGAGGGCTTTTACTCTTAAATTTTGCTCTTCGATTCCTCGAATACTCCATCCTTTTTGATTTCATCTCTACTCAGCTAGCTTCTGCTACTCTTTGGAGCAGAAAGTATTGAATGTAACGGTACTATTATATCTAGAAGTCTTTGCAGCACACTCATGATCTATGCAGAAGCACGACTTCGGTAGCTTGCCCAAGCTATCGCTCCGAGTGCAGGAAATTAGGAACACACCATTTGCTTTAGCCATTCTAACAGACCTTAATAGCTTGGCCCTATTGATGACGATTTGTTTCACTGCACGAATTTACGTAGGTTCAGAAATAGTGCAAACTAACACCGGCGCGATACATGTAATCTATACTTTATCTTCTGCTCAATACCCTGAGCGGTCGTCCCTACCATCGATACCTGTGCTATCCAAGTCTTACAGGAGCTCAAATGGAATAAAGAGCTATCTGAAATTGAGCGAAAGAGTCTTGCTACTGTCGCTAATCAAGATAGTTCATTAACACTTTTGCTGGTACCCACCAGTTCGGATGATCAGGAAGATAGTAGAATACCTCTGTACTTGGTCTGGTGCATCGAAACGTCTTCCAAATAATGAGAGGCGCACTCTTGAAGCTCATCAGATCAACCGTTTCTCCCGAGTCATTCAGATCCTTAGGGCGGATCGATCAGCTACCCAAACTTTTCTCTAGATCTCAATAACTTCCTTCACAAGATGTTGTTGCGCATTCACTAATCTTTGCATCACTATTGAAAAGACTTGAATGAAGCTTTTGCTTAGGCCCGTTGATATTGTTCACTGACGCTAATTGACCGGCAGACATAGTATTGACCCCAATTCATCCACTGCAATTGCTATTGTCACTGCTCAGCATTAGTGAATCAATCCTCCCAGCCATTCCCGTGACATCTTTTCAATTCATTCCTCTGTTGCAAACATTCGAGCACCTTTCACTTCTTCATTCCATAAACCTTCATCTACTACTACAGTCGCCATCAACCTGCACCGGTACAAGATCTCCGACTTGGCCAATTCTTGAGCATTTGTGCAACTTAGCTTCATTGGCTCAGCCTCTTGTAAGTTCGATTGCCTACTCAATACCGTGATCAAATGAGACATTGCACAATAGTACGCGAAAATTGCTGACAACGACTCATTCTCGTGTATAGATCGTTCGGCATCCTGTCCAAGGCGTTTGCCCACTTCTTCAGAGCCTGGAAATTAATCCGTAAGCGATCAATTCTCTTTGCGATGGACTGGCGTAGCACTGTCTTGATCTATGATCTATGAAATACTTTGCGCTGCTCATGCTTAAGTGCAAATCATCATTCTCTAGTACAGCTATGTGTCTTCGATGAAATTGACATATCATTGGCAGGCGTCATCTCACATTGGAAGCTTCGAGACTGCAGGTCCAGTCGCAAGCTTTCATTACAATTGATTGACTAGCTTTGCGTCTTCAGAACCCTTCTTCTCAGCTCCGCATACTCGAAGCAATCTATTCAATTTTGCACTGTCAATTGGTCAGTTTTACTTTCAGACCCCAGGTCACCAGAGCCACCCAGTGCCAGGAACGTATCCGTTATGGACCAAAACCCTCAGCAATGCCAACCGTTCAACCAATGTGATGTACACTCGCAAACCGATCTATATGATGATGCGCCTTTAAGCGGCGAGTTCCTTGATGGCTTCGGTGTGGATCCATTTCACGATACAACGCCTGGGGGCCTCCCGTCCCCCAACTTCTCCAATTCTGATCTCCCCCACGGTGGTCAACGAAGCCCAACTTTGCCTTGCGTAAGCACACTTGGTAATAGATATGGCTCTCAGCCAAGCGACGGGAATTTGGGTGCGGACAGCGACTCTCTAGGTTTACACCTGCTACAGCAATCGCATGAAATGGGCGCAAATACAGCCTCGAGTCATGCCAACACCCAATTGGATACAGACCAAAGTTTCTTGAATTCAAATTACGGTTTTCCTAAAACACGCCTGCAACAAGGCTCACCATCAACGACAAGCTCAAGTCCTACCAATTGTGAACGGTACCTACCATTCACGGTACCTTCTGAAGGTTCTCTGGATTTTTCGAACAACCCGTTTCAGAGCTACGCAGGTGTGGAGCCATCAAATGATTTTTCTGGGCACATGGTACCATTTAGCAGGCCAATGTCAACACCTGTGCCAGTTGGACCAAAGTTTTTGAACAACACGTCTTTCACTAGCGTATCCGCTAATCTACAACATTCACCGGCATCGAAGCTGCAACCATATCCTTCACATTTACGCCAAAGAATTAACTCCGCGCCTTTACAGTATTCACCATTTATTACTGCCGGCCAACTGCCAGAGACAATGTTTTCTGATTATGGAGTCACCGACCGCCAAGAGCCTAACGCGTCAATATCCAATAGTGTCTATCCAAACGTGCAGCGTTCATCGAATAGGCCACCATCGCGTCGACCCACCAGTGCGCAACAGCAGAACCGAGGATCTCCAGTCTCACACAACTACCAGCCTTTTCAAGAGAGCAGTCTGAGGACTTCAGTGACTTCAACTCCGGGAGAATCCTCTTGGGAAGCTGAGCAAGTCCGAGGACTACGGTATCCTGACCCCCAACCGATGTTTGATGAGCAGTCCAGTAGGTCGCCATACACAAGCCAGCACTTCGTCTCAAGGCCTCAAGGAAGCTCCTCAGTCAGCTATTCACCGGAGCAGTATCGCATGCAGTCGACCGACCCTCAGGATTTTTCTTTGTTAAGCCAGAGATCGATCGACTTCGGGTTCAGTGGATCAGGACCGGTGAGCGAAAACGGTGACGATTCATCTCCTGATAGTCAGTTCACCTCGCCAACACCGCAGAGGAAACGAGGCTCGAAGCAGAAACCCAGTAATAATGATGCCGGCGAGGGGACTGTTGATCCCTTCGAACTCCAAACAGCAGATCTGATGAACTTGGACGCAACAGATCACAACAACGCTATCGCTTTGATTCGTGCGATGCATAATACAGAAAACGTCGAGGACAATTCAGGCATGCAGAAGACCTGGGAAAAGATGCGTAGAGCCAAAGCGGCGAATATTAATAAAGCATGCGTGGATCTGCTGGTGAGTCTAGAGACTGCGCAGTTTGTTCTTGAAGGAACGCTACCAACTGATAATACTATAGAAATTGACTAAACAAGCTCAACAACAAAATCCAATTCCTTTAGGCGAAAAGCGACCTCTCAATCAATATGAATCATTCCAAAAGCGTTTCGACGCTTTGTGCGAAACACTCACGGTGCGTACAGGAGAAGTCCCATTTACTCTCGCATTCGCGTTCATGAGCGGACTATATTGATAGTCTCGTCTTAGTATCAAAAAACGGTGTGCAAGCATTTGATAGAGCCTCCCTACTCTCATGGCGTAGTCGACGATCCGCTATTCGCGCAAAATGTAAGTGTCACTCCTGTTCGTTTAAGGATCCCAAGAGTGACATATTGCAGCGGGTCAAGAACAATCGCCGTGTCAATTATATGAAGGCAGAGGCAATCCGCCTAGGTCGCGAGCATCTGGGTGAGAAAGGTCAGGGCAAAGGGAGGCCCACGCTAAAGTCAAAGAAGCGTGGACATGCGCAAATGGATGACAATCAAGTTGACGGGGACTTGGGTGAAGAACCGCTGAGTGACGGAGAAATCGATGGATCGCCTCGCATGCCCAGACCCAAGTCTGCTCGTCCGAAGCCTCGTACCCCGAAGAGGCCTAAGCTCGTAAGTCGCTTGAAATATCGACTTGTCAATGGCGTGATGATTAATACTTCCCATTCTCAGTCTACAGACAGCAGCCAACGTCAAGGGCATTCAAACAGCGCTCAAGCCTCGTACTTGCCACAGGCTCACAATCTGGAAGACCCTTTCTCTACAGGGCCCCATCTGAACGGCTATGTTCCAGCACAGCAGGCGCACACGTATTCGGATTACGGCCGTATGATGCATGTTCTTGCTGAAAATCAAAAGAGGCCGACTTCGAATCAACATGATGTCTTTCAGCCTAGTAACAAATCTGGGGCATTGTTCCACGGGGACAACTCTACTGGCGGCAGCGAGAGCGAGGGACTCGGCGGTACTCCCTACTCAACAAACACCAACAGATGAATTTGGATCGTGATATCAGCATCCCTCGCTAATCCTACCGTTTCAACCACATTATCGATGAAGTCCTAGCTTATGTGCTACCACTATCGAGTGTCATCGAGGTCTGGACCATACCAGCATCTCATACCCGCATCTCTTGTTATTGAACCCTCTCTTCTCGTACGAGCGGCGGGTCAGCTATCTTCTTACGTTGTTTCATTGGATACCTCCGCCTCTGCCCAGGTCTCCACGACGTCTTTCCAGTCTTACTTAATCAACATCCTAGTTCACGACTTCACGACCAAACATAGCGACGGCATACCTCAGCATCGACATACATTCCCAACATGTTTGTATTCTTCGGCGCTTCGTCCTGCCACACTATCACGCAATGTGTCCATGGCCTACGATAGACGATTTCTTATTAACCTCCCCCTGCAATACTAGCGAAGGAGCACATAAGGTTATTGACAACTCATAAAAGCATTGTTGTCACATCAAGGCGGAGGAATAGAGGGCCGTCGAAAGTCTTATTTCATCATGTACCTACTTAAGCATGCGTGTTCGAGCCTTCGATGGCTATGCGACTACTGCTGTAGTTCAACAATCAATATGCAGTTCAATTGAACATTGGATGCCAAATCTACTCCGTTAAATGCTAATGCGAGTAGATTGAAGACCTGTAATGCTGAAATCCCCACGCTAATGCTTGCCGGTACCAATACTGTGAGCGCCCCATTCCAGACACTACCTGCCCTGATTGAAATTCATGCTATAGCCACCAGTGTTTGGATCTTTTTCCATCTTGAAGTTGTCCGTCGACAGCCCGAAAGGTTTCAGTATACCGTTTCCCAATTCCTTCAGCTTTCCCATCATATCTGCCATCTCTTTCTCTTTGGCGGTATTGATACGTGGAGGTAGACTTCTCAGAGCTTCCTGGACGATCTTCTTGTCCTGTGGAGGCAGCGTAGTCAACTGCGCCAGGACTTTGTAGTCTTCCTCGGCACCTTGTAGGTTTCCCCATCCTCCTTGCTCTGACTTTGCCTTTGCTCGACGCATGAGAGCTTTGGCGCGTATGCGGAAAATGTCATCCCGGCGTTGGTCGCTCATCTCAAGCTTCTTGAGCTCTTCTTCTGCTTCTGGGCCTTCACCTTCAATCTCCACCACATCACCGTCAGTTCCTGCTTCACCTCCTTTTTTCTTTTCCTTGGGTAGGAGCCTATCTAATGCATCTAGAGCCGCGGTAGCTGACTCAACGGCTGCTTTCCAATCTTCAAGTTTCAAGTGGCAGGCAGCGATATTGCTTTTCAGCACTGCGATCTCATATTCTAAGTAGTTTGGACATGATGACAGTGCTTTGTCGTACTCGCCTATGGCTTGAGAGTACTGCGATGAGCTAAAGAGTTTGTTTGCTGTGGTTTTTCGCGCATTAGACTCCTCTAGCAAAGCCTAAAACATGCCCGTTAGCTCATTGCGGGAGGTAAGAGAGCTGGAGAGCTAGGAACAAGGAGACAAGCCGGAAGGGGACCATGGCTCGAGCTTACTTCTTCTTCTTCATGAGGAAAACGTGGAACAACCAAGGCTTCGGATTCGTCAGGCAGATCGCGAGATGGGCTTGGATCTGCCATCTAGAACCGGCTATAGAACATATATCGCTATCTATAGACTTTGTTTTCGAGGCCCTTGCTTCATGGAGCATATGCTATGTGATAGTGCATCATTAAAGTAATTTTGACACTTCCGGGGCTCGTAGTTCACGCCGTAAGAGGCCTTGAGCATTTAAGCGACAGCCGCTCGCAAGCGCGCATCAATTTACTTGATACCGAAAATAAATCGGAAAATCCAGCCAAAACTCTCACAACGTGGTATCAAGTCTAGCAAAAAGTCAAGTCGAGTACGGCAGAGAAAAAGTTCAACATGATACCGATAGGGATACGCATAATGGACCCCTTTCATTTGCTTGGACTGTTTCCTCGCACAGATGCAATCTCTGCTCATTTAGTTGATCCTCATTGTACAAATACAAACCCCCCTCGAGCTCCTTCCAAACCTGATACACAGCTCCAAGCCTAAATACCAGTCTCCCCCGCCAGCTATCGGCCTTATCAAATACCAAAATCACCACCATGATTATGGCAAATCTTGAGTAAGCTTGCCTGATCCTTGACGTCCTTTGGGAACTGACAAGTGAGCTTTAGACTCCCACCCATTCGTGCTTGTCTCTTTGACATGGACGGTCTACTCATTGATACCGAGGATCTCTACACTAAATGCAACAACGTAATCCTGCATGAGTACGGCAAGCCTTCTCTTCCCTGGAAAATCAAGGCCCAATTGCAAGGCCGCCCCGGTCCCGACGTACGCCTTGCCTCCCGAACCCTCTTCCCCCACACCCCACCCCCACCCAGACTGACACATCCCATAGGCTGCCGAGATCTTTCATAAATGGGCCCAGCTACCAGTCTCCCGCACTATCTTCACTGCCAAGCAAGCCGCATTGCAGGCACGAATTTTTCCCACAACCCAGCCGCTTCCTGGCGTTCCACTCTTGTTAAAGACGCTCAAAATTTCAAGTACGCAGCTCGCCCTCGCTACTTCTTCGCACGCTGTGAATTATCGCTTGAAATCAACGCACTTGCCACACCTCTTCAGCGCGTTCCCACCATCGCGTCGCATCTTGGGCGACGACCCCAGGATACCCAAAGGGAGGGGCAAGCCCGCACCGGACATCTACCTCTTGGCCTTAGAGTGTATCAACAAAGACCTGATAGCCAAAGGGGAGCCCATCATCTACCCCGAGGAATGCCTAGTGTTCGAGGACAGTGTGCCTGGGGTCGAGGCAGGGAGAAGAGCGGGAATGAGAGTGGTCTGGTGTCCTCATCCGATGCTGTTGAAGGAGTACATGGGGAGGGAGAAGCAGGTACTTGCGGGAATTACACATGGGACCGACCAGGAGCGCGGCGATGCTCTGTACGAGTCCCGAGCGAATGGGACCGGCACGAAGAGTAGAACCAACGGGTACCATCCTAGGATGGATGACGGGTGGGCTGAGATGGTGACGACCTTGGAGGGATTTGACTACGGGAAATACGGGATTCAGATCTAAGCGTAAGCTTTACTGAGTGGACTGAGGGGAGAGGGATAGGCTGGTTTCGAGCTGTAATGTCTTTCTATGTCGGCTTGAATGCAAATTAGAGGGTAGACTATCTGAAGTCCCAAGCATCATTGCACACGTTATCCTTGTAGTTATCCTGGTAATAGATCGTTCGATACCTTAATCCCAAATTTCTTTGCTATATCTCTATCTGTTGGTTTGTGTACGCGCTAATGGCTGTCCTTAAGTAAAGAAGAATGCATTACCTTCAGCATCCTTCCTTATGCCTTTGGTGTAGTCCTTCGTCGGATCGAATTCTTCCCACACACTGGCTGGAAAGATGTGCTTATTCCGCTCATACCACCGCCGATCCACCACTTTTGTAAAATTCGGGTCTGCGTCCACGCCTTCGAGATGTCGATCCGCAGGCGTCACCTGACCGTTATTTTTCTGCTTCGTCTTCGAGGGTGTCGATATTGGATCATAATCGTCGGGGATTTGGTCTGGAGATTCGGACCCATCCGATGGAGCGATAGTGGTCGCCGCGTAGTCGAACAACGGCGTCGAATTCGGACCGACAGTCTTGTTGACAATGAAGTAGTAGAGCTCGTAATGGTGAGGTATGATGATCTCACCTCTAACGAGCATCAAATCATCCACGCCAACCCTTGCCCATTCTCTTTTGCTGTTGGCTTTTTCGCCGCCGCCTACACCCAGTTCTGCTCCAACCTTTCTACTCCGGTCTAGGAACAACCAGACGTAGTCGCCTTTTTTGACTTTGCAAGCGCCACCGGGAATATTTGTGCCATCGTAGAAGACAAAGGGGATAATGATCTCGGCCGCTTTGACGGCTTCTTGCATCAAAAGGAACTCCTTGCGCAGCTGTTCTCTGGTTTGAGCATCCTTGCGCAGCGCAGACTTAGTCATCGCTTTGGGGACAACGCTGAGATTGGCGTTTGCCCCAAAACGCTTTCGCTCCTTGGGCATACCGTTTCGCGGCGACGCTGATGACGCTCTGGTGGGTCCGTCTTCATCTGCCGTACCATCCCTTGACGTCAGATCAGCAGACTGGGATTTCTCCATTCCGTCCCGCTCGTCGTCATGCACCCCAAACGACAATTTTCCCTTGGCCACGTGCTTCCGTTTCTTTTTCGATGGCTGCCCATGTGGTGCTGAAACACTGTGCTTTGACCATAAGCCCTGCAGCCGCAACAACAAAAAATTGCATAATCTCCACAACTTACCCGTCAATGAGACCATTGTTACTATTTGTATTTGAGTTTCCAGACGCAGATGAAGATGCAGGCGCAAAGCGGCCAAAGCTTACGGCAGTCCCTTGTGCTTCGCGCTCCTTCTGCTCGAGCGCTTCTGCGCGTCGTTTTCGGAAGTCGGAGAGGTGGACTAGACCGACGGTCTGAGATGCTAGTAGATCGGCGGCTGTGGAAGCTTGCGTGGTGAAACGAGAGTCTGGGGTTGGGGCTCTGGGGTTATCATTTGAGGAGGGGTTGAAGGAGGCCATCGAGATTATGAAGATGAAGCTCCAAAAAAAGAGGTTGAAGATGTAGTCCCTGAGGAGGCTAGTACGTAGGGCCAAACGCTAACAAGTTCTTCAACCGCTTTCTATTCAGGGAACGATTCGACCCTTTCAGAGGCAGCTCTGATCGATGTTTACTTTACTCTTTCAACCAAAAAAGACTTATTTGGCTTAGTTGTGGCGGGAGTCCCCGTTAATGACCAATATCTCGAATACCTACTCAAGAGATTTAAGAGTTGCAGTTCCAGTCTCCCAAGATCAAGTAATTACCTATGCAAGTGTAGCTCATGTATACATGGAAGGAAGCAATCCTCGCGCGGTGACTTGATTCTCTATCACACTTGTACAGCAATGATAGTGATGGACTAGTGGCTCGAGGAAGCCTTACAGTTTCAAGAAAGACGAGAGCGTCCAATCTCAGTTTTGTAGCTCATTACCTCTGGATTGCAATCTACACGATTGAAACGGATAACAGCATCACACAGATGTTGTCTTTTTTGCGATGCAACAGCAGTGAGCTGTTCAATTTTTGCTTCATCAGAACAGTCTTCCCTTCCTTGAATGTCGAGAGCGGCAGTGCGTCCTTTCCTAAATCGGAAGCCATCTGTTCCGTCCCTCCTCGTCCCATTGAAATTGGCATAAATATGGATCCCTCCACTTCTTCGTCTTCATCTTCATCTATGCTGTTCCTTTGCTTTTGCCAAAGCAATGGACTTCACCCTACGTTGCAATGCGCTCAATTGCAGAGTCCAGCTCACTGAGCGGGCCGTGGTGACGACTTGCAGGTGTGCACATTTGGGAGTTCCCGTTGCAGTGTGCTAAAAGCAACCCCAGCCATGTCTTCTGTAACCCTTGCTCTGACGAACTTGGCTTGACTGCACCAACTGCTGGGAATCGCATCTGCCCAGCATGCCGGACTCTCCTTTCTCAACCTGACGACGCTGTCTCTACTTCATTGCGGCCAACCGAAGACTACAAGACGAGTGTTCTTAGTGGCCTTAGTCCTAGTACTATCATGGAATGTGCTGGACGTGGGTTGGCCTTCTGGAGCTACCAATCGACACAGGAGATGTAAAGAGAGTGATGGAGTTGCCTCTTACCTTCACTGACACTTTGCAGTATCTACCAGGAGTATACTGTGAAGGCAATGACCGAGAAACATAACACTCTCAACGTCCAGATTGACAAAATCCTCAACGATGCCAATTCCGAGTTGAATATCCTGAGCCAGAAGCTTAATGGTACGATTCGAGACGGCATAAGTTTCTGTTCTACTGACTGCGTGGACAGACATGCAAATAGATCAGGACCGGCTCAAGGCCGAGAATAAGAACCTGGTAACAGCATTTCGAGAAAAGAGCCGCAAACACCAGCAGACCCAAGAACTCTATGACCGCTTGAAACGCAAGGAGATGACAGCAGCTACACAGTCTGCAGCGTTCGAGTCCGTGGATGAAGTCCTCGGCAATATCCCAGGTCGTCAAGGATTCGCCTCTTCTCACCACAACTCAGGGGCTCCAAGAGCTCACGCTCAACAAGACTTCCAGTCCTCTCGCGGAAATCGCGACGGAATCGAGCAATCACATGTGCGACGAAAGAGTGGCAGCAATGAGAACCAAGGTAGTGGGGCAATGATGCCTCCTCCGCTATCACGACCAGGGGCTAACGGAAGTAACACCTTCGGTTTGGGTATGTCGGATCCTCTGTATCCCACCCCACGGCTTACTGTAGTCTAGGAAACCCTATGCCTACACCATCCAATCACCGCACCCAGCTTGGCGCTGCAACCCAATCTGCCAGCCGCCTAGAAGCAGGGGTTTATCGAAATCCTGTCAACATGATAAATAGGGATCTGCAGCATCATACTCCAGCCCCCCGCCAGCCTCTCGGCGGTCTTAGTACCAACAATGTGTACAGGAATGGCTTGAGTGGGTATGGAATGAGTGCAGGCATGAAGGTTGGGAGGCAGCAGGGTAAGCCTGAATGATCGTGGCAGCAGTCCTCGTCTAAAAATCCTTTGGTGCAATACATGCTGACTGCTACTCCCCAAGCTTCAGGGTCTCGACCCATAGGAATGACACGCCTAAGTCAAAGTCAACTCGACGGGCAATCTGATCACCATTTCCAGGCCCAACATTATGAACGCGATAAAGGTGCCTACTATTGATTTCCTCCAGTGCTGATGAGGATTCCGGACGCGTTGCTGGTTCATCGTTGCTTCACAATCGATATCCGCCTAGCTTCCTTGCACTACTGTGCTCGACGCTCAATGCGAAGCATCTAAGCACTTTAATTTGACTGTACTAGGACGTGAAGATGCCTTGTCAGATAAGCTTGTTATCGCAACCGTGTTACCGCTACCTGAAATTTTTTGTGACTGCATGCAGGTTTCTTTCAGCTTGTTCGCATTCGCATTCGCATTCGCATTCTATTCTATTCTTTGACAAGACCGTTCGTGACTGTCTCCTGCGAGTAAAGAAGATATCTCTACTTAGCTAAAGTAGACAAGGTTGGCGCTTACTCAGTCTGGATGCATCTGATTGGGCCGAGCCAGGCGTGTGGGCGCCGCTTCCGTAATGCGTTGCAAGGATATTGCGCTAACCTGAACTCGCATTCGGTAGTCTTTGATACGTCTCCTTAAGCAAGGTACCTACTCACCTACTTTACAACATAACCCAAGTTCAAAAATGATATATCGCACCTATCACACATTACTTAGGCTCCTACGTCCTTCCCTGTCCATCATCACTTATAAAGGATGCCAATCCCCCCTCCTCTTCTGAATTTGACCAGGAATGAATCCTTTCATTTTGTAGAATTCAAACAGACTTCCAGCTTGACCATTGATCAAACATCTTCATCTATCGTTCTCCTGATCGACTAATCTTCAACCACGTCACATCGTATCGTTCGCTCTCAGCCCATCAAGCTTTGCTTTCTTCAGGGGGCGTCCCTATCACGCAATGGTTGCCCTCACAGATGTGCAGTCCTCGAATTCCAGCATCGTCTCCACTCTTCCTCCTGGTCTCGTCGCTGTCTTTGTCGGGGCTACTAGCGGTGTTGGCGAAGTATCGCTGAAACAATTCGCCAAGCATGTCCGCCAACCCCGCGTCTACTTTGTTGGCCGCTCACAGGAAGCCGGGGATCGTATTGCAGCAGAGAGTAAGACCCTTAACGCGGAAGGAGAGTACATCTTTATCAAGGCAGACGTCAGCCTGATCCGTACCGTGGATAAAGTGTGCCGTGATATTAAAACGAAGGAGAAGGCCATCAACTTGCTCTATCTCAGCCCAGGATCGTTACTCACAGACGGTAAGCCTATGATTAGTCCAAGATTGCTCTGATTCACGAAGGATCTCTACAAGTACATCACCTCAATTACTGACTGCAACATGCTTTCAGAAACCTCAGAAGGGCTCAACTTTGGCACAGCCCTAATAACTTACTCTCGTAATCGTTTTATCGTCAACCTCTTACCACTTCTTCAACAGGCTACTTCCCTTCGTCGTATCATCACTGCATTTGCAGGCGGTAAAGAAGGCCCGGTCAAGATCAATGACTTTCAGGGCTGGAAGGTCTCTGCGCTTTCAGCACGTGGCCACGCCAGCTCGCTTGTTACTTTGTCCCTTGAAGCACTTGCCCAAAAAGCACCAGACGTGACTTTCATCCACAACTTCCCGGGTCCATTCAAGTCAAACTTCTTTCGAAGTGGTCAAGGCGCGCTGATATCTGTTATGAGTGTAGCCTTCAAGCTCATATCGCCTATGTACACCTGGTATTCAAGCCAAGAGTGTGGTGAACGTCACCTGTTTCTTGCAACGAGCGCGAGGTAAGCTTATTTTCCAGCGTCTCCTTAGTCAGGGATCGACTTTAGGCCGCAAGACAGGTCTTGGGAATAGAAGACTATGTTGCCTTTCATGATTTTCCGAGTTACGAGAGTATGCTGATTTCAGCATCTCCGCAGGTATCCGCCGCGTCAGAAGGGGGATGTAACCTCTGGGGTACCATTGACGGGTGATGTTACGGTTGCAAGAGGAACCAGTGGGGAAACGGGAAGTGGTGTGTACTCGGTCAACCTCGCTGGTGAGAGCTCAGGGCAGAAGGTTGAGGATCTTCTGGCCAAGTTCAGGAAGGATGGGTTGGTGGAGAAATTTTGGAAGCACAGCGAAGATGAATTCAGGCGAATTACTGGAGTAGACGCGGTGTAGGTTGAGTCGCTGCCCTCACGCTTGTCTGACATGGTGATTGACGCTATAAGTTGACGTTCTGTAACGATTCGGCAAAATAGGTAGAGTTCCACGAAAGGAGCTATTCATCAATATATATAGACTATTCATGGCGTCAGAAAGGGTATTCGGTCCGAGACCCTGGACACACCAGGTTGAATGCAGACGTGCGGAGTAGGTGATGCGGCTTCGCTGCAACGAGGTAGTCGCTCGTCCCAATAACTTGTTATTTTCTTCTTCCAAAAGTCGCATATTATCTGATAGGGAGGGAGGGAAGCCGTCAACAGACCCCCATTCCCACCGCTCAAACAAAAAAAGAACTCCTCAAAGAGTTGGCAATTGTCTCGCCAGTGAACGAACGTCTTGATGACACATGCATCCTCTTTCCAACTCCCCAGTCCATCATCCCCAGAACCTCAACCCTGCGCCCCCCCCCCCCAAATAATTCGAAACCCCACACAATCCCAAAACCCCGCATCCTCGTCCTCCTTCCTACCTATCTCGTACATATCCGCCCAAAAAATAAAAGTGCATAACCATCAACCCACAATCCTATCCCCGAGAGAAAAACAAAATTCAAAGTCGAAGAGAAAACTTAGTAGCTCGTGAAAATGAACACTTTCATGTTATTCTCCTTTCCTTGCAACTCTCTCTCTCTCGTCTGAAGCTGCGTTTTCTTGTCTTTTTTTTTTTTCCCAGATTACATGAGCGAACGATGGAGATATATCTGATATAGTTTCTCGCAATTCGGACAATTGGGGTTTAGGTGGCCTCCCCGTGTGTGTGTACGAGTAGTACTGAATTGAGTTGAGGGTGTTGAGAGGGGCACAGTTTGCTCGAAAAGATTCATAAAGGGAAGATCTCTATTAAAACGAAATTTTTAATTACATGTACAGACACGCTCGCTCGGATATCTACCGTATACATAACCACATGATATACATAACCATCATCGACACGAGCACTCCAGGCTCCAAGGACACCCGTAATCTCCCCGCACCCCCAGCAAATGCCACAGGTGACGCAGTCGAGTTCGGAGTCGTACCGCTCCCGAACGCAGACAGGATGAGGCCTCCGAGATTCCCACCCGCGGGAGTTGTTGAAGTAGGCGATGAGGCCCCTGCAACGAAGGCATAAGACGAGCCATCGATGGCTACGGCATTGGAAGCGACGGAGATGACGTGGCCGGACGCTGTTATTTGGGCCCCTGGCGGGAGGGTTGTGGTTCCTATTATAAAGCCGCCACCGCTAGGGGCTTTGGTATAAGAGATGCCATCGATAGCGAAGACGCTAGAGCCGACGGATATCGTGTGCCCTGAGTACGTACTCTCGACGCCAGGTGCCAGTGTCGTGGTGCCGACAGCAATTCCACCAGGAGACAAATCTTGTTGGGATGCCCCTGCAGTAGCCAAGGCGTAAGACGAGCCATCGATAACCACGGAATCGGAAGCAACGGAGATAATGTGGCCGGATGCTGTTATTTGGGCCCCTGGCGGGAGGGTTGTGGTTCCTCCTATTATAAAGCCGCCGCCGTTAGGGGCTTTGGTATAAGAGGTACCATCGACAGCGAAGACGCTGGAACCAACGGATATCGTATGCCCTGAGTACGTACTCTGGACGCCAGGTGCAAGTGTTGTCGTGCCGAATACGATTCCGCCACCAGACTCTTGTTGGGATGGACTGGTCGCAATAGCTATCCCTGGAGGAGCGCCTGACTGCAATGATTGTAGATCAAAAGAAGTGCCGTCCAAAAGCACGAAACTAGAGCCCACGGAGACGACGTGGCCAGAGTGTGTGGTCTGGGCCCCAGGTGCAATGGTCACGGTGCCTATTTTGACGCCACCGCCCGAGGCCTCTTGTAAGGATGCACCAATGTTTGATCCTCCATTGTTGTCGACTTCAGGAGGAGGGACGGAGCCTGAGACCGCTTTGCCAGGAATGCTAGAGGCTTGAGGATCGGCGCCGTTTGCCTGCGGCCCATCTGGTGCACTTGACCCTACATTGCCTCCGTTATCTTGAGGTGTAAAGCCTGACGTGCCTCCATCTTCCTCGCTGGGAGTACCAGAGGCGCCAGCATTTTGAGGGTTTGACCCACTCGGATTGCCCTTAGGCGCTGCAGGCACAGTGTCTCCGGTACTTCCTTGGGGTGAATTTCCCGCATTTCCCCCACCTCCTACGCTGGGAACAGTGGATGTGCTGGGGTTTTGAGGATCTGGTTTATCTCCCTTTGCGCTTGGAGACTGTTGTGAATCCGGACTACCCTGTTGATTTCCGGCAGTGGAACCTGGGTCTCCTGCGATTGCTGCGCCCTGAGAGGCAGAAACGCTGGGATCTGGAGACTCATTTGCATTTGGATCACTCGGATCTTGAGGGATCTGCCCTGATTTTCCTCCCGTTGCCGTGCTAGGAGCTCCAGTCTCGACCGGGAGTTGGAGAGCCGCCGAAGATTCAGGTTCGGGTTTTGCTTGACTCACGGGAGGAGGAGTTGGTGACGGAACAAGATTCTGACTTCTGGTTAGAGCTCGAGGAGGGTCATAGCCCCCGGGGGCCGCGGGAGTACAGGTGCTCCAAAGAGGATCCACTTGCGAGATACCGCCGGGAATAGAGAATATTGGACTACCAGCCAAAATATGGGACGAGTCTATAGTACGTGGATCTCCGATGCTCATGGAACACGCAGCTTGCGTGACCACTTCGTAATCAGGCGGAGGGTAGGCTAATTCCGTGTAATTGATCGGCCTCCAATTGGTATGGTAGCATACGCCGGTTGACAGGGCGTCCGGTGGGTATCCAATAGTCACTTCATCATGAACAGTTCCTATATTTGGTTCCTCGTCCTGGCCACAGTCATACACAGCCATTAAGGAAGTGTATATCACGTAGACTGATGGTGAAGTGCTAATAAATGTTAGCCAAATGCGTCCTGCCTAGCTCAAAGGTCCTGAATGTACTTACAACGTGTAGTTATCCGACACCAATGTATACGGGGTAGGTTGGATATCAGAGGCGGAGTCCGTAAGATCGGGCTGCCAGTAGACGAGTTGAACCTGTGATGTTCCATTAGCGTTCAACCTTTGAAGCAAATCCTCAATCATTGAGACTGCCCAAAGGAATTTTGAGGGCCTGGTGGTCTCGGAACGTGTCGTCAAAATCGGAAACATACCTTTTCAGCACCTATTTCGCACTTTGTGCAGCATGTTGTCGAAGGAGCGATGGTCGACACAGTTGTAGAACCATCAGAGGTTATTGTAGAATACGCCAGAGAGAAAGCCGTAGCATTCGCGCAATCACCATACACATAATTCGTGGAGAAATTTCCTGCACTGGCTGGAATATTGTATGACAGGCTTAGGCTCGAATTATGCACCGGCGACACTGTAGTGATCTGGTCAGCCTCTAGAAGGGAGAGACAAATGAAAGGTCGAGGAAAAGGAAAACCCCACGCACCAGCCGCGACAAATTTTAAGAGGATACCAGCGAAGCAGAGAAGCGTTTGTCCTCTTATAGAATGCGACATTACGTTTGATGTTCTGCGGGCAGAAGTCCAGGACCAAAAAGATAGACAGAGACACCCTCTCGGTGAAAAGCGATTTAGGGCACTGGCATGTCGAGGTCAATGACAAAAATCGACCTTGAGCGAGACAAAAACGGCATTCCAGGAGCAAACTGTAGCCATTGCGATCTTGTTCTCTCGCAGGTTACATCGGTCAGATAAAGTATGAAAAGATTCAAGATTTTGACTAAACAGTTCAGCCGCAGTGGTGCATATAGTTTCTTCACCAATCAATCTTTAGTCGAATCCATCCTGAGCCTACCATACACTATGCAGGGGACGGCGGCAAGTCGAAAATCCCACCAGTTCCCTGCACAACCCTGTGATGCCTGCATGGTCAGCACGTTAAAGGTACTTCTGGGATTCACAAGTAGACTAGACTGTAGCAGTAGAGCAACAGTGTCATTTGAAGTTTGAAATAGAGAAACGGGAAGTGGTTGCTGGAGAAACAAAATGTGTGGCGTTGCGCTGGACTCGAATTCAGCTTTTAGACTTTCAGCCCTGTAGTAGGGCTAACTAGGATCTGCTATGCCTCGGCCGTTCTTTAACTCGAAATTGATTGCATGCAGTGTGTGCAGGTCGATAGCTTCTAAGTCCTGTCAAGACCATGACTAAGGGGCAATACGACTCGGCAGGTAGAAGGGTGCAGGGTGAAGCCCACTCATCAACGTTATTCTTAGTATAAAACAAGTTTATCAAACCTCGGCAAAGGCCCACTTGTCGCCGCCGTATCTTTCTCTCGTCTTAACAGTGACATCCAATCTCGATGTCGGCGGTGATATCGAGCTGACTACATCGGTTCCCTCAGTCTTCGGCTCCTTCCAAGTGCCACCTAGCGGTTCCATATCATACCGCATCACAAACATGGCTGCTGTCGAGACAATTTCAATCAGCGCAAAATGTCTACCAGGACACAAGCTCGTTCCGCCTCCAAAAGATCGAAAGGCTCCTGGACGGTGAGTCGCCTCTCCCTTCATAAATCTTCGAGGGTTGAAGAGTTTGACGTCTGGCCCCCACAATGCCGGGTCGGCGTGCATGCTCGCACCTGGTACTTGAACGATAGAACCTTCCTTCAGGAGATATCTCTCATTCAGGAGCGTGTCTTGTTGTACCCAGCGTGTGTATACGTTGGTAGTCTTCAAACGAAGTGTCTCTCGGTAAGTTGAGAGTAGAAGAGGGCACTTCTCTCGTAGCTTCACCACGCTAATCAAGTGCTTTTTCATGTCGTCTTGTGTATTGAGCGTTTCTGTCAACGTAGCATTTGCAACTTCAAGCCGTACGTCTTCCAAAAGGCCAGGAATTGAATAGATATAATACAAGAGCCAAAAAACGCTGGGCGTCGCATTTATCAATAATCCGATGATGCTGCTGAGTTCGAAACGGGCAATACTGTCGGTTGATAAACCATTCTTGACATAAACATTGTATCGAGCCTTGGTCAAAGGGGAGCTGTTTTCCTGTCCGCCGCCTGATAGATACTTGTTCATAGCATTAAAAATCAGTTCACGGGCATGATAGGCTTTACTAGCAATCCACTTGGGCGCAATACCAAGGAGCAAAAATGTCATATCCTTCTCGAAATCCCTATACAGTTTTAGTGCTGCGCCGCATCGCTCAGTCTATACTTATAAAAGGTAGGCAGAGGAAACAAGACCGAGAAACATACCAAAAGGCATTTTCGAGGTGCGGCTCCAAGCTAAAGGGATTCTCTGGGCCATAAAGAGTTTCGGTGCCAGCAAGCGTAAACGCTCGGCGGACCCATGCATACAAATCTGTGGTGGTTTTTGCCTCCCCAGCGCCAGCAAATTCATTCAGAAATGTCAAGAGGCTCGACAGCATACTGTGGATCATAAGGTCGAGTTGAGGTCCTGGAGCCAAAATTGGCCAAGTCTCTCTGTGGGTATCCGGTATGAGACCCAAGTCTCCATCGTCGCCGTCCATGTGGCGTGTTGCGATTTCCATGGCATTTCGATCCACTGAAAAAAGCTTCGGCAGCATGGTAGCAACGAAGGGCTGGAACGAAAGTGTTTTGGTCTGGCGCTGGACAGCGATTACCAGCTCCGGGGAATTGACGACATAAGTCCTTTGATTGAGCATCTGAAGCGTGTATATGGGAAGATTATGCTTCGAGCTTCGAGTGTGTCAGAGGATAAATTAGAACGCAACTTTCGAGTATACTCTCACCTTAGTACTGTGTAATACTCCAGACCATGTCGCAAAAGTCCAAGAATATGGCCGAATAAAGGTATCCTTTGTGGCAACACAGGCGGCTCCTTTGGATCGTATTTCGAACCAAAGTAGCTCAAAATCAACGAAACCACGACTGCGAGGATGATTATTGGTGCGATGGGTCTCACGATCCATGTCGGAGGATCTGTGAGATCTTTTTTTTAGTGCACGATCTGACTGGCATGGCCAAGCTCCTCTAAACACGGAAGGCTTGGAGGCTCTGTGGAATTGGACTTACCGAGGAACATATGGATGAGAAGGAAGCTGGAGAGTCGATGCGTTTGTAGACCTCATCACCTGGCGGAAGTAAATGTCGAAAGATTTACTGTCGGCGACAAAGTATTCTAAAAGTACAATTTTTGGCTGCAGGAGGAGTACTGGTGCCGTATAAGAGGCTGGGATAGCGCCTTACAATATGCCATGGCCTTCAAACGGAAAAGGAAGATCCGGGCCGAAGTCGATATGCAAAAATGGTGTGAATTAGGTGAACTAGGTACTATAGTCTGTTGTTGAGTCCGGCATCGGGTCCTTCTGTCGTCAATCTTGTTCATCTTGCCTATTTCTGAGTTCACTTCATATACTAGAAACCAAGCACTCGACTTTTTGTCTAAACGAACCATCAATCCTGGCTGAACAAGACCGATCTCTGCAAGACGACTTCGTTTTGTGGTTGGTATGTGTGCCTTGTGCTGCGGAAAATTACCATAACAAGTAAGCCCGATGTACAAGACCCTCACCCCAACGACTTACACTTGCTCGCAAAAATGACTGATTATATTGATGCCGGCCTTGTATGAAATTATTCATTCTCTCCAGTGCTCGGGCCATCTACCATGAATGGCTGTCTGCTCATAGCAGCAACAAGTAGAATGACAAATGTCCAACTGGAACTTTGCTGCCCTCTACCGTAGCTTCGAAGGCGGTATGACGTCTTCCAACTTTGTGTTTCGGACTGTAACAATGCCCTATTCAAGCGTGATGGAGCATGGTAGGGCTTTACGAGGATGTGTATAGTCGTCATCGAAGCTCACCAGGACAGTGCATAGCCAGAGACCTATGCCGGTAGGATTGTGCACTCTGGCATGTGCAATTAAGCTCTAATAAAGTCAATGTGCCTCACCTCTACCAGGACGTCTAGGTCAACAACGGTCACGACTGCGATGGGCAATCAATCGAATACACAACCAACAATAACATCATTGTTATGTTTTGGCATTCTGAAGCGGCAAAGGTTCCGAGTTTCATGTTGACTCATGAATGTAACCCATCTCTATGTTAAAAAGCCTTGCAATCGATCGTTATCAGAGACATGCTGTGCTTCCATCACAAATTAATCAAACCATGGAGGAAGACCATTGGGTAAAGTAGCTATGATCTCTGTATGGTGACCACCCCTCGCACCTCAAGACACTCATGAATTTAAGCCCTAAGTCTCGCTATTTCAAGCTAGCTCAAGCATGTTAGCGCAAGCATGCCACCCAAATTCCCCCATACTCCATTCTCATCATCGACTTGATGAATGAATTGAAATCGCAACGCCAGTGGACAGGATAGCCATCAACACTCTCTGAAACCCTCAACAGCGGTATCAGATCCATGAAGCCCACCCCCCCTCTCCTAAAAAGAGCGAGGCGCAGCCCCGGCATCCTGCAACACCCTCCCTGATCGCTGATCAGGCAGTGTCTCCTTCAAACAACAAGTCTCCCACCCGCACATCGAAGGTGAACGGCTCTCTTATCAGCCCACAAGTACAACAACAGGATCACGGAGTCTATCCCCGTCTCGAAAGCGTTGCACGTCATCGTTGCGATCCTGTCAGCGGCTTCGCGTCTATCAATTCTGTTTCACGGGGCCGGGGCCGGGACCCTCGTTTCAAATATGCGTGGCTGAGCACCGTTGTCATCGGGTGGAAGGATAGATTCATGGCCAATGGATGGGGCGAGACAAAGGTTCCGCAATACAGATTGTGTTGCATGTTGGGGCAAGGAAGGGGAGTAGGTATGACGTTTGTTTCGGGTTGGCGGGACCTGCTATCATCTTTGTATTTGTCTACATAAAGCCACTCTGTCTCCATGCTCTCCGCATATGCTTCCCAATTCTCAACCTCACTCTCCATACAAGATTATGCAACAACGCCCAGTCGTCATACACCAATCTCCTGAAAACCAACCGAGCCACCGCTCTGCTATCAGCCCAAGCACAATGGAGCGCCGAACTACCTACGAAGCCATCAAGGCCGATCCCTCCACACTGAAACCGAGAACTCGCACCACCTCTAGCGCCTCGTCGTCCTCTTCGTCGTCCTCTTCATCCTCGTCGTCGACCTCGCTCTCCCGCCGCAAGCTCATTCGTGACCGCTACAAGCGACCTTGGCAGCTCATGTCCGTCATCACACTTCATCAGGACGAAGTGCCAGCGGGCAGGAGCGGCGGGTTGAAGAGTCCATATCCCACACCAGGACGCAGGAATTATGATAGGGTCTGAGGGTGTGGAGGTGATGGAGTCATGACTGGTACGCATGGGGTGTTTTTGGCGCGACAATGTGGCTGGCGAAAGCATCGTCACGGACAGCATTTGGCCTGGGGCCCCCGATCCTTTTCGTTTTCTCGGTGTGTCTTTGGATCGGCTTAGATACCCTCATTTGGCGCTTTCTTTGAAGTTATGTAACAGCAAACACTTTAGTTACATCAGGGGTGATGTGATCATGACACAGAGCAGCACAATACTATCATTAATCCAGGCGATGTTTCCCCTGGCCAACTGGCTGTCCAGATATTATGGGAGCGCGTGAACTGTACTATCTGTTGGAGTATGATGTCCCACGAACCTTCGCTCTGCGTTCGGCTCTGCCTCCCAGCTGAAGACTCGTGGTGCAGTCCGATGGATCTTTCTTGTAGCACTCGATCCATTGCCGCTCTTTGACGCACCAAGCTTTCCGATATCACTACCCACTGGTGGCACACCACCAAGTCTTTGACCGCCCTGGCTTCCTCTGAACTCGGACCAAGCTTCTCGTTTCGCAATCGTAGATAGAGACGAGAACTCGGGACTTGTTTCTCTTGGCGTTATCGGGCTAACGATGAAAGTGGGCGAGATGTTTTCGCTGGACCTTTTGCTGGCAGGGACGCTTGGGCTGCTTATCCCCGCTGTAGTCTGCGAGTCGTGTCTAGTCAAGCCGTGCAATTCCCTGAGTAACTTAACAGGAGCAGAAGGTGGTTCCGAACGCCGGATCTTCGAAGTAATCTCAGGCTCGTAGTACCCTGGAGCACTCGAACGATAAGGCAGCTCGACTGGCTCGTCTGGATCGTGACCGATGGCATTGATCGCTTTCCCGGTACTCCCGTAGTAGGCCTCAGTATACGCCGTAGTGCCAGGCTCGCTTCCTTCAAGCTCACTCTTGGATGTCTTCGCTGGCAGCTCCATATATTCCCGGCCAGCAGGAGCTTCGAAGGCGAACCTGTTAGATCCGTCGATCTCCGTCGGAGTTTCGGGCTTGGGTAGACGGAACAGCCATCTAAGGTATCTGTTGTTTGAAGTCTTCTTCCTGCGCTGCTTCTCGACCCCCTTCTCTCTGATGTAGCCTTGAGTTGCACTGCTGTGTCGAAATCGAATACAGATCACGATCAGACAAATGGACGAAATGATAGCTATCGCGCAACCGACAGACACACCGGCTATCCCAGCTTTGCTCAATTTCGGCTTTGGAGGCACAACTTCTGGCCCTGTGAATGCGCTGTTTTCCGGTCTAGTGATAGGGATGAGATTCGTGTCTGCTAGAGCGTTTGGGGAAAAGGTTGCTTGAAAGACTGAGAAATTGTTTCGCTCGTAATCGACTGTGAGGTAGGTTTCTTGCAGAAAAGTCCTACCGATGGTGTATTGTGTATAGTTTGCAGCTTTTCGAAGTGGGAAGTAGTTTGTGGGGGGCGAAGACTGAGTAGCATTCAAGCCAGGATACGGGTAAGTAAGTTGCAAATCGAACGCCTCGTAGGGTAGAGAGAGTGATACTGAATTCGCAGACCCTATTGAGTCCGCGACAGCGAATTGAAATGTCATATTCCAGGCGACCAAGACTTCATGTTGTGTAGAACTGGAGCCAAAGGTATACAATTGAACAGCGTCATCATAAGTAAGGCCAAGCGCCTTCTCGAATTTCAGACACACTGCTTCTGGTAGCCAAAGGTACGGCGTCGAAGAGTCTATTGTGAACAGACTAGCTTCGCTAGCCCCAAGCAGTGTCAACGGACTGCCGAACCATCCGGCACTGACATTGGAGGACGGAAGCGGTTCAGCGGTGACCGTGATTTCACTGAGGGCGACGACCGGGTTCTGGTCAGGGTCTAAGTCAAAAGTGATGTTGTGAGGCTCAAATCGATTCGCATCGAACCCTCCTAGTACCAATGACGCAGGGACACTCTTCAGGCCTTAAAACGATTAGCATCACATTGCTCTATCATCCAAGATTAAAAGAGAGCTTACGATAATAGGCGCCAGCTGTGTAGCCGTAACTATGGCCTGGAATTAAGCTCATGTTTTCCACCATACTGTCAACAAAAGTTGGCGTATCGGCAGAGGTGAAGTTAGTTGGCTTGACTCCAAGACCAAAGAAACCAAGCCAGTAACTCGTGCTATTGATGACACCAACTATCTGTGAAGGTACTGAGATATCGTCGCTCAGAGATATGTTATCAAAGCCGTATATTCCGTCGCCGCTGAAGCCAAGCTGGGTATCCAAACCCAACGCAAACGGTCCCTGCTCGGCCCAGGTACTGGATGCATTGGATTGGAAGACGCCACCTCGTTTGGCTAGGCATTCAGCAGTGCCGTCGCAGCCTCCACTCCCAATAACCCAAGTCTCCTGGCTGGCGGTGCTGACGAAAAGGTCAACCCACTGTGGTGGTGTTCCTACCCTGAGTGACACTGGACTCCAATTGCCATCGTAACCATACCAGTTGGTCCTTACCGGAATTTGCACAGGAGATGGTTCTGGTGCAGCAATGGTGAGAGCGATAAGGCTAAACCATATGATTGTCAACAGGGTGGGCAGGGTGTTCCTGCGCCAATGCATCATCGTAGAGACTTTTCAAACCCAAGCCATCGATTGTGACGCTTCCTAACGTGAATGTGTGCCTGGTTAAAATAGGAGAGACAGGTGAAAGTTCTAAAGTCGATCGAGGCATAAGGGCTTTGACAAGGCAGAGGAAGAGTCTGACGCATAGCATTGAAGTCTTGGCTGGGGACTTGCACAATCAATACGTCTTATCGATAAGTGAGTGGAGAAGTGTCAAACGAAAGAGCAGGCGGGGAAAAAGGAGATGAAAGGGACGGAAACTTTGTATCGGATCTCGCTACTGCGTGAAGCGTAACTCCACGTCGGATCTAGGTAGACGTGTAATCTTTTCAATTAAGGGGCTTTGCAGCGTGCACAGACGGTCGATAAGGCTGTTAGCTGATAATTGACTCATTATGCAATAGCAAACCAGTATGCTTGCAGCGAGCTGCGAAGGTAAAAGCCAGTAAAAGCAGGATAAGACCATGGCCTGGATCACTGTGTGACCGTGTTTGAAGTTGTGAATTGTACGTCGCTTGTTCGCATATAGGGAGTAAAGTAAGGTAGGTAGGTAGGTAGGCAAGTAGGTAGGTAGATTGTTCCAAATGGGTTGACGCTTAACTGGCGCCAATCAGAATTAATTTCCCGCACCTCAACTAAACATGAGAACCTAACGTACTGAAGAATCATTCCGATCAAAGAGCCAATAGGAATTGTCAAAGTTCCAAAGCTACACACGTCGACCTCAATTTGATCTTGCGGTATGAGGTCGTTCACGGAGCCAGGAATAACCAGCTCTCATGAGAGTCACTTGAAAAATATGGAGCCACTGGCGTCCAAGAATGGCGCTGAAGCCTTTCTATTGGACCAGCACCTTAGCGTCCGTGGCTGGTGTCCCGCCTCTGCCCTCTATCAGCGCTATTGGCACCGCTACGGCCTGGTAATCTCATTCGCGCTCTTCCATACTGAAACCTACCTTTATAATTCTCCTAGTATTGTATTTCTACTTGGGGAAAATTCATGGATTGGCAATTGAGGACCATACAGCACCAGGTGCATAGCACGGAGCTGAAGAGAAATGCCGAGTGCAGCATCAGGGGAGTGTTCCTCGTGGACGAAAAGAGCCGAAATGACTGGATCAAATGGTAATAATATGTACCAGCGCAGGTATTCCCCTGACAGGATCGGGAGGTACTTACGTAGTATACACACGCGGGTATGGCGCCGCGCGGGGGAACCCAGATCATTTAATTCTCCTCATGGCCCGAGAACCTCTTTCACGCGTACTTGTCAAAGCTTCCAGGCCTCTTCAGTACTCCTCGCCGGCTGAGCCGAGACTTCCTGATTCTTCACCGTTCATCTGTCTGTCGTTACAATAGCTACACTATGTTGTTGAATTCGTTAAACCTTTAATCTTCTTCGAACGCTGGCTTTCTGGGATGAATTTCACGCGTCCGCTCAAGGCTCCTATTCTAGATGATGGCCTTGCGCCAGCTGCTCGGGATTGTTTGTCTCGCAGTTCATCTCCAAATCTATTTTGTTGGCGTGTACGGCGCTATAGATCATCTCCGGGGTAAGATTGATATGAAGATATTCGTGGAGATACTGACCGCTGTAGAACTTCACATACAGCACCCGACTCCGTCTCGAATCTCCATGGGTCAGCTAGGTTCAGGTGTTAGCGCCACTGGAATATCGACGAAGCCAAACACCCCCTCTTTGGAAGGAACTGTGACTCCTCACCTGACTCTATCAAATGGTCAACCACATCAAAAGGCTGGTGCTGTCATATTGAAGAGCCCTTGGCCTCTTCAATCTCTTCGGCCTTTCCACATGACCGCATCGCGAAATGGGTTGGCCTCATCATCGACCTATACTGACGTTTTTCGAGTCATGCAGCCTTCCGATACTGTCCAAGATGATATTCTAGCGAGCGGCCGTAATATATCAACGACCCCAGCATGGCCTCCACTCGGTCCAATCCCAAGTCGTGGATCCGCAACCTCCGCCGCTCGGATGACGAGTTCAGGCTTTGCAATCAGTGGTGGCAAGAATGCATCGGCAAGCTTCAAATATATGGCTGCTGCGTCAGGAACTGGAGAAAGCGCATCTCCCAAACAGTATCTCGATTCAATCAAGAATGGGACTAGAAAACCCATCAACTTGCTTCCTGGGCTAGGGCAATTTCGGCAGTTAATAATGAGTGAATCAAACACCACTATTGGATCGCTCATTGGAATGGCATCTAGGACAGCAGCTACAGGAGGCTTAAAGATGTCGTCAACCAATTCCAATCTTACCGATTCAGATACGGGTGAATGCTTGATACTGACGAGTAGCCTCAAGTCTATGAATACAAGTAGGACAGCGGACAGGAACTCAGGAAGATTAGAGGTCTCTGGATCTTCAGGAGCATTGCCACTTTTGGGCATGGCTGGCTCCCTAGCGGGAAATTCTGGAGCCCATTACCCCACAAACTGCTCAGGCCTTGCCACGAGTACTGTACATGTCTCGTACGAGACGTTCACTTTTACAATTACGGTCAACGAGACCATGACTCTTGGCCCCAACACTACGACACCGCTTCCCGTATTCCATACTCCACCTCCAGCTTGCCGGACTATCACCGCAATTTGCGAAGGGAGAAATTGCCCGTCAAGTAATGCCATGCCTTGCGGCAAGCATGCTCTCTCGCACGCTACGCATATAAGTACCCTTCTTGTCACCAAGAAATCCCCTGCCATAGTGCAGCAGTTGTCTGCAGTTGGAAATTTGTTCGGGCCCTCGACGACAAGTACTCCAGCTGTAGTGGCTCAGCCAAATTCTGATGGCCAACAAACTGCTGGACCCAATTCTGGGTCCTCCAACTCTGATATGCTTACACAATCAGACGATTCTGTCTCGTCAGACCCTAACAGCGATGGCCATTCTGACACATCCACGCCCCAGCAAAACCCGGCAAATGATAAATCTCCGTCAGCATCTTCAAACAGCCAGACGTCGGACCCGCAAGATGTGAACACTGGATCCAGTGGCGGTAAGTCCATTGGAAGTGATCAATCAGCCTCGAATGGGCCTGCTTCGAACAGTGGTGCTACCTCAGATAATAAAGCTAGTTCCAGTCATGGAGATGCTTCGGCCAAAGGAGATGCCTCACAGAGTGATAGCATGAACGCTGGAGGAGGTGCTTCCAATAATGAACAGGTCACGAAAAACAGTGGTACTTCAAATTCTGAGAGTGGGTCGGACGATGAGGACAGGTCAAGCAGTGGGAATCCGAACGCTGGAGGAGCCATGTATGTCCCAAGTATCGTTATCGCTGGCAACATACCGATATCCATCGCAAGCAACGCGGTAGTTGTCGGCTCTCACACAGTGCCAGTGGGATCCCCACCCACTAGTGTCGTTGCCAACGGTCAAACGATAGCTATTCAGCCGTCCCAAATCGTGGCACAAGGAACGACAATTCCTATACAAGTGACCACTTCTCCTGCTGCGAGATCTGCGACAATAAGCGATGTGCCTGTTGTTCTGAGGAATCAAGATGTCGTAATTGGCTCTCAAACGTTTGAGCACGGATCATCACCAACATCCGTTGAAGTCCATGGCCAGACTTACAGCTGGGATGCCAGTCAGTTAATTGCGGCGGGCACAACGGTTGTATTTCCGTCAGTGGACTCTTCTGTTCCCCGCGTGACCGCCGGGGGTCAGGTATTCTCGGTCTTTGCCTCACATCTCAAAGCATCCGGGAGAAGTATACTTCTACCTAATACTGCAAAAGCGTCTCCTTTTGTGCTCAAAGGACAGACTTTCTCGGTTAATCCATCACAAATTATCGCTCCCAACACAAGTATCACACTACCTCCTGCTAACCAGGTAACACCGTTCGTCTATATTGATCACAGTCTTTCTGTGGATGCATCACATTTTATGGCCCGATCGACGACTATAGCCTTGATTTCGGGATCCGGAATTTTCACCTACAACGCCCAGGTTCTAACTATCAAGCCATCTGAAATAATTGGCCCCAGTACGACTATTGCACTTTCGGCGCCAGATGACAGTGGTGTAACTCCCACGGCTGTCACTACTGAAGGTCTCACGTTCTCAATAGGACCTTCGGCTGCTGTGGTTGGAGATTCAACCTACTCCTTCGTTCCCGGAAAGTCTCCCGCAACTATATCGACCCATGGGGAGGCCGTCCTCGTCGGATCAAATGGTGTACAGTTTGGACGTGTTCATGTTCCAGTACCTACTAGTACACCAAGCTTTTCAGCCATTACTCAAGGTGATCTGACCTTTTCTGTTGCTCCTTCAGAGGTGGTCATTGGTGGTCAGACTGAACCCATCCATTCTGCTATGACTCCGATCACTACAATTAATGATGGTCACACAATCAGCATTGGTCCCAAGGGCGTGGGCCTGGCCAGTACCACCATCCCTCTTCCCACTCCGAAAACAAGCTACTCAATGGCCACAAAAGGCGATCTTACATTTTCTGTCGCTCACTCAGAAGTCGTAATCAAGGGCGAAACATATGAACTTGCATCAAACAAGGCACCCGCTACGACAACCATCGATGGCCAGACAATAACTATTGGATCCAAAGGCATCCAAATCGAAGGCGCTACTGTCAATTTGCCAGTTATACAGACACCGATGAGCGTAACAGCAAGCGGCCTCACATTCTTAATCGGAGC
This sequence comes from Usnea hakonensis, assembly GCA_013423325.1. Taxonomy (NCBI): domain Eukaryota; kingdom Fungi; phylum Ascomycota; class Lecanoromycetes; order Lecanorales; family Parmeliaceae; genus Usnea; species Usnea hakonensis. The sequence goes on from BLJB01000077.1 coordinate 72,235, forward strand.
CACAGATGCAGTCATAAGTGGCACTACATATTCCATTGGAAGTGGAGCACCACTTCAAACGGTCATTGTAGGTTCTCAAACTATAAAGGTGGGAAGTGGTGGAGTGATGCTTCCCTCTACCACTATAGCCCCTGAGCAGACACCCGTAGCCGTAACCGCCGAGGGTCTGACCTTTTCGATTGACTCCACCGAGGCAGCCTTCAATGGTACAACTTACGCCATTGGAAAGGGCGCTGTGGCCAAGACCATAGCGGAAGGGTCGGTAACGATGATCTTGGGAACTGATGGAGTTGCATCGCCGATGATGACGATCAACCCTGGATTGAGTGCGGCGCAACCAAGGTTTTCATCTGTTCTCGGGACATCCAACACCTTGTCCGCTGGGACGACAGATAGATTTCTGACGCCAATAGTCACAGGTAAAGAAGGCGATATAAAGCATGCAGCAGGAAGCTCGATCAGAGTCCCTAGTAGCAGCAAATTTCTGGGTCTTGCACTTATAATTTCGATTCTAGGTCTGTACTTAATCTGAGCCCATGTAATATAGAAGTATAAGCTGGGTACTCTGTATTTTTAGCAGATTGTGCATGAATAGCAAGACCAATAATGTGACTACCCTCACTACTCCCAATGTTTAGGAGGGCACACTGTTCCGTACAGGTTCAATTGTTGCAAAGTGATTTAGACCGTTTACGAAATGCTGATGATTGAAGCCGACGATCGAAGTTGATGCTCGTAAAAATAAAGCCGTTAAGAGCTGCTCTTGAGATGTTTTACCTCGGTGTATTCGTACTCGTACCTACCTTACCTACCTATATATAGACTCTTGGCACTCTAGTGAGAGCTGGCATCAATTTTGCATTACCAGTCCCATCTTCTAGACAACAACTTCTTCACCCTCTCGACTAAAGTTTTCGCTTCGACTGACCAATATCTGGCTCAGTCCTTCTGATCCTCTTCTTAAGCCGTCAAATTTTTTATGCAACCAGAGCTCAACGAGGATCCCCAGAGAAGATTATTGCCGCAAAGCTCTCAAGTGACTGACCAAGACAGCCAACATGGATTCCATGATTCAAATGAACGCCTCTCTCGCCAGCTTCATGCTGGAGAAGGGAAGGCTAAACCGCGGCGCTCCGCCAGCGGCACGACCTTATCAGCGTCTTCTGCTGAAGGCTCTGACAATGGACGAGAAGGACCATTACGGCGACTGAGCCCGCCCTCAAGGCGAAAGAGCGGGTCACCTGTGGACCGCATCATCGAACATGAGAATTATCCGACATATCTGCCGAAGAAGAGAGTTGAAGGGCGTGCTTTTACCGCCGTTCAGCGCGGCAGTAGTCTTGGCTCTGCTCAAACTACGATTGGGGATTTCCCTAATGGTTTGCACTCAACTCTTGCTTCATCACGATGATGGCTGATCTTGTTACAGAGGTCCTGACCCATATACTTTCCCATCTCTCTCCGTCGTCGTTGTCAGATGTCTCACTTGTGTCCCGACGTTTCCATCAGTTGGTGACAACACCTCACGCCTGGAGAATAGCTTTCTCGCGCTTCTTTCCCGGAGCAGAGGCCTTAAACACATTTGACACCAGCTCTGACTCGTCGGAGGATAGTGAAATACGTTCGGAAAGACGGATTTTCACCCGTCTGACGGCTCTTGCATCATGGCGCAGTGAGTACATCTTACGCACCAGGCTACTTCGATCCATAGCTCGCGGCAAACCTGCAGAGTCTTCGGTATCAGCTGGTTCTGGATCTTCGCGATCTGGCACTGGGAGCAATGGTAGTGCACACGTTACATACAACTCTGATCTCGTTGCGCTTGTTGATCACCTACACGCTACGTTTGGGACCGGGTTAAATAAGAGACTGCCTCGCTTCATACACGGAGCGACAGATGTTGGCATGGCTTCTTGTAGCGACCCAAAAACCAGCAAAGTAGATGCATGGGGCTTCTCGGACTCGTTCGTCCCTCAACATTTCGAGGAGGTCTATCCTGGCGAAGCTCTCTATGGTCTTGGCGTCGGTGAAGTGATTGGCATGCCAAACACCATGAATACAAGTCAACCGTTCGGAATGATCTATGCAGAAGGATTGCCTGGAGGCAGGATATACTACAGGTCTACGGAAGAAAAGCGCGGTCGTAGCTTGGCTTCCTCATCGGACATCTCGATGCCAGAACTCGGCATCCCAAAAACCTTGCCAACGACGTCAATATGCTCAGTCTGGATTGCCAAAACGCCTAATGTACCAGATCTGTCCGAAGGGACCGTTGGCATGCTTGTAGGGTCTTCAAGCGGACTGGTCACGGCATATTCCTTGGGTACGAACCCTCTCCGTGAAAGACGGCTTGAGCGCGGTGAATTGACCGCTCGTTGGGTGCTAAGTCCAGGAGTACCAATAATTGCTATCGTGGTCGACGAGAATTTTTCTTCGAAGCGCCAATTGCTCAATCGCATCTGGGCTTTTGCACTCAATGCCCTCGGTGAGGTTTTTTATCTTGGCGACTTGCCTGTTCGCCCTACCTTGGATCGCGCAGAGAAGATTGACAAAGTACGTCTCGAGCAACTGGCATGGCAGACGGGCCGCTCGGTCCAGTGGACGCTGGTGGAACCAACTAGACGCGTTGCTCGGCCCGATCCTTTTGATAGATCCGAAGTTGATGGTAGCTATTCACCAAGAAGTTCTTCAGATAGAACATGCTTAAGCAAAGAACAAATCGCCGCTGAAACTAAAGAGATAAACGTCTTTCTCCAGAAAAAGCCAAAACATTTCCAAAAAGCCTGCGAAGGGTGGGACTTGCGCCGGCGTCTGGAGGTTGATTTCGCAGCAAGTGACGAGCAAGGAGTCGGCGAGAGCCTTTTTGTCATAGGCTGCGGATTGGATGAAGGACAGCAAGCCATGATCAAGCGATATACGCGCTACAAAGTGACAGACATCATAGACAAAGATTCGTCCGGAAAAGGCTCTACTAGGCCTGATGCCGATAGAGATCCCAGCCACATCTCCATCTTTGGCAGTAACAACTCTTTGATCAATGAGCAGCCTACTTGGTCTTTCGCAGACAGTGCTCCCTCGCGACACAGCTCTACTAATCCATTAGAGTCTGGATTTGGGGCACATTGCGTTGAAGAATGGCGCACAACAGTACTTTTACTCGGGGGCCTCAAGTCACCTCAAATAACCACTACAGCTATGGACGCGTCCAATTTGGCCGCGCTGACGACTACCGAGGATCCGCTTCTCGGTGCGACTGGATCTTCAACCGCTTCATCTCCTCTATCCTCACCAACGGGAAGAACGTCGTCGCACTTATTGAGCGATATCCCAGGCCAACGGGCGAGACTTCTAGCCATTGGCACAAAAACTGGGACCATCATTCTTTGGAACGCACGAGCTCCTGTCTCCAATAACACTATCCTGGAGAATAACGTCAAGCCCATACGGATCATCTACACAGACTCTCCGCAGATCGCCTGCTTGGCGCTGACCTCCCTCTACCTTGTTCATGGCGGAAACGACGGCCTAGTACAGGCTTGGGATCCTCTTGCTTCAACGACGGACCCCATTCGAACACTCAACTCGCGGTTCTCTTCCCGTGCACGACGTCGCCTCATCCAAGCTGAAGCATCTTCCGCGGGCGTTGGAATCAACCTCTTTGCTGCCGGAGCCATCTGCTTGGATCCCGACCCGACTATCCTGCGCGGGATGGTTACACTCGGCTCGCATCTACGCTACTGGAGCTATAGCTCTCAAGCAGCGGATCAGTACAAAGGCAATAAACGCCGTCTCCGCCGTTCAGAACGTGGCAGCAACCAAGGCGGTGATCGCTTTTCCGGCACTGGCAGAGGAGCGCTCAAGGAGTACATCGCTAATGAGAAGCTAGAATTGGAGCGTGAGAAGCGAAACAAGCGCGAACAAGAGAAAAGACTTGCGGGCAGATTCGGGGTAGATCTTCTGGGACCTGGAGCTAGTGAAGACGAGATTCTGGCTTACGCCACTATGCTAAGTGAAGAGGCAGCGCAAAGTGATGAATTGAGGAGAAACGGTGCAATTGTCGGCAAGAGCATGGACACAGCCACCGAACAGGCTGCTGCCTCACAGGTGCCGTCAGTTGCACAGAATGACGTCGACAACGACATGGCGGAGGCTATCCGCTTGAGCTTGCTGGAAAATGGTGATGCGGCAGCTTATTCGGTCGGCCATGCGGGTGCCAGTGAGATTCCGGTCAAGTACGCCAAGGTCAAAAGGCATAAAACATCACCTGCCAGCTCGCCTCCGAGATCCAGTGCCGTTGTTCCGCCTCTCAATGCAAATCATATTTCTCACATTCAAGCTGCTGAGTTGGAGGACCTTGATCTCGCTCTGCAACTTAGTCAGGTCGAAGAAGAGAGCCGCACAGAGGGGGAAAAGGGAAAGGGGAGAGCTTTCTAAACGCAACCTGCACTTGCGCTACTATTTATTATCACTGTTTTTTTAAATTCAGCAGCTAGTCTGCCCCTCTCTATGTCATGCATGTCTACATTTCTTTTCATTTTCTTGATCGGTATCATAGCTTCATAGCCTCATATTTTCCTCACATTGCAAGCGGGCATGCCCCAAGCAGATGCCTCACTCCCTCATAATGACAGTACCATCATCTTGTGTCACTCTAACGGCCACACTGCCATCTGCCATTCCAAAATACGCCGCGACAGGCTTCTGGCCACCAGCGATCTGCCCCCTGGCCTTGGCCTGCGGTCCGTTCTCTCCCACGAAAAGACCGACACTCAAGACCCCCTCCATCGCTTTGATCTCTTTCGCTAGAGCCTGTACTTCCCACTGGCCATCCTCGCCCTGGCCTTTGAGCTCCCTAACCCCCTGCTTGGCCGCTTGCTCGATATCCGTGGGGAGGAGTAAAGTAGGAAACGGCGCATCGATAATGAAATTATCCTGATCCGTCTTTATGGGCCCAGCCTTCTGCATCTGTCCTTCCCTCACAAACGGGGCCGTGGATCCCAGTCTCCTTAATCCAGAGAGTACGGTCGTCACAGCCAGCGGCTCCACCTCAATGGGGATAGTAGGCCAATTGGTCAGCAGGCGGGGTTGGAGTTTGCGGTGGTCGGCCACACAAATGAACTTCGAGGCTCGCGTCGCTACCAGCTTTTCTTGGTAGAGACAGGCACCACCACCTTTTATGCAGTTGAGGTCATCGTCTATTTCATCGGCGCCGTCGAAGGCGACTTCGATCAAGGTGTCAGCGGGCAAGGAGTCAAACTTGAGGTCTTTGAGGCCGGCTTTTAGGATCACCTAGTTCTTGCCAGTCAAGTTCCCTACCGTCAGCGTGCTACGGAGGGAAGTTCCAGCGTACCTGCCGTGATTGATAGCCCGTAGGAACAAAGAGGATGTTCTGTATGCGGGGGTCCTTGAGCTCTTGTATGGCTTCCACGGCATAGACGATCGTGCTGCCGGAGCCGATGCCGACATAGCGGGCCTCGGGGTTGAAGTGCTCTTTCACTGCTAGTCGAGCGGCGGCGCGTTTGGCGGATTCAATGGCGGAGAGTTGGGTTCCACCAGAGGTAGACATTTTAGGGATGGGGGCTATGGAGACGGGCTTTGGGGAGTCCACTGTATATGGGAAAAGACGAGGTACAGATCTTGAACTAATTCCAATTTAAGTCAGCGGAGAGCTTATCGATGATGAGATAGAGTAGCAAGTGAATGAGTAGAGGTGCACCTTAGAAGAACGCGGGAATGGGCGGTAGTCGCTTTCAGCATCCAGAGGTGTCTATGTCACTGGATGAGCGGTCTGCCCCACAATGATGGGATACAATTACGGATATGAGAAGGGTAGTAAAGGTCAATGGCAGCTCATTATTTTTGCAAAGTATTGTATTTTCTGTATTTCCTGCTTCTTGGGCGGGACCATTGACTTCCGAAATGTAAATTCACTATAGCTACCCGGCTTTCAGCACCAGCCGATAGCGTGCTTTCTCGATAATTCTGTAGACCACATTATAACCAAGCTTCCACTTCCCCCACTAATGATATCTTGGGACCACTATGGCCGAGAACGTAACCACCCCTCCAATCTTACAAGGGCCTACAGCGAAAGAGAAGAAATACGATAGACAGCTTCGGTTATGGGCAGCGAACGGGCAAGCAGCCCTCGAGAACGCAAAGGTACTGCTTGTGAACTCGGGCTCTGGCGTGGTAGGGATTGAGACTCTCAAAAACCTCATTCTACCTGGTGTTGGTAGCTTCACAATTGTGGATGACACCAGTGTATCCGAATCGGACCTGGGCGTTAACTTCTTCCTCGAGGAGTCAAGCTTGGGTAGATGGAGAGCTGAGGAGACTGGCAGATTCTTGCAAGAACTCAATCCTGAAGTAGAGATAACGGCTCTTAAAGGGGTTTGGCCTCCACCTTTCGGATGTAGTTGGCAATATGCTAATGAGGATCCACAGTCCTTAGAGGTATTCGCTGAATATCCCATTCGCCTCGAGCAGTATAGTCTTATAATACTTGTCGGACCTACTAGCAACGCTGGGGCTTTGGAAAAAATATGTCACCATGCAGATAGTTCATCAATACCTCTGTTCTATATACACTGTCAAGGCTTCTTCTCCCATTTTTCGGTGCAACTTCCTGCTCAATTTCCTATCGTCGACACCCATCCAGATCCTGCTTCCACACAAGACTTACGCCTCTTGAACCCATGGCCAGATTTGTTAGAATTCTTAGAAAAAAAGACTCGAAATTTGGACTTATTATCAGATCATGATCACGGCCATGTCCCATACCTCCTCGTCCTATTACATTTTCTTAATATCTGGAAGGCATCGCACGACGGCCAAGTCCCAGCGAACTACGCAGAAAAGAAAGAATTCAAAGCACTAGTAGAAAGTGGAGCACGAAGGGAGAACTCAGAAGGCGGAGAAGAGAATTTCGACGAAGCGGCAGCCGCAGTACTGAAAAGTCTGAACCCACCGTCAATATCCAGCGGTCTACGTGAAGTCTTTGAAGCAGACGACAGTCAGGATCTCACACCCACGTCCGCAAACTTCTGGATAATTGTCAACGCAATCCGAAAATTCCACGACTCACACAACGGCATCCTTCCTCTCCCCGGCGTCCTCCCAGATATGAAAGCCCAATCTTCCGACTACATAGAGCTCCAAAACATCTACAAAGCCAAAGCGCGCTCCGACCTAGCAGAAGTCACTCAGACAATTCGCTGCTCGGAGCAAGAAATCGGCATGAAAGTTCCCATCGAACAAGCCGAAATCGAGGCATTCTGCAAAAACGCCCAATTCGTCAAACTTATCCACGGCCGCCCAATACGTGTCGCCAAATGTACCGCCGAAATCGACTGGAATGACAGGGCAAAAGCTTTGAGCCAGGAACTTCAGGATCCAGACTCCCTGCTACCTATATACTTTTCTTTCCTTGCCCTTGACAGATATCACGACGACATTGATCGTATCCAGAAACTGCGGAACCCCGCAGTCGATCGGCATCTCCCTGATATCACGGCAGGCCGGGTGATATCAGGTGCGATACCGCCATTGCCCACATTTGCTGAATCTGCGCATTTCTTCACCCCTGCCATTGATCCTGAGCATGATCCCAAACCCTGGCCACGATTCGACACTCCAGAAGCGAGAACGACTTTTGACAACGTAGTCAAAGAGCTCGACCGTGCTGATGGAGGCGAATTGCACAACATTGCGGCATTGACAGGCGGAATGGTGGCCCAGGAGATTATCAAGGTGATCACGAAGCAGTATGTACCTGTGGACAATACCTGCGTTTTCGATGGCATAGCGAGCAAGACTGCTGTTTTCAAGATTTGATGGGAATTGGCATCACAAACCAGAGACAACAAGCATTTGCAAGTGGCGAGGCGTCCATGAAGACCAACGAACGGTGATTAGACGAAGCATGCGCATCATTTTACTGCAAGCATGGCACCAAAAACCCACGGTAGATATGATATACAGTATACCGTATCAGTGAAGCTACTTTCATGAAACAAGCACAGTTGTATGAATCAGACCCTCTTATGCTGCCAGCTCCCCCCCCTGCTTTATTCCATGAGTCCCAGCTCCGTCGAATGCACCCAAGCGAAATCCACGCTATGCAAATTTCCCCCCCATTTCACCATGCCAATCTCCCTTTTCTCCAGCGGTCAAGGAACATATAACCTTGAAAAGCCCATTACCGTCTGCCTGCAACAAACGCACGTCCCGAAATTGTTCATTGCAAGACTGACCCTACAGTCCTCACACAGACTCAAGCAACGACACGGCCAAGCCAGCACATTCCTCGGTGCGCTCTGGCAAACCACGCACTGTGGGCCTCCCGATCCCATGCCTACGGCACCATCGCGCCATGTCCCCGCTCCTTGATTGATAGAAGAAGCCGGTTGTGCGCGTCGGGTAAGGATTAATTGCTCGAGGAGGTACGCTTCTTCCTCTGGAGACAGGGGCCCGGTGGCCGGGATGGACGAGTTTGCGGGGCGATAGCGGGTGGAGGTGAGGAGTCTCGCATTCGCAGAGGCCTGGGCGTGGTGGTACTGCGAACGGGTTGTTATGCCAGGATTGGTGAGATGGTAGGCGAGCATGCGGGCTTCGGAACGCTGTTCGGAGGTTTTGGGATCCAGCAGTCTAGCTAGATGCTGCGGGTTGAGTTGAGAATGATTATCGGACGGGTCGAGAGCTTCTAATGCATTCACATCAAAAGGCGAGAGGCTGCGGGGAAAAGGGTGTCTCTGAGTGGGTGTACTGGCGCCTGAACCGGCTGCTGAATCCACGTCTATGAATTCGTCTTCAGTATCTCTGAGCGAAATTTCGCTGGTGTTGGTGGACATAGAGACCATGCTGGTTGTATCGTCGTCCTCCGTAGGTGTTTGATAGGGACCGCTATCGTCTTTTTCACCAAACCAGCCACCGCTTGCCCACCACTGGTAGACCCTTGAATCGAGTGTCTGCTCCTCTTCTTCGCCCCAGTGTTCATTTTCTTTGAACAATCTTCGTTTCATTTCCTTCTCAACGTCAACGTCGTCATTCTCTGGTAGTGAGAGGACTCCCTCATCTGACAAGATCCAGAAGTCCAATGTATTCTGCTGCCGGATCCGATTCCCTCCCTCTTCACCTACCTGCAATGCCCCTCTCGCTTTTGGCAACCTGAGCCATTTTGGGCGCCACGATATCCTCGCTTTGTCCATTAATTTGTTGGTCACCACTTTATTCCAGCTGACCAAAAGCCAAAAGATACCACGGAAGAGCTTCGCAGCCATCAAATATCGCCCTCCTCTTTGCATATGGCCTACGCCATCCCCTCTATTTCTCGTGCTTGCGAATCCCGATCCAAATTTGTCTGCTGTGAAATTTACTATTCTGTCGTAGCCACCCGTCCGACGATCAGTAGGGCGTTCGTTTCCAGCGGCCGATTTTCCAAAAAGGACGGACACACCATCTACCGGATCGTGAGATTTTTGAAAAGCTTCCATCTCCTTCAATCTGTCTTCTTCCAACCAGGTTGAAGCAGCGACGTTGATACGGCGACCCTCATTGAGATATACTGCTTCGCTCGCAACGGTCAAGGCGGTAAACCCTAATTTGAGCAACGCTGTATAAAAGTCCTCGGACATGTCCAAGCGAATGCTGGAAAGCTGGGCATTGGCCTGCATGTTCTCGCAGGCTATCTGGAATCTCTCGGCAAGCGTTCTAGGCTGTGGTTCATCACTTGGAGGCGAGAGAAAGCAAAGGAGTAAGGCTAGTGAATAAATGAAGGCACATAGCAATATGCCGACGAGAATTAAGAGATGGGGAATAAAGCCCACAATGCAGACAGTAGGAAAGCGTAGAATGATAGATTCCGGCCCCGACTCTGGTCTTAAGCTGAAGAATCCCCATCCAAATGCACTCATAAAGCATACACCCCAGATCGCTGTGTTGATCAGTCGGAATCTGGCCTGCATGTTCAAGACGCCGAGGATCTGGCTACTAAGGTTGTTGAGACTTGAGATCAATACCATAAGCAATACTTCTGGAGGCGTATTCATCTTGTCCAGTATTTCGCTTCTGGTGAAAAGCTTGCTCACGGAATCCTGAGGCGAAGAGTTTGAAGTCACCTTACTGTCTTTATTTGCTGACCACATAGAGAGCCCGAGTTGACTGCTAACCATAGCTTCCGACTCCGCGGAAGCCAATGAATGTTCGAAAATTGACATGCCAGTCTCGGTCATGACTTGTCTTCCTTGAATCGCACAGGACAGCGTTTCCACAAATTGACCAAGGCACAAGGACTGGAAGAATGGCCACAGTAGAGATAGGGAGCCACTCCGATCCCAAACTTCAGATCTCGAAGGTATCATGTCCACTGCCAAGCAGGAGCTGGCATCAGTTTCCCAGAATAGAAGGGTCGAGCTAATCCAGTACATGATACCTCCGTCTCCCGAGAAATCCATATCCATATGTTTATCTGCCCTGCCGTACCTCAAGGCCGAGTATCTCGGAGATGTCTGGCAGCGCATTGCTTGTAGGAGGCTGAGGGTATGGGAGAGGAACATGATAATAGGCATGATTCGCATAGCAAGTCGTACTGGCCATGACAAGTTAATGTGACGACGTGCTGAGGCGTAGACTTGTGTCCGGTTGAGGATAATGGCCTATCACTTCTTAGTAAAATTACTCTACTGCTTTGCATGAGACCGGCTAAGGTGCAGTCTGACCAGCGTAAAACATGCCAGCGCCCACTTGCTCGTCATGTACGCGAATATGCCGCCCAAGTTTCTGACCTGATGGAAGTTGAACGAGCCGAGTCCTTGCAAGGGTGATTCTGTGGCTGCAGCGCCTGCTGATGGGAGAGCAGCGCCAAGGGAAGAGTCGGAAGAGAAGGCCGTAGATATTATTTTCATACTCCGGTTGCCTGTCGCTTCTGCAATCATGCTTCCGCCGCCCCTGAGGCCGATTATACTGTCTAGTCGTTCGGGTACGGTGACGAAAGCGAAAGAGCCAGCCCGAGCCATCATTCGTGGGAAGGCCATGACGAGATCGTTCGGGAAAAGGCTCACCAAAGAGGTATTCTTAGATGAAGACATACTGTGATCAGCGAAGGAAGTGAATGAGGGAGGTAATCCCCAACGTCTACAGGCTCCCCATTGTCATCTTTGTCTCACAGATTCGGCCAAAAAGGCTTGGTCCAAAGACGCCTGGAGCTCGGAAGTATCAGTCTGGAGTAAAGAGAATATAAGAAGTCTCCATTGAGAGGTTTATTACAACTTTGTTGATGGCCTCAATGCATTTGAAAGATGCTGACCCTCGCGAGTCGGGTCTTGGCGCTATATGACGCACTAGCCTAGAATGTACTCGTACCTTAACACAATCCTGCGGTAGGTCAAAGTCGGACAAAATTTCAGGCTTGACTTCTATCTCAAAATATGTATTCAATGTCAGGAGAACTATGACTACACTCCCCAAATCTCATCCCAGCCACTCTTATATCCTTCCAATGGTCCGGGAAATTTTCCAAACCTGGTTGCATTCCCTGAGCCAGCTTCAGGCAAGCTCATCCACTGTCTCACCATACCTGGAACCTCCTCCTTGACATGACTAATGCATATCAACGCCTGATCTTTACTCAGTCCGTTAAAGATTTTTTCACTCAGCAGCGCGCTAGGTGTACCGTAGACAAATCGCGTCTTGTGATGGTCTTCATCGGGCCACATGTGCACCCCAAACGACATTGTTTCGCCCCATGTTAGAAAAAGCATGCACTTATCGCGCACTCGATCATCCATACCGCTAAATGCCTCGTCCAGAACGACTAGATCTGGTTTTTTGATAATGGCGCGCAAGAATAGCGCTACTCGCTGTGCAGAAAACGGAGCATCGCCGAAGCGAAGATTGTCTGCCCAGTCTACGCTTTTCGGGTAACCCTTATGTACGCTCCATAGCTTTGATCCAGTTTTTTCGGTCAATGGGGTAAAGGCGGGATTCAGTTCGGCTTCAAACCACCGCAGACATGTGTCCACTGTGACATCGTTGTCGTACTGTAAGGTTGGAGTACCAAGGAAGGTATCGGCCCACGCATTCTCCAGCGTTTGACGTATGGAGAGGTTGTGGGGAAAGAAGGCGTGAATTTCCGGCGAAGATTGACCGATGCGAGATTGGATGTCAAAAATGGATATGCCAGGCAGTCCCAGTTGTGGCAGACGACTTCGCCCGAAGACCTTGATAGGTAAGGAGTAAGCTTGAGGGTGATCAGAGCAAATTAGGGAGATTAGTGTTGTCTTCCCAGATCCTAGTGCCAGTGAGCTCATATTAAGCGCCTCATGTCCTGATGATCACACACCATTTGGACCGAAGACACCCCATCGGTCTCCACGTCTTATAGTCCATGACAGCCCCTTTTCAAGCTGACCATCAATTTTCTGTTCCGAGCTACCCAAAACCTCCTTGTCGCCATACCTCACGCACACACCTTGCATCTCCACAAGAGGTTCCTTGTCTAAGACCGGCAAATCTGCATCAACCATCTGGATGCCTTCGCGACTTAGAGGTTGCTCTGAATGTCGTCGAACCGAATAGTCCGATTTTGATAGCTCCATGTGCCCTTCATGGAAAAAAGCCTTCACGAGTCCTCTCTGAGGAATTATATCCTCGGGAAGATCAGATTCAACTGAGATATGTTCTGTGAGAGTCAGTCACCGCGATTTTCCTTACCCGAGCGAGATATCACTGCGTTACAAGCAGAAATCCTACAAATCGACGGGAGCTTAAGAGAAAGAGACGTACTAACGAAACCTTTGTGCATGTTGGATCCCCTACAATACAGACTGGTTTTTCTTTGGCCCACAAGATCCTTTTCACCTTGGTAGATGATTTGCAAATTGGGTCCCAAGCGAACTACATGAGTTATCCAATCGGGCAGTGGATCTTGTGGCCTTAGAGCCAGAATGAGTCGTGGTGAATTGGACTGAGCGAGACTGCATAACAAGGGTGATAGCGTCATCGTGGTCGGCGGGTCTAGACCCACTGCAAATTGAGCATTAGTATCCTCTGCGACAGGGTGCGATGATCGATCAACATACTGAATGGTTCGTCCAAGAGCAGGACCATTGGTTTTCCAAGTAAAGCCCTCGCGATCCTAGTCCGCCTAGCCTGACCGTTGCTAAGGTTTCCCATTGGCATGTCGACAAGAGCTTCAAGCTTCAGGTCGCTAATGACCTTAGCGAGGCTTTGACTATCGACTTCCTTTTCATCCTGCTCTTCTGACGGGTTGAGATCGGTGTTTCCTTTGAGGAAGTCCATCACAGAAAAGTCGGTGGCTTCTCTTCGGCTCTCATACCGAGCACTCAAGTAGGCCCCCCTTGTCCCAGACTTGCCCACGCCGGTCCTCTCGCTATTGAAACCGACTTGTTGGATTGCATGTAGAACGTTTCTGTATCGAGTATCCCCTGCTTCCACTTCTTTCGTCGATAGGTATGGGAAAGATCTGGCTCCTGGGGGTACACATACATGCTGCCCACGGATAATATTGAAGAACGTTGTCTTCCCGGCATTGGAGGGGCCGATAATTGCCCAATACTGTTGCTGTGCAGCCCTCTCAGGCCATGACGGAAGAGACCATGTCAGCTTTGGGAATATCGCAGGGTTTGAGCCGGCATCCTGATCCGATGGCGAAGGATATTTCCTGTAGAAAGTGCCATCCTCAATCCGAATTAAAGGCGGCCGTTCTGGATTTTTGGTATTGCTGGAGGTAATTGTTCTGCGTGGGCGATATGAACGAGGTGAAGATATTCTCATATCCGGGGTCTGTCCATAGCAAGTGGCTTTTGATGGAAGAATTTTAGAAATTTCAAACATCAACGATCTGTTACAGGGATACCTTTGGTTGGCCTCGGAAGCGGCCCGCCTTGGCATTCAATAAATTTCCTCTGTGTTTTGTTCAACTCTACAACACCAACGGCCTTACCAATAAGCATATCATATTCTACAGCAGCAACAGATTTTACTCTATATCTGTACCAAAAGCTGAGATTCGATCAAGATGGTAAGTTGCGGTCGAACGCGTCTCTCGGTATCATCATGCTAAAGTACGCCCAGACGACAGCGCTCAAATCCATCAAGTCCCTCGCACCTCTTCTCGATCGTATACTCGTTCAAAGAATCAAGGCAGAGACTAAGACAGCTGGCGGCATTTTCCTACCGGAGAGCAGTGTGAAGGAACTTAATGAGGCAAAAGTTCTGGCCGTGGGTCCCGGAGGTCTCGACAAGGAGGGCAAGAGAGTGACGCCCAGTGTCTCGCCAGGAGACAAGGTCTTAATACCACAGGTAGGTTGGACAGTTAAAGATCGACTTTCCAAAAGGAGAGTGGTTGACGGTACATGTGTAGTATGGTGGCAGCCCGGTAAAAGTTGGAGAGGAGGAGTACTCGCTTTTCAGAGACCATGAGTAAAGCAATATCATCTTTTGGAGAAAAATTGCAATTGCTAATTCTCTACAGATTGCTAGCGAAGATCAACGAATAAGCTCGTGACCGGCAGATACATCTCCATGTACCATATGTACATTTACTACCATTGAGCGCTGCGGAGGAGTTATGTACTGTTGCATACTGAAAGCGTTGCATATACGATGTAATCATTGGAAGTAGTCAATACCACTCCACTCTCCAGATACGCGCTCGCGTCCAAGCATATCTCCACATAGCTCGCCCCTCTCTAAGAGTGATCCTGACCTTCGAAGAGACCAGCCTTAGAGCATGTGCTAGGTTAACGAGTTTACAAAGTCTAGAACAGACCTAGAGGTGCTCTCATCGAACGACGCTGCCATCAAGATGCCAAAGACTTGCTCAGAATTTAGACAACATTTTTAGACAGATTTTGTCGATTCACGTGACCCTTAGTAATCATTCCTTGGCATCAAGTTGAAGGCACCATCAGATCGTGGCAGTACTTGTTCAAAGTACTACGATTCTGTCAAATACAGCATCAAGTGCAGTGCAGTGCTTCCATAATTCTTGGTACAGCTCGCAAGCCTGCATTCTCATCCTTTCGAGCCAAAACAATGGCATCCTCATCGTCCTCCACCCCACTCCTCTAGTACGCCTTCCCTCCCCTTCTCGTGGCAGTACTAATGCGATCCCCATCATAGCTCCTGTATCGCCTACCGCACTACGATCCTGACTGAACACACCACGTCCGCATCATCGGGCACCTCCTCTCTCGCATCCATCATCCTCCCGAAAATCGACCACTCCAAACCCCAAAAGCTGACCTACACCCACAACCAAAACTTCATCCACTACATCGCCGACGCACCCTCCGACTACCCTTCTCCAGACGCCACAGCAGGAGGCCTTACATACCTAGTCGTCGCATCATCCAGCTTCGGCCGTCGGATACCTTTTGGCTACCTGGTGGAGATCAAGAAGCAATTCCTCGCCCGTTATGATCCCGAATCGACAGACTTTGCCAGCTTACCGCCGTACGGAACGGCAGATTTCAATGCGCAGTTGAAGAAGTTGATGGTGGGGTATGGGACTACGGAAGGAGGGAAGCAGGATGCGATTACGAACACGCAGCAGGAGATTGACAGCGTGAAGAACATCATGACGGAGAACATTGAGAGGGTGCTCGAGAGAGGGGAGAGAATCGATTTGTTGGTCGATAAGACAGACAGGCTTGGCGTGGGAGCGCGGGATTTTCGGGTTAGGTCGAGAGGCTTGAAGAGGAGGATGTGGTGGAAGAATGTCAAACTGATGGTGCTTTTGGGCGTCGTGGTGGTGTTTCTGTTATATCTCTTCGTTGGCATTGGGTGTGGACTGCCCGGTAAGCGAGCGCTCAGAATCGTTGATAGCAGCCGAGAGGCTTTTGCTGACATGCAGATGGTCAGGATGGTCGAGATGCGTGGGCTCCAAATGAAAAGGCGTGACTTGCTTATGCCGTGATACGGCAATGGCTTTTCGATCGATCAATCAGCAGCGGGCGTTTTCCTGGGATTATGGATTAAATCAACAAGGCCTCCCTGAGATAATGTACAGTATCATTACGCGTCCTGAAGATCACCTGTACTCTACCGCTATCTACGTGTCTATCTTCACACACGTGACGACATTCCCCCAAAGCAGCAAAGCAGGTTCCATGGTACACACCTACATACATAGATAACGCCATACTCTGTACCCTCCTCCGTACATAAACGCCCAGCCAGTCCTACATACCTTAGGCACTGTCGCCTCCCCCTCCCCCAAAAACAGACAAAAAAGACACCCCTCAATCCATCCATCCATCCATCCATCCATCCATCCCTAGAAGCGCAAAACCACACCGCAGTCCGAGCGCGAAAAAAAACATTCCTCCACGTCCCCATCCTCAATCGCTGAATCGATCGCTTCCCTCTCCCCCTCCCAAACAAAAAACTAAGGTACTTACCATGCTACGCCTCACCCCTACCACTGCACCCGCCCTTATCGCCCGCCCCGCATAAAGCCCAGCCAAGGGCCCAAGAGTAAAAAGTGAAAAAGGATGAAAGCATGCATGATGCATGCACGCCCCCTCAGGGTCTTCAGGGTCTCTGCGACAAGGAGAGTTTTAAACATGCGTCGCTATCTATTTTAGCCTTGTCGCACCAGTGAAACCGCACGATAAGCACCAAAGGAAAGGGAAAAAAAGCCCCAACGAGCGTCCAAAAAAAGGATGGGCCAGCTAGCCACGGCTACGCACTGGAAAAAATCAAAGTTTGGTTTGCCAATGATGATGATTGATTTCCGGTGTAGACTGTAGAGTAACGAGTACATAGGATGGTGGGGCTTATTTTTTCCATGATTATTTATTATTATCGTCGGCTCAGCAAGCTGCAGGGCTGGGCCTTAGGACGGACTCTGTGACTTGACTAGTCATATGTACGTATCAATCCAAAAGGGAATATGAATAGACCTGCCTGCCCAGGGTCCTTTCAGATTTTCCTCTCTGCCCTCTTCAATATAATATGATCAGTAATGTTTTGTGTTTTGTGAGACGACAGCTACAATGACGCCGCCTCAGTTGCAATTGCCCACGATAAGGGTCTCCAATATCGAAATCCTCCATGATTGGGACCTGGAGAATGTCAGAGCCATTGGGGATAGTATTCCTGGCTTTCGATCCGGCTCGAGTAAGTTCACCTATCTTTTCTCTCCCTGAGACACCGTCTTCGAACCCAGCATCCCTCAGCTTCACTGTTGTTGACAAGCATCAGCTTTCCTATCAAATCTGCGCTCCAACCTCCACCTCGCCTCCGACCTTTCCCCTCTGAACAGCCTTGTCTCTACACCCACAACTCCAGCCTTTGCCATCAGCCATCTCCCGCAACCCTCATCCCTCTCAATTACCACTGCTCCCTCCTCAAAATCCCTACTGAGACCCGATCCAAAATCGGAGCCGGTTCTCTCAACAACCGTTGCTCCAACCGGAGCCCCAGAAGACCGCAGTGCAGCTCTACGCCTCATTGCAGACTCGGTCGCGCAGCAGAGACAATTGGCTGCTAAGGAGCTGGTGTTGCATCCGGCTAGTCTGGCTGTCATCGTACTCGTAGTCGCAGCTCTCGCACGGGTTTGTCCGTGGAGACCGCTGTTTACTGCGCTCGCGGGACTTACAATTGCTGCCTTGGCCGAACTATACTGGATCACGATCGATTATGCAACCTTGGCTGAAAAGATCAACTGGGACTGGCTAGGTGGCTATACTCCTCCTTCGACTCCAACTGGTGAACGTAGCAGTGGCCTGAAAAAACAGTCCAAATGCGACGACCCTGTTGTGATAGTGACCAAATTGGGCGGGGAGGTAATTGCCGCCTTAGTGATGAAGGTGGTCAAAAGAGAGAGGAAGGCATATGTGAGGGCGTGGACCGTGGATTCAAGCTTTAGAGGCAAGGGTATTGGGGCTGGTTTATTAGAGGAAGGTGTGAGGATTGCATGGGGAAAGGGGGCGAGGGCTTTTGAATTTGAGAAAGCGCATGCTAGTAGGTCCATTCGCTCTACCGAGCAAGTACATGATCTGTCTCGTGAAGAATTGTCAGCTTTCAGGAAGCCACGCTGACTTATAAACTCCGCAGATTCCCACCGTGTGCTTCCACCATTGTTCAACGGCAGCTTTGAGAAGAGAGATGCAAATGCGAGGGTAATGCTGGCCGATGTTGTCAAGGAAATTAAAAGGGAGAGAAGCAGCAGATGACTTACGAATGATACCCTCTTAGCATGTTTTGTCTTGACATCTATATTTCTCCCCACTGTGCTCTCAAGTACTTTGTTGCAATCCTTGCCTTTGATCCTGCGCAACAAGTCTCTCGCATCGCTGTCGTTAGATTCCCTTAGAGAATCCTGGACTTGCTAGATCTCATCACATGCAAGCCATCCAGGTAGCCGTAGCCGGACAGACATCCTTCCTCATTTGACGCCTGCTGTAATTGAAGTTTCACACTCGATATGGAATTGTTTCCACCATAAGAAGACGCCGTGAGTATAAAAAGTTTCGCTCTGTCGTAAATCATACTTGTCGTATATCCAATTGGAGCTAATTCTGCGGATCGAAACCTGTGTTTGTTAGCTTCGAGTTCCATCACAGCGTTGCATCAATAGTGCTTGCCGTAAATAGGGCGACCTTGCTATACGAGGGAAAAGATTAGAAGTCAGCAACCGTCACCATGATCTTGATGTAGCCAGAATTTGCGAGGACGACAAAAAACAGAGCCAGCAGGCTTACTCTCTTGAGAGCAAATATCACCTGGACCGAACATTCTTAGCAATCTCATCCTTATGGAGCGATCTGAGTGGTTCAGACATACATCTCTCACAGTCACAGCTGTTTCGAAGGATGTGATGTTAGCTGAGATTCATAGTCTTATCGAAAGCAACATCACTTACTCTTACGCTTGGAATGGTCGAGGTAGATCACGCATTCCTCTAAGATCTAGCAGCTGAGTTAGTCCGCACACCTCCAAAGCTCGAGAGATGTAGATATACAGCTTTTATACGATCGATCATCGCCTGGCGCGCATCGTCGTATAATGTCCCCGATATCCTCTTTATGCCGCCTCTCCGTGCTAGACGACTGCGAAAGACTTTCAGCATCAGTAGATATGCTTAGAGAGCCATGCATACCGAATGTCCCCCTTCGCTATGAAAGAAGTGCCCGTGAGCCATCAATTCTGAGCATGACCAAGCTGCAACTCACTGATTCCTCGAATTGAGTCCCTGATCACCTTTCTAGGGAGCACATGAGTAATGCTGGTCGGTCCTTTGTTTGTATTCCTCGCTCACCTGTGCCTCCTCAATCCACCTTTGCCGAGACCTTTTCCACCTAGACCATGTTTCTCTTTGCCTCCTCCTATGACGCCTTTGCCTCCTAAGACAGAACGTGCGCTTTGGGATTGACCGGGAGCCGGAGTATCGCGAACAGGACCTTGAGGTTGCACGCCTACAGAAGGAAACAGGCGACCAAGGTTGAGAGGCATTGTGGCTGCTTCAACGATCGTGGTATATTTCAATTATGAACACTCGTAGGAAGAAACCCAGGGAGCGTGGGGGTATGTAAAAGAAAGTTATGAGGGTTGCGGATTACAGAAGGTGGACGTGGAATTGGGAGCATTGAAGGTTGCTAGTTGTCAAGGGCTGTGATTGGTCAACGCCAAGAAGTAAACATGCTACGCGATTATCTCCGAGGATGGAAATATTAAACAACGCTAAGCTACAATAATACACCCTCATGCAACGCTTTAAAAAATTAATTGCCTGGTGACTGAACACAAATAACTCATCTCCCTAATCTCTCATTTGTATCTTACAGGATCCACAATTATATGCTGTTACGTGGAAGGATTATTTCGAGTATCAATTTATATCTCCATCCTAGGTCCAATCCGTGTACATGAGGACATTAGACCACTTTGCAGATGGAAGCAAAGATTAATTGGGCGTCAGACTTTTCGCCCTTGTGGATCAAGCATTCAACCTGTCGGTTCAAAGATGAGTGTTGTGAAGATGCTTAGATGATATAAGTAGTACTCTAAGGGATCCTTTCTGAGCCTAGTGTTTCTACAAACATCGAACACTTTGATATTTGCATAGAGGCGACATGATCTTGATCATGCACTTCGTGATCGTTGAATAGCTAAGATCAAAAGGACGAGCTGGCCAGCCAGTCGTTACATCCAAATCTCCCTTTTTCCAGCCTCAGAGATGAAGTCCGCGGCTGCGAAAAATATGTCCGTGCTGTTTCTTATATCCGCGCTTGTATTTGGGGGTTCCAGAGCAGTTGCCAAACTGAGATTGGCACCCCGAGCCACAATAGTCCTCAGCCGTGCCGCAGTATCTATGGAGTTCGTCAGTGCTGTTGCATCTTCAATATGTACGGGAGCTTACCCGTGAGTAGAGCAGCACATCCCTGTCTTGCAGACTTGGCCACCATTGCTACCGCAAGTGTCAATAGACCCGTCAGCCGTAGACATGCTCGATCCGGTGGTGCTATTAGCCACAGCTACAGGCATAGCAGTCTTTGCAGGGTCGTAAGGCTTCATTGAGATTGTGGAGGATGCCGCTGCTGGTGTTAAATGGGAAGATGCCACGGGGCCACTCGCAGCAACGACCGCCGCCATGTTGAGTTTAGGTAGGGGTGCTGGCATAAAGCTGGAGATAGAAGGTGGTCCGTTGTATTTACCAGCACCACAGTCATTACGAATCTGGGTGCAGAATTGTTCCCAATTGAAGCAATTTTTGCTTCCAGTGGGCCCAGCAGAATTGTAGCAGTCAGTAGCCTGGACAGAGCAGTTTTTGGACGCCTGTAGATGAAGTCAGTACTCCAATGAGGGTCCACGAGAACCCAGGCAAGAAGACTCACGGCGTAACATCCAGTCTCATCAGTGTAAGAAGGAGGTAGGAAACCACACCAATTGGCGTTCTGCATGATGCAGCCGTCAGGCTTGAGGCCAATGGTCTGGGTCATCACACGAACTTTGAGTCCACGCTTGGCAGTACCAGCATTGTACACTGGTGGGCCAAAAGAAGGGAATGGTAGCTTCATAGGCTGATCGTAGATGTTGAAGGTCATAGCTGGAGTGCTCAAACTGATGTATCCAGGGATCGAAACGGTGTTGGGAGGCACACCAGAGCCACTGGACGATAAGAAAATCTGTGCACAGCCAACATAGAATTGTGGATCGGGTGGTGTCTTATCTGCTTGCTGCAGTGCGAGGAGCTCGGGGCGAACAAGGTAGTAGCCCGCAGCCAGATCACTAGGGATGGTAGCAGCGAGATGTCCGTCGTTTGAGATAAGCTTTTCCGTGCACCATTTGCCCGCGGTGCTATCGTAGCCGTCTTCCATGATCTTGAACCAGCCGTTCCCAGCCGCGTTATTGGACGCGGCGGAGTTGTCGACCTTCTTCATGTAAACGGCGCATGGACCTTTGTGACTAGGATCAATGGAGCCTGGCTGAGAACCATCCGGCCAGTCGCGCCATTCGAAAGCGAGAACATCGCCTGCATCAACACCAGCAACACGGGACACACCAGTCTCACCATTGACACCTGGAAAATTGTTAGCCTCGCGTACATAGCTCGAACGACGATTACAGGATGGAAATCGACGTATTGCCCACAGTCGTGTGTTATGAGAAGGCATAGGGAATGCAAAAGTTCAAGACACAGAGAGACTGACCACAGGCCATATCGGCGCTAGTAATGCTACTGATCGGGTAGGTCGCCTGCTGGTTGTTGTTGCTCATGCGGACAGCTGTGCCATCACCTTGATCAAGACCATTGACGAAGAAGTTAGTGAAAGCGGTGTGAGCGTTAGTGAGCCGAGCAGCTCCAGCCACAAGAAGGTAGATTTTGACGTATAAGGCGCGCATTTCGTGGACGTATAGAAGTCGACGTTAAGAATCTGAAATAGGAGATAGCTCGATCAACAAGCCACAGAAGGTGAGAATCCTCTGGAAGTCTGGAAGAAAGCTCAGATTCTTTTCAAGGATTGGACTGTGACGATGATCTCAAAGTTGCTAGAATAAACTCCGAACGAAGTGGAATAAACAAATCGAGAAAGAAACAAGAATGTTGTTGTGAAAAACTTTCGCCGATAGTAGAAGCTATTGTTGACTCTTGGCACTAGCTTAGTGGCGATGCCTTCATGAGAGTGAATGAATGTGTAAATGATTCACCCGCAAGTTATGTAACAGATCTTGGCTACCCTTAGGTACGACGATCAAGACAGTCGAAGGAGTAAGCTGAGGCAGTCAAAGAAGCGAATGAAGAGGAAATGCTGGATGTTTCTCCGAAGCGCCATCTCATGAAGAGCCAGAGACTAAGCACAGTACATCAATCTTAGAAGAGTGTCGTCGCCACATATCCTTCTTCAAATAGCCACCGTGCCACAACGTTTTGAATGTGCAAAGGAGACGATACGTGACCGTGCATTCATGTAGGGAAATTGTGCAATGTCGAAGGACTCTGACATGTTCCACTAAAATCCAAGGCAAACGATGCCCAGTCCCTTGCTTTTCAAGTACCGTTTACAATGGATGCTAGGCAATATGCTGGTCAGAGGCATCGCCTGTCTCAACATTAAACTTAGCAATGCCTCGCTGAAACGGAAAGAGTTTTGAAACAGGGCGCCAAATCCGCGAAATTGTGTGGCCCTTGCCGCTTGCAAGTTGCAACGCTCACTGAATCTGAGGGCCAATGAATTCTATCTTCTTATTTTCCCTCGGTCACTAAGGGATAGATTCCTTCGAAAAGCCGGACGAGCTGCGGTCATCGCTCTACGTTAAAAACATGAGCAGCGGTAGACAAAGGCTGAACCTCGAAAGCTCGTTCGAGTGTTCCCTTGGTACCTCAGCAATGCCGGAAAATAGTACACCCGCACGAGCTTTACTTGTCCCGCTTGAGAACCTCGAAACCAGATCCGAAGTCCTTCGGAATCTATACGATTTTACGGGTACTGTAAGGGTGCTGCATGCAAATACAAGATGTGTAGGCCATTATCTGACTTTCTCCTTTTTGGGTTTCCCCTTCCTATCCACCCTCTCATCTGCTGGGTCAAAGCCTCCTTGACCCCAAGTTGCCCATTCAGGGGTTGGGGGGCCCATGTAGTCTTCAGGGCTGAATTCCTTTCCACTCTCCAGACACTCAAAAAACTTTTCATAATCAATAAGGGTATGCCACTTCTCCTTGACATAGAACCTCTTGCTGGCAATAAGCACACAACAACTATGGGCGTGTTCGGCCGCAATGCCGTACTCTAAGCCTCTGTCTTCCAGTGCAGCATTGAGAGTTTCAACAAAGGTGGTGATTTCATCATAAAATGGGACGTTCTGCATCGTCAGTCCTGCGCCTGCAGAGGAGGAGGTCCCGCAGTAGGTTACGCCCTTGACTTCCACGAAGCAGGGGAGTCCGAGGGCAACGAGATCAGCATAGCCCTCGACTTCCTCGTCGATATTGAAGCCTTTCACAAGGGTCAGACGGAAGACCGTGCGCATTCTGAATCGCTTTTCTTTCAGAATAGCAAGACAGCGCAGGAAACGTTGCCAATAATCTCGATGTAGTGGGCGGTCTATCTTCCTTAGAGACTCCGCGTTGCTGGCGTCGATGGAGACATAGAGTTGCGTCACGGGTTTGAGACTAGCTAATTGATCTGGATGCTGCGCATTGCAGACTAGAAAGCTGGATATACGTTCTTTGTGCAGCATCGCAACGAATTCGTTGATGTGAGGGTAGAAGATGGGTTCACCGACCAGACTTAGCGCACAGTGTCTTATTTGCATGGCCTCCTGGAACCTTTCAGCTCTTACCCCTGGCACACCTCGCATCATTTTGATTTTCTTATAATGCCCCTCCTTTGCACCTTCGAAGATCATCTCCGGCGGATCAACTTGCCACCGCCACGTTGTACCTACAGGGTTCGTGCCGTGGCGCCAACAGAAGACGCATTTGTTTGAACATGAGAGAGAGGGAGTGGTCTCCATGCAAAGATGCGATTTGATGCCATAAAACGAGAATTTGTAGCATGAGCCTCGGCCACGGAGGGCAGATTTAGTCCAGCGGCAGATCTTGACACCGGAGTGGGTGCCAATGATTGTGTAGCCTTGTTTTGTGAGAGCTGTATAAGTGGGTGATGATACGGGGACCATGGCTTTGGGAGCTTGCGGCGAGTTGGGTGCGTTGGAGGAGGTGGTAAAGTCGATAGGCAAGGGAGAAAAGGATGCTAAGGAAGGACTACCTGGCTGTACGCTGGCCCTGCCTCCCAAGTCTTCCAGGTCATCGACTCCTGATTTCTGTGCTCGTTTCCGCTTCGCAGGTCTTCTAGCCCCTGATATGGAAGCTATGTCGGGCTTTGCGGCCTCATCCACATCTTCCTCCTCGCTTTCCACAGCATCTCCACTTCCACCAATACCTTCACCTAGACCTCCATGAGCAGCTATATCCAGCATCGCTTTCACTACTCCGTCCCTCCATTCGCCCAGTCTGTGCTCTGAGTCTGATTTTACATCCCCCAAACCTAACGGATATGCTCTTCTCCCTCCAGTCAATTTTGCCATCCATTTGTCCACCTCAATGGCTTGCGAACAAAAGCCTCCTCCCTCTGTGCTCCATCCTTCTTTGTCCCCAAAGCCAAAGACTGAGTACCCTGCCAGGCCTGAAAGTGGCGACGTGTCTATCCGGAAGTCATGGTGTGTTTCCTGGAGATGCCCTAAGAAATTATCTAACGGAGTATCGATATTGTATGAGGGTAGTATCAGGAGATAAAACAATGCTGCGGGTTGGTCAGTCTTGTGGGACGTGGGAGGTGTGACATAGAAATCGTCGTAGTCAATGTAGGATAGATCATGAATCTGGGGCTCAAGTATAGCAGATGAGTGTTCCCTCAATGATCTTTGTAGCTCGCTAAACAGTGATCGAGCACGTTTTTCGGTCGTCCCCGTAAGTGACGAGAAGAATACCATTGGCTGAACCCTCTTACTTGCGCAGCTTTCAGACTTAGACTTCCTGTTCACCCTGGTGGAGCCTGACAGTCTCTTCGGGCGGGGCCGCGGCCGCACAGAAACATTTTCATAGTGCTCTACTTGCTCAGATTGTTCATTTTCACTTTTTGATAGATTTGGGGACTTTGGCTTCTCATCCAACCAGCCCGCATTTTCCGGGGTACTAGAATCTGGAGTACTTGCGGCAGGCGAGGAAGTAAATCTCTTTTTGGGTAACCTCCAGTCACAATACTTGAACACGGCCAAGCCAAAAAGGACGGCGGCGAGCAGCAAGATATATCTGTACGCATGCCACTGATCAAGGACGAGTCCTATTTCGCACGTCAAAAACAATTGAATAATGAGTGAGGCAATATGCATACCATAGATCATTATGCCTCGATCTTTGGTGCCAGCAGCTGGCCTACCAAAGATCTCCATTGTGGCAGCCCAGAGAGACAAGTAGCTCTCGCGAAAAGTTTCGCTTGCTGGTGGTGGTGGGGAGGGGCATGCGGAAAGGATCCCTTGTAGGGCTGAGCGCTATCCACTATCACGCGGCCTTGCATTTGTTTACTATTTCTTCCTCCACCGTCATGAGGTGGTATTGAGCCGGACGAAGCTTGTTTGGGCAACAACAGTACTCCACTCATTACATTCAATCGGACGCTCACCATGGGCTTCTTTGAGATAGAACGAGCCAGTGCTGCTTGCTCTGGCCTTTCCTCCCCCAACATCTTCAATTTCATCCTCTCCATGCACGTATATCCTCCGCCCGCAACGCGCTACTTGTGCGCTAACGGTCTCATCAGTCTCATCCTTCTCGGCATCTTCGTGTCCTACCTCCCGCAACATCATCGTATCATCTCCCGGCGATCCTCTACAGGCATTTCACCATACTATATACTTCTTGGCACCACATCTTCCACCTGTGCCTTTGCCAACATTTTGACTCTCCCTGCCAGTCGTCGAGATCTCGCTTGCTGTCGAGAGCTAAGTGGGTTCGAGTGTGCGGCGGGCGTGTTGGGCGTAGCGCAGGTGGGGGTAGCATGGGGCTGCTTCATGGTGATGTGAGTCTCGTCTCACAAATCAGGTCCACCAATGTGGGGGGACAGTGTCACTGAGTTAATTGAAACATAGACTGTTCCTGTTTCTTCTATATTTTCCCCGCACACCCTCGGACGCCGAGTCTAAAGATCAGCCAACCTACCAGCTTGCCATTACAATCTTCCTAGTCTGCATAGTCCACCTGATCCTAACCTTCCTATTGTCTGTCTTCATCATCTACCTCCATCACTCCCAACTTTCCTCGTGGGCCTATTTTCTTGGTGGATTCGGTACACTCTTAGCCGCCATACAGTATCTACCTCAGATATGGACGACGTGGAAATTAAAAGAGGTGGGCAGTTTGAGTATACCGATGATGTGTATCCAAACTCCAGGAGCTTTTTTGTGGGTGGGAAGTCTTGCAGGAAGACTTGGATGGGAAGGTTGGAGCACGTGGGGAAACTACCTTGTGTGTGGTATACTCCAAGGTTGTTTGCTAGTGATGGGTATTACATTCGAATTACGGACACGTAAAAAGAGATTAGCAAAGGAGAGGCGTGGTAACAGGCATGCTGATGATGTCAATGGCGAGGATCACGAAAGGACGGGCTTACTAGAAAACGAACGTTGATTAACGAATATCAATAGTAATAGCATCCAACCGGTAAACCCCGGCTTTGTCGAGACTTGCAGCCAAATTCCAAGCGAATTACTCGACCTTCTGGCGTGGGAGGAAAATGCATGGACGAGAGCGGACTCGACAAGCTAACACATTTGGCTTTGTGGTACGGATTCCCATTCAGTGCCCAGCCCGAATATTTCGTTAACCAAGAGACCCGGACTACATTGGTGTGGCTCCATGGTTCTCATGATTGCTCGCCTGTGAGATCAACGCACGGCCGAGGGGGCCTTTGAAAGAAACAGCTTTTTGCAGATCTGAGCTTAAATGCGCGCAAATAACGTGGCCGGTGGCCTGCTGCCATCGTGAGATGCTGAGAAATCTTTATCTTTCCAACGCGAGGAGGAAGTAGGAAGGTAGAGATGCAAGGTAACTCACTTGTTTGGAGCTCTAGTGAACCTGAGCGAAGTGCTTCATAGTCGGAACTATCCACTACTACACAAAGTGATGCGAACATGATCAAAGTACGACAAAACACAGCAAACAACAACTTTGGGAGCCCGGCTATGGGAAGTTGCAGCCTGCGACTTGGATGTCATAGCTCTATCAGATCGCAACTATTGCCTTCATGATCATCAAGCCTATGCATGACAGTAAGTGCCGATGGTACTGTCACTTGATGCGCTTTCACCTAGAGCTTCCCAGATGGTGGGATCGGAGAATGTACTACTGGAAGTGCTCATCAAATTCCGGCAGTCCAATGAAGGAAAGCTAAGAAGATTTACTCGGACAGTCATATCCAAATCGTTGGTACTCGGCAGATGATGTCCGCTGGCTCAGCGTTTGGAGGAAACTCCACCAAGTGTCGTGGACCTGCTTTAGTCGTCCAATCTCTGACGATATGCAGCTCAGCGAAGAGATCTGGAAGAGCTAGAAGTCCTCATGAAGGTTGATTACAACGCCCGCATGATGCCGGTGAAGCGGTCAGATGTACCGCATGGTTGCGCAAGTGAAGCTTTAGTTATCAGACAGCTGTACCTGGCCAGAAATGATCACGCCAGAGAAGCTGACTCTTGCGTGCGATCTGGCAGGGATCACGCTATAACCGCAACTGGACTAGTGTTAAAGCTTATGACCAATCAAAAGTGGTGTTGCTTCGGAGTCATTCCGAGTCCGGACGACAGCCCTTCATATGGGTACTGAGTAAGGTATCCATACTCTACCATCAACTCTTTGGACTTCCAGATGACAAAGGAACTCTTCACCCGAAACCCTGGTTTTGGCAGATAACGCTCTTATGCACGATGTTTCACATGGGTCTTGCAGTGGCTTGTCGTACCTGAATCAGAGGCCAGTAGGCGGCGCCGATAGAGTACAAATTAATATTAGCGCCAATAGCTCAGGGGTACGTTGCACAGCACGGTGCTCGCATATTGCTTCGCCAAAAGTGGTCTACCGAAATGTGGGGAAGAAGAGCCTCAAGTTGATGAGGTCAAGCAATGCCCGGGTCCGACAAACCTTGTGCTTTCTTTGTGACGCTTCCTCTTGTCTTTTGTGACGTGCTCTCGGACCTTGATGATGTGACAGGCTAAGTAGTAAGCAAGGCAAGTGAGACGCGCATTCAATTACATGTAATTTATAATCCCCATGCCAATACTATAAGAAATGTACAGCTGTCTTTCCTATAACAACAATAAGTTGCTATTCCGACTCACCCCTTCCTCGTGTCCGATCGAATATTATACACAAGTATTTCATACAACACTACCGTTTCTCGTGATCAGACTCCTTCACCATGGCTCCCTTTCTAGAAGAGCCGAGTATCCGACCCCGCGTCTCCGGCGAACTAAATATCAACAGAGCTACTTTGCATCAGCCTGCCAAGCAATCCCTCGACATTCCCTATGAACCAGGCCGAACGACTGTGGAAGTTCATGATGAGTACGAGTATGACGACCTTCGTCCAACATTTCCTGATGTCCATTGGGAACCCTTGACAGAGGTGCCCTACAACGAGCGAGGGACTCAAGGAGACCCTCAATATGGCAATCTGCTTTCCGATGCCATAGATGTATTCGACTACAACCCCAAGATCGGCACGGAAATCCACGGAATAAATCTGGCAAAGCTCACAGACGCTCAGAAGGACGACCTGGCTCGTCTTGTCTCAACGCGAGGCGTCGTCTTCTTTCGTAACCAAACAGACCTTGATATTGACGCTCAACGCGAGCTGGGCCAGTATTTCGGTCAACTTCACAAGCACGCTACGACTTCTGTGCCTCGCCGAGGGGATCTAGACGATGTTCATGTGGTATATACAGACGAAAAGTCCAAAGTTCAACGTGCTTCGTTCGCACCTACGTTCTTATGGCATTCTGATGTATGCAGCAGCTTGTGCTCCCAACGTGTTCCATTCCAATTGGGAGCTGACATCAAGTAGGTGACCTATGAAGTCCAACCGCCATCATATACGTCACTGAAGGTTCTAACCGGCCCTCCTCGTGGTGGGGGTGGGGATACACTGTGGGTATCGCAGTACGCAGTGTATGACCTGTTATCTCCGGGAATGCAGAAATACCTTGAGGGGCTTGAAGCTTTACACTCGGCACAGATTCAGGCAGATGGTTCCATTGCCCTAGGCCGTACTGTACGACGAGAACCTGTTGTCACGAAGCACCCGCTCATCCGTACCCACCCTGTTACTGGGTGGAAGTCTGTCTTCTTCAACCCTGGTATGTCAACTCTTGAAAAGCGATTGCTCCATTACTTGGATTACTGGTTGCATTGTGAGACATGGTCGTGGAAGAAGGGATTTTCATTCATGCTTGGGACTGTATCATTGCTTGCTTGTTTTGTCTCAGTCTTGGGATGCTGATACTGAGAATTCTACAGGGTTCGTCACGGACATAGTTGGCATTCCGAAGGCAGAAGCCGATGCCATAATCCATTATCTGAATGAATTGATTTCTACGACTCAGGAGATCAGCGTTCGCTTTCAGTGGCAAAAGAACGATGTTGCCATGTGGGATAACCGCATATGCGTGAGTGATACTCCTCTGGTCAGCCCATAATCACTAACGCCCAAAAGAACCACTCGGCATCCTACGGTTTTTCACCACACCGACGACATGCAGTGCGTGTCGCCTGTCGCGCAGAACGCCCGTATTTCGATCCTACCAGCAAATCGCAGGAAGAAGATTTGAATGCCCACTACGGCCTTCCCAGCGTCAATAAGGATGGATCGGGCCAATCGAATTATAATGATTAAGCAGGTGCAAAAGCTTTCCAATTG
Source organism: Usnea hakonensis (assembly GCA_013423325.1). Classification (NCBI taxonomy): domain Eukaryota; kingdom Fungi; phylum Ascomycota; class Lecanoromycetes; order Lecanorales; family Parmeliaceae; genus Usnea; species Usnea hakonensis. The sequence continues at coordinate 102,168 of BLJB01000077.1, forward strand.
AAACTGAGTATCAATTTGGATCAGCAGATGTTGTATGAATTTGATGATCAGCTTTGTCATTGTCGATGCGGTTTAGCGAGCGAGCAAAGTTGCATCGATAGACTAGACTTCACTGAGCCATGGATGAGGTTAGAGCAGTAAAAACCTCGCAACTTGTAGCATGACTTCAAATCATCATCACGACAATTTCTTTCCATGGGACGGGGGATGTGGTCAAGACATAGACTACCTCGATATAAGCATTAGTGTGAGTTTGAATTTATGTACCCTAGATTTTTCGGCAGTTCACGCGCAATTCTCCATGCATGTAGGCTGAAATGTATGTTTGTACCCGGTCTGTGCTGAATTGTGACCACAAGCCAGGGGTATGATAGGATGTCGCAAGATGTTGAGCCTACAATTATCGAATATGCGCGCTTCCACGGCTTAGTGCGAGATCATCGCGAATCTCCTCCTCTGGAGAAATTTGATTTGTCCCAAAACCTAGAGTCGTCCCTTGACGATCCCCCCGAGCTATTCCATATCGATCTTGCAAAGCTTCAGCTACCGCAGGAACGATGGGCAGTCGATGCAGGCGCTGCGTCATTATTGTCCTCCATCCTAGAGTCAGCACAGGACCCGCCACCATATTCTGACCAAGAGCTCGGTATTGACAGACACCGAGTCCGACGCATGAAACAAGAGCTACCATTACTACGCTCGGATCATGAACTCGATGTCTTACGCTTCAGGACTCCCATCGTACCAGATCTTGAGAATGAGTTTCTACCGCTGGAGACTGTCGACATAGAGGAAGACGAGGGCGTTGAATGGCCATCTAGCTGCTATGCATTACCTGATGAATTTACCAAGAAAGCAAGGTCTGAGAAGATCGAAGTCTCACAAGATGGTTGTTTGTATCTGCAACAGACGCTGAAATTCGACTTTGAGGGTCTGGAGCACGGGACATTTGAGTTCGACGACTCACCTCATAGGAAGGTGAATTTAGTTCATCTTCCTACAGAGGCAAGTGCCGCTGACAGTAGACAGAGATCTTTTCCAGAACCACTATCACCTCCATTGCTACCGTTGTCGCCCGACCCCGAACCATATGTACCATCATCCGAGACCGGCCATCTTGACCTCTTGTCCGACACTATCAGTCCAACCCGAGAGGAAATTCGCCAAGTAGAGCGGGTGATATTTGCGAATGATAGAATTCTACCAATTAAGAAACAAGGTGTCGACACCACTCAAAGTTCAGACCCCACGTTGCTTGATACAGAGAGTCTTGGAGATATCTACAGTCCCCTCAAAGGCATCAAAGATCCACCATCATCTCCTCCATCCTTTAGAGAGCGCCCGAAGGATCTCAAAGTTGAAGTCCCGCTCTCTCCTCCCCATTCGGATGAGCCTCCCCCATGGAAGAGAAAGAGCGTATCGTTCACTGAGGCGTTGCCGGAGCTGATCCCCCAGCTCCCATTGCCAATATCGATGCCAGAGAGTACCTCATCCGACGAGATTCGTGATTTCTTTGAACAGACGATTAAGCCAGTGGCTATCAAGGCCGAGCGAGCTATTGAGCAGGAACAACTGCAAGAAGCGGATACGACACTTAGGGTCCCAGTACCTATTATGGACTTTTCGTTGCCAATCGCTCCATGGAAAGCAAAGAGCCATGGTCCGAAGATTGACAACGAAGACGAAGCATTGAGAAAGACATTGACCGAGATGAAGGCGCTCCATTTCAGCAAGCATTCCTGGCCTAGGAACGGTCAAGCTGAACGGGAAATGAAGTGGGCCCCTTTCCCGGTAGCACTTGGTAAAGTCGATTTTCAGGAGAGCATCACTGATAATGGGTCCATTGACGAATATGTAATCCCCCCAGAGCGTGTAGATATCGCAACTCTAACGTGGAAGCCCGATGGGCTGCGCATCTTTGATGAGCTTGCCGAATCTGATGAAGAAGAGCTGGAAGAGGGAGACTTTCCAGAAGAAAAGGACATCGATTCCCTCATCAGGAAAAGGAAGCTCGAATTAGAAGCAGAGGATATGGTCTCACCATCGTCAGAAAAAGACCCAGGCGTTGCTAAGCCTAGGCCTCGTGGCAAGCAAATCGCCGATATTGGCATCGCTGAGGCCCAAAATATCGCCAGCAAGCCTACTAGAGAGACCTCAAGCAACGATACACACCAACAGACATCTTTCACTAATAGCTTTTCTGCCATGGGCGCCGTCGAGGATTTCATGAATGTCCGAAAAGGCCGAATGAATCGACGGAAAGTCACGTCAGATCATCACTTCGCTAAGCAACCTCAAGTCCCTCAACCTTCTGAGCCAGCCGCTCTGCCTCCAACTAAACAAACATCCCAAATCTCCTTACAAGAGCCCGCTCAACGCACGCTTAGCTTCCAGGCCCCAAGGCTTTCAATATCGCCTTCTCCTCGATTCTTCATCGTCTCAGCTTCCTTCCTCGGCAACCGCAGCCTCTCGCGTCAGGTACAATGCCTCTACCCGTCTGCTGAGTTCATCGAGCGAGATTTCACCCTCCACCAACAAGAGCAGCTTAGACCACGACTCCATTTGAAAGCGAATATAAAAACGGTAAACGCAGGAACGATGGCCGACGAAGCAGACATGCTCCTCTCACCCAGCACTGGCTTGATTTGGACGACATTGCCAAAAATCAAACAACGTTCCTTACCAGGCCAAGAAGCTAGATCAGCCGTCCAAGAGCGCATCTTGCGTACCAGTCCGAGGTACGAGAAATTAGTCGTCCTCGTCAGCCAAGATCAAAGCAACTGCTCTTCATCTGACATGGCAAGCACTGGAATACAATGTCTCGATGACAACGATTGTACTGCCTTGGCTGAATTCATAGCTTTCTGCACCACCCTCCCTGACGAAGTACAGACCATCTTCGTAGCAGGCGGCGAAGCGGATCTAGCAAAGTGGGTCGTCGCCACAATGGCCAAACACAGCGTGCCCACGGACCAGGGAATCAAGCTTTTGCAAGACGAGACGCTGTGGGAAGTCTTCCTAAGGCGCGCAGGCATGAACGCTTTTGCCTCTCAGGCTATTCTGGCGACACTGAAGGCGCCGGATCAGAGTGAAAGCGAGGCTGCAGGGAAGCAATGTATGGATTTTGGGCTGACGGCTTTCGTCAAGATGTCGGTGCAGGAGCGATTTGCTCGGTTGGAGACGCTGCTGGGAGGGCGGAGGTTGCTGGGGAGGGTCAGCAGGGTGTTGGATGAGAGGTGGTAAGGTTTGGAGGGAAGAGGAGAGAGAGTTATTTGAGCCGTTGATGTGCTGTGACTATCTATGGCTATACGCTGTTCGTAGCTGGATGCAATCTGGTTGACCATACGTGGTGATATAGCTTCAATTGACAGGAGATTGCTCGCAAACTAAGGTCATGCATACAAGGGGGTAAACATGGTACAGAGATTGAGGGGCGTTGCCGGACAGGGCTTTTGCTCCTTTACAATTTTCACTCATGCATACACCCAATAGAAAACTCTCACGCCCGAAAAGCCCATTCTACCTTCCTAAATGCATAACATGTCTGCCATCTTCCAAGGCTTTATCTATCCGCTGTTTCAATTTCTCAGATCATGGCATAGTATACTTACCCCAAAAGAAAACCCAAAGAAAGAAGGAGAGTTTGATCTGATTGATACATATCGAAGAGGTCATCCTGAACACCCCAAAGGGGCTTTTCTGAGGCGTCAAAGCCAGAGGGGGTTTTCAGAGCAAGCGGGTTGGTGGCCGCAAATTCGACGGAAGGGCTCCCGGCCGGGTTCGGGGCAGCGTTTCCTAGGGTGGACGACGGCTAGGTATGTAATAAAATTAAACCTGATTTTTTTTTTTTCTTTTTATATATACTATTTATTTGATATTTAAATAGCTTCTATATATATTAATACTCGTACGAGTTTATAGATAGATTAATTACTTTCTATATAATTTTATATAGTTATAGAATTAATAAGAGTAGAAGCTAGACCTAAATAGAGTTAGCTTTAGTATATAAAAATTTTTCTTTATATAAAGGTTCTATTTTCTTTCTTTTCTTCTTTCTTACTAATATTACTATTATTATTATTAAGGTAAGTAATAGATATCTATCTCTTTAATTATATAAATATGTAGCTAACTAGTTCTATATAAAGCTCCCCCTCTATTACTACTATTATTACTAAATAAGTTAGATTACCCTTATATTTTAAATATCCGAATATATTACTAACTAGATTCGTAGTACTACTACTATAACTATACTATTAGATAAGTAATAGATATCTATCTTTTTAATTATATAAGTATCTAGCTAACTAGCTCTATATAAAGCTCCCTCTCCTCTCTATTACTATTAAAATTATTATTATTAACCCCTCTATTTTACTAATATAAGTTATCCCTTTCTATACGAATATTATATTAATCGTATAAAGAGTATTTATATTATATAATACTAATCTAGCGACCCTATATTAGTATACTTTTACTATTTTTATAGGTCTTACCCCGCCGTTAGGCGGTTACTCGATACTTCTAATAAACTTATAATAGGTAGCCTCTTTCGCTTATATTTTTACTAGTCTATAGTTACTCGCCCTTTTAGAGTAAGATATACTATTCGTCCTTAAATAAATTACTACTATCTAAATAGTTTCTATATAGTAGTTATATATTAATACTATCTTATTTTAAAGTCGAGGGTATATAGCTTAATTTATATATAACTAGTACTAATATACGCGCCCTAGTCTTATATTCTTTCTATAGTACCGGCGTTTACCCGGTTATTTTAGGGGGTATTACGCTAACTATAAATAGCGGGACTATAGCGCGCGATACTTTTTCGTATAAAAAGATATAGAGCTAAATAATAAAGACTATAATAATAGATCTAGCCCCTACTATATAAGATCTCCCTTATCGAGTAATCGCTACCCTATATAATAATACCTACCTAGCCCTAAATAGGGGGAAAGGAAGTTACTAGACTCTATAGGGTTCTAGGAGAACCCTATAATAATTTAGAGTATATATAAAGAGTTTTATTTCTATTTATTTATCTATTTATTTTTTAATATATTTAAAATATTATTATATATTTAAATAATAAGCTTATATCTCTATATAATATTTAAGACTAGTAGCCTTTATCTTTATATAAGGTAAAGCTAAATTAGACTCTTTATATAAAGTAGTTAATATAGTCTAAAGTAAAAAGTAATAAGTAAAAAGTTTAAATTAATATATTATATTTATATAAGATACTATTATTATAAATAATCTAAATATAACTCTAAAAGTAGAAATATATTTCGAGTCTTATTAAAAGATACTTTAGTCTAGAATATTTTTATACGAATATCTCTAGTAATATTAGTATATATCTTTTTTAGAAGATAGTAAACTTATTAAGCCTTCTTTTTTCTACTCTTTCTTTAATCTCCTTTCTTACTTTAATTATTTTTAATCTAATTAGAAGGCCCTTATTTTAATCTCGTATAACTCTATTTATTTTCTAGAGAAGAGGAAGGAGATCTTAAGGGAGAAAATTATATAAATACTATATTATTTAATAGTACTCTTAATAATATTAGCCTATTATTTATTAATACTCTTAATAGTACTTATAGATTAATTAATTCTCTAAAGAAAGAGGGGGTAAAAGACGAAAGATTAGAAAAATCGAAATATAATAAAGATAATTAAATAGTTAGTAGTACTATATAATCTTATAATTATATAGGTATAAAAGGTTTAATAGGGATCTCGTTATCTAGTAATAAAAAGATATTAGCTCGAGATCTCTTTTTAGTAAGAGGTCTTTATATAGAGGAAAAAGGATCTTAGGGAAATTAGTAGATATTATATTAATATTATATAGATTATAAAGGTTATCTATATTATTAAGATTATATAAATTATAATTTCTATTTAATCTCTTATTTAATCTTCTTTTTAACTTTAGCTTATTTTTCTAACTTAATCTTAATTTAAAAAGAAGGGGTATTATCTATCTTATTATATCTTATATAAGATATAAATTTTTAAATAATTAGAATTATAAGATACTCCTTTTTCTTTTTTATTTTATTTTATAAATTAAAAAAATTCTCCTTTAAGAAGCTCTTTAGTATTTCGTATAAGGGATATACTAATAGATAGCTCTACTAACCCGTATATCTTTAACTATAATTATATAAGAGATTACTTAATATTTAAGTTACTATTAAAAAATTTACCTAGTAGAGGGTATTTATAGAGGATATTCTTAAAAATAAAGTTCTAATAATCTATAATTATATAATAGAGAATTATAATTATAATTAAATCTAAATAGAAATTAATTAATTATATAATAGAAGAATAGAATACTTATCTATCTTCTTAATCTAAATAACTTTAATAAGACTAGGGATCTCTTTATTATTAATAAAAATAATCTATATTAACTATAGAATAGTAGTAATATTTATATAGATATAACTAGATATTAAAGAGACTAATTTCTTTTTAGATATAAAGTATCTAACTAGACTATTTTAATATATATTCTTAATTATCGCCCTTTAATATTATATAGCTTCTCGGGCTTATAGCCTCCGAAGGTCCGGATCGGACTAGTCTATTATAAGGCTAGTATCCGAATTCGCCTTCTAGGTAAACTTAGCTATTCCGGCTCTTATTTATTTACTTAGATTATTAATTTAATTAATTATTTAAATTATTATTATTATTATTATTATTTTTAGGCTTTATCTTAATAAATAGTAGCTATATTTAGATTATAATATAGTAACTACTATTCTTTACTTACTATATTATTATAAGCCCGGTAACTAAATTTACTACCTTATTAGTAATTAGTCTTAATAGTATTAAAATTAGCCTTATTAATCTAATTCTCTATTAGACTAGCTTTCTATAATACTAGTTAATAACTTCTATTTCTACTATTAAAGGAGTTATTTTATCTTCTACTTTTATAAGAATACTATTCGGGCTACTATAGTAACGCTCGAAATAAACGATATTAATATCTATATAGATTAATAAATATATCTATCTTTCTAGAAAGTTCTAGTTAAACCTTTCTAGAAAAGAGTACTAGAGTATACTACCTCGCCTTTAATTAGGCTAGAGAGGTTAGCCGTACTATTACTTATCTAGTATACTCTAAAAAAGATAATTTTATCTAGAAAATAAATATTACTATTAATAATTACGAATTCTTACTACGTCGCTTCTATGTATTAGTACCCTATATCTCGATCTTTTTCGAAATTATTTAGGTAACTATACGAGCCTAACTAAATCTTTCGAGATTATTTCTTAGTAGTAGTATATTTAGAATCTAATAAAGTATTTTAGAGAGTATATCTAATATTATTTTTAATATCTAGACTTTTCTTTTTAACTATTAAAATATCCTCGCTATAAAGCTTATCGGAAAAAAATATAGTTTATAGTTTATAAAATTATTTAAGATTATTAAAAGAGTTAGAAGATTAGTATACTAACTTGCTATTTTAAAAAGCTAAAAGATTTACCTAGTATTTTTATATTAAATATATCGATTTCTATATTAACTCTAGATAGATAAATTCTTTAAATAGATTAGCTAAATAGTAGAGATTACTATATAATTTTAAATATTTATTTTAGATAACCTTACCGCTTATTTATTTATTATTCTAGTAATCTAAACTAGCTATACCTCTTAAATTATCGTATCTCTAACTTATCTATCTTATATTTTAAATCCGCGAATTTACTTAGTTCTACTATAAGTTCTATAAGACTATAATACCGTAAACCTAGTATATAATTAAATATATTATTAAGAAATTAGATTTATTTTAAAAAGAGGAGTCTATTTTACTAGAGATTTAACCGCGCTATTATTATCTTTAAAAGTAGATTACTAATAATTCTATACTTAAAAAGGATCTTATTATTTTTAATTATTACTCTCTATATCTATTATATTATATTAAAGCTACTTTATCTATTTTTAATCTTTTAGAAAGAGACCCCTATAATAATATTTTTAAAGATTTAGTTAATCCCTTACTAAGCCCTATCTTATAAATAGATAAAGTAACTATATAATAATTACTAGATCTTATTATTAATACTTATAATATAGCTATTATAAATTTTAATTATTATATTAACTTTTTAGGAGTTCTAAATCTATAGAGAGAAATAGGTTCTTTAAGTTATAATAATAAAAATACTACCTCTAATAATAGATCTTATAAATTAAAAGTAGAGAATATTAGCTTTTTTAATTCTATCTATAAAGGAGAAGACCCTATTATTAATATCGAGTAATATTTCCTCTATAAGAATATATATATCTTTATAGATTATATTAAAAATATAGTAAAAATTAAAGATATTAATAAGATTTAAAAACTTCTACTAATATACTTTTTTAGTAAGATATTAATCTAGTATTCTATAGAGCTTATTAAATTAGAAAAGTTTTTATTTTAAATAGCCCCCCTTTTAAAATAGTACGAGGTAATAACTAAGTATTTTAGAGACCTATTAATTATTAATATTAATAATATAACTCTAGAATAATACGCCTTCTATATTTACTAATCCTTTTAATAATTAAAAAGTAATAAAACTAACCTCTATAAATATTTACCGCGAATATCTTAATTAGATTAGTTTTAGTCTTCTTATTATTTCTATTTTTAATTATAATACTAGTTTTAGCTTTATTTATATTAATAGTTAAATATTTAAAAGAAGACCTTAATACTAATTCTATTAATAAAATCTTAAGTCTTAGATCTAGAGGCTAATTTAGATACTCGACTTAATAATTATTCTAGTTAAAATAGATAGCCTTTTATTACTCTAGCTTCTATACTAATTCCTTTTATAGAATCTTAGATCTTAATTTTAAAAACTATATTAGACTTTTAATCTAATAATTATCCTTTTATAGAAGACTAGTTTATCTAATTAATTACTAACTATTAAGATTATTATTTTAATAAATACCTTATTAAAGTAGAGCCTATAGGTATTCTATAATATAATAGTAGTAAGTATATCTCTCCTCCTTTATATAATTAGTCTTTTAATAATCTAAATAAATAAAACTCTAAATCTAGTTTTAATAATATTTAATTTTTTATTATTATATTATTATTTTTTTCCCTTTTTTTAGATTTAGATCTAATATCTATATTTACTAGAAAGTAGTAGAACTAGAAAGATTAATAAAGAAATCTAGACTATTACTAATATTATACTATTTAATAAGCTAGTTATTAAATATAGTAGAGGTTTTCTATTTATTAGAATAGCGAAAGTCTATAAGATCCTTATATTAAAGAAAATAAGCGTAAAGATCGCTATAAGTCTAATATTAAAAAAAATAGATATATAATATTATAATTATTATTATTTAAGTAAAGTTATTTATATATTAGTATATTTATTAAATTTTTTTATTAATAATAATAAAATCTTCTATATTATATCTTTTCTATTAAGTTTTTATTAATTAGACTTTTTTTTATTTATAATTACTACTATCTTATACTTATCTTCTTCGTAATAGTAAAAATAAAATATTTATTTAAATTAAAAAAATTTAATAGAGAAGAGCTTCCTTTATCTTATTTATTAATTAATTAAATTAATAAGCGCGTATAAAGAGAAGGGAAATTATAATCCTTTTTATATTTCTATAATATATCTATAAAAGATATTATTAAAAAGATATCTAAAATAGCTTACTCTCTATTTAAACTCGATTTAAATAATACTTAGATTATAATAATTCTTAATTCGAATATATTCTAAGAAGATTAATACTCGAATTAGTCGATAGTATTTTAAATAAAAGGTTTACTTAGAGCGAATTTTATATATAAAGGCTAAATAGTAAAATTATATAATATTAAAATTAAGACCTATAAATATATATTAATAAATAGTAAGTATAATATAATTAGTATAGAAGATATTAAGGAGGGCTACTTTTCTTAATAAATTAAAAAGATTAAAAAGGTAATTATTATTATATATAAAATAATAATATAATTTTAAAATATTAATTATAATTAATTTAATTTTATATTTAAATTATTCTAGGAAGCCTATCTATTAAAGCGCGAAACCCGAAAATCTATAAAGGAACGTTAGGAGGAGGAAGAGAGTAGTAGTAGAAAAAATAATAAAGAGAAAAAGTAGAATAGTAAAATAAATTATAAAAAGATTAATAAAAATAATTAAAATAATAATAAAGATAGTAACTCTAAAAAAGAACTTATTATAAATATTTTTAAATTAGCTAACTATTACTCGAGTCTAAATTAGAATAAAGGGAGTCTAATAAAGAAACTCTTCTAAAAGGCTTCGCCCTAAAGTATTATTATAAAGAAAACTAGTAAAAGTAAGGATAAAGATATTAATTTTAATATAAAATTAGATTAAATTATTAAAAAACTTAATAAGCTAGTATAATCTATAATATTAGAAAAGTAAAGAGGGACTTTAATTATAAAAGCCCCTAATAAGAAATTAAAAATTAGTATAGTTAATAAAAAGGACTCGATATTTTCTTATAAAAAAAATTCTACTACTAATTTTCTATTTATTATACCCGCTAAATTATTTATTTTATTTAAGTTTAAGATACTATTAAAGAGATATAGATTAATAGATCTATTAACGGGATTAAACTCGAAAGTATAAGAGCTCTAGATAGAAATTAAAATATTTAAAAAGTAACTTTAGATTTACTAAAATATTAATAATAATCTAGTTTTAATTAATAGCTAAAATAAGAATTAATCTATTAATTTATATAACTAGATAGCCTTTCTAACTAAGCTAGTAAGAGTTAATTATATTATACTTAAGACTATTATTAATATTATCGACTTATATAGAATTATTAATAAGAAATATAACTATATATACGATTTATTAACTAATTTAATTAATATAGTAGATAGGGAGATATTTAACCTTTTTTCTAAATTATATAAAAGGATATACTATAGTATAGATTTACTTTTAGATAAAATAGATAGTAATAATCTAAAAAAATCTTTAAAAGAGGTAGTTACCCTTATTAATATAAATAGATCTATAGATTCTAAAAAATTATTAGTTATATTCTAAAAAGGGGCTCCTCTCTAAATACTAAAATTAATTTTAGATATTATATTACTTAAAGAAAATAGAGCGGTTACGATAAAAGAAGATATACTAGAAGTAGCGTTATCTAAAAAAACTAAAGTAGCTACTATAAAGGGAGATTTCTCTAAAAAAAAAAACTTATAATAATTATTAAACTTAATAATATATTCTTAATTAATTAGCGAGTATATAGTATATTCTTAATTAATTAGTAAATATATATATAAGGATTAGCTCTCTATATTATTTATATATAGAGATATATACTTTTTATTTTATTTACTATATATATTATATAGCTTTTTAGGCTTATAATTTCTAAAGGTCTAGATCGGACTAGTCTATTATAAGGCTAGTATCTAAATTTACTTTCTAGATAAACTTAGCTATTCTAGCTCTTATTTACTTACTTAGATTATTAATTTAATTAATTATTCAAATTATTGCTATCGTTATTATTGTTTTCAGGCTTTATCTTAACATTTAAGTATAGAATATAAATCGAGGCTCTAGTAGAGGAGGTCTATAATTATTATATAAAGACTATTTTAATTAAAAATATATACTTTATTATTAAATATACTAGTATTATAACTGCGCGACGCTCAAGATAGCCCACGAGGTATGCTTAAAGTGGGCGAAAACACACGGGGCGACCTTCGCCCCCAAGAAGTACGAGCTAGTCCACCTCACCAGAAGGCCGAAACG
>BLJB01000078.1:0-59723 GCA_013423325.1 Usnea hakonensis
GCTAGCCCCGGGGGCCCCTAGCAATTACACGATTAGGGGCCGACTCCCCGAATTGCCGATGTATAAGAGAGCTCTAGAAGCTCTTAAATTATTATTATTAGTCTTATCGACCTTATCGACCTTATCGTTATCCCGAGTCTATATTCTATTTCGTTTAATTATAGCCTCTATATTATCCTCCTTATTCTTAGGCTAAGGGTATAGTTAATATATCTTAAAGAAGCTATCCTAACTTCGGCCTATACTTATATAGTCTTACTAAGTACTAGTATAATAATTCTAAATCTTACTTATCTATAGATCTCCTACTAATATATATCTATTTAGTATAGGTATACCTAGTATATTAAGAGCCTTAGTAGCCTTTTTAGTAAGGATACGTCTCTCGAAGAGGCCTTTTTTAGGCGTATTAAATATAATTAGAAGCTTAGGAGGAGGTATATCTATATATACTTAGATAAGTAGACTAATAGCGGTAGATTCTAGAGGGGTAGATAGTCCTATATTACTATTCGTACTCTAAGTCTTATCTAGTATATCGAGTATACGGTTATATAGGGTAGAATCTGTTAGGCTATTAAATCTTAATAATTTTAAAATAAGCTTAGAGTTATAGAGTTATAGTAATATTTACTTTAAAGTCTCCTTTAGCCTATTTAGTTTTAGTAGTATATACTTTAGAGTCTCCTTTAGCCTATTTAATCTTAGTCTAAAGGCTAAAGGTATCTATATAATCTAGATAATATTACCTTTATTAAGAGTACTAGATCGTCTCTTTCTAACGGCCTTTATTAGTTTAATAGCCTCCTTAGTAGGCTACTTTTTCGGGGGTAGGGTACGTTTCTTAGGAGGTATATTAACGATCTTTTATAGGTAGAAAGAGGCTATACGAGAGGCTATAAGTAGTAGGAAAGGCCGAAAGAGGCTCTATAAGAGGCTATTTAAGAGGGGGGACGACTATATATTATAGTGGCGACGACGAGGTACGCTATAGCTAGTACTATATTGCTAGCTCATATTTGGTGGTTCCCGCACCAAATTTTGGTGGGGGAGTGATCATGGTTTCGCTAACGGCCAAAATTCGGTTGATTTGCAACAGGCAGTAACGCCGACAATGGTTGCCAAGAAAGAACCCTTGGACCCTTTAAACAATTCATCGCGAACTTTATGCCGATTGAAGTTTGAAGGTGAGAGACCTCTTCGACGCCTCAGAGTGGAGCGCACTCGCCTTCTTCACATTCAAAGATCGCAGCGGTATCCCCAATTCAACAGCACTATCTTCCCATGGATAGGATTTAAAACCAAGACGCGTCTATTGGGTGAGCCTGGCCCGAGAAGAGCAGGTGCCAATGATGGCAGCGGTAGCCCCCTTGGAGACGAATCTACCCAAAGTCGACAGCGTAAGGGAGCGCGAGCTCTACCGCTACTTCCAGCCTCCTGAATCCCCCACCAAACAAGACAACCTGAGCGTTCATGTCGCCTCCTCCCCAGACACCAGCCTTACGGCTCTGGCGCAGCTGTGTGCCCACCGACTGCACGCGAAGAGGGCAATGATCAGGTGAGCTTTCTACAAGAATGGGAGAATGCCGGGCTGATTTTCCCCAAGCTTGATCGACCGACAAAGGCAGTATTTTGTTGCCGAATCCACCAAGACACTCGATCTTGTGAATAATAACAAATCGGAAGAAGACGGCGATGGGCTATGGTTTGGATGTGGAACTGTCGACAAGTCTGGGAGATTGTGCGAGAAGACCATCGAATTACCGCCCTCCGCAGCATGTTTCCCATCTTTGTTCACGGTCACAGATCTCTCGAAAGACAAGCGATTCAATCAATTACCGTTCGTTACCGGACCTCCGCACTTTAGATACTATGCGGGAACCCCTTTGACTACGGCAAAGGGTGTCAATATTGGCTCCCTGTTTATTCTCGACGACGTGGTACGACCTTGCCTGAGCAACAATCAGGAGCAATTTCTTGCTACTATGGCTCGGACTGTCATGAGGCACATGGAGATTACTATGGAGGCCCACGAAGGGAAAAAGGTAATGCGGTTCTCCCGGGGTATGAACGCCTTTGTGGAGGGAAAGAGCAGAGTAATAAAAAATGACGACCTGACGCAGAGGTTGGGAATGGTTTCCAAAGATCGCTTCAAAAGTGAAGAGGGCCCAACGAAAAAGAGAACCGATAGTGGGAGCAAATCACTCATAAGCAGCAACGGCCTCCATGGTGATCAAGACTCTTCTCAAGAAGATTCAGATTTTGGCAACACAAGCAAGGTCGTAGACATTGATCACCGGACGACCTTTGCCAGGGCAGCAAATATCCTGTGTGAGTCTCTAGATGTCCGCGAAAGGGGCGGCGTTGTATTTTTCGATGCGACAGCGCGCCATCGTAAAGATGATATCGATTCCCACGAGCAAACACCCAAAAGACCGGCCGACGTCGTCAGCTATTCTACGGCTGAATCAGAGCTAGGTCTTGGAAATCAAATTTCTGAGATCAAATCTTTCATGTCGGTAGATGAGACTCTGCTGCACAGCCTGCTGGCACGGTACCCTCGCGGGAAGTTGTGGTCCTTTGACCAAGATGGCAGTTTATCTTCTTCGGAAGAGGAAGCGTTGTCACCCAGGGTGCGAGCAAAGTCGGAAGGCAGCAGACAAACCCGAGCGAACAGGAAACAGGTCGAGGCTATGATTTTGCAGAAACATTTCCCAGGCGTTCGCCAGCTGATCTTCTCGGGACTATGGGATGCCTCTTCCAGCCGTTTCTTCGCTGGTGGTTTTGCATGGACAACCTCCAGCCGTCAAATATTCTCACGAGATGTTGAGCTTAGTTTCTTCATGGCCTTTGGTAATAGCGTTATGGCAGAAGTCTCTCGGCTGGCGTCGATCGCGGCAGACCGTCAAAAGGCCGACTTTATAGGGTCCATTTCCCATGAGTTCCGGTCACCTTTGGTAAGTAGTTGGTACCTTTATTCGGATGATCTGCTAAGAGCTGTCAGCATGGCATACTTGCTAGCGCAGAGTTCTTGGCTGAAACTGAAGTGGATACGTTTCAAAGTAGCCTCGTCGACACAGTCTCATCATGTGGACGTACTTTGCTGGACACCATCAACCATATCCTCGATTACAGCAAGATTAATGCTTTCGAAAGGAATTGGCGCAACGTTCGCAAGCCAGGATCAAGGGCACGGGGCGCGGTAAATCGCGGAATCGCTAGCAAAGAAGCGCCTCCAATGATGAACATCTACGCAACGGTGGACGTTGCAGCAGTCACAGAAGAGGTCGTTGAAGGGGTCTATGCAGGCCAGGTCTATCAGGACATTAGTTCGACTGAAGCAACCGACTTTTCTACCGGAGCTAAAGCTCAAGCCCTTGATCGAGGTATACACATTGGTAATCAGCCTCGTGTGAAGCATGGCAGCAGGGCGAAGGCGGTAGAGGTCATACTGGACATTGCGCATGAAAATTACGTCTTCACTACTCAACCAGGTGCATTGAAGAGGGTATGGATTTGTTGCTCCGTTGCGTGCAGGATCTAACCAGTCGCAGGTTATCATGAATATTTTCGGAAATGCGCTCAAGTATACGCAGGAAGGATCAATTGTCGTCAAGTTAGCTCTAGATCCTCCGAATAATGATGCAACGGAAGATACGGAGAGGCTGTTGAATATACAAGTCACAGACACTGGCCAAGGCATTTCAACGGAATATCTGCGGACAAGTCTGTACACTCGTAAGTAAATGAAGCAAAGTTCCTTGTCGGGTCTCTCTGATCTTTCCAAGCATTCTGTCAAGAAGACGTTTTAGCAAGTGGTACTGGGCTCGGCCTGTCTATCGTAAAGTCGATCCTTACCATGCTCCGGGGTACAATCGATGTCCAAAGCGAAGTCGGGCAAGGGACCGAGGTCACCATTCGGATACCACTGTCACGGGTGCCGGGGACTGATACACCAGTTTCGACTCCAAGTACTGGTGTATCAGCGGACGGAGGCTCTCAGAGTGACTCGATGTGTGTCCTCCAATCTGACCATCAGTCAACAAGCGTTGGTCTGTATGATTTCTACTCCAATGAGTGCGTGAGTGAAATGACAGAAGCGGGGCGTGCCCTTAGGAATTGTATCGAAGACTGGTAAGGATAACCCGGACTCATTCGCTTCCTGTTCGAGACTGCCTCTAGATTGCGAGATATGTTACAGAAACATGTTACCCATGTTACCAATCATTTCACTCTTCCGACACATCAGGTAGTTACACCGTTGTCTACAAGAGCGCTGATTTCAAAACGTTATAGGTTCGGACTTAGGACATGCTTATCGCTGTCTGAGCTGACGTCCAATGACCTCATAGTCGTTGATGAAAAACGTCTAGCCAAACTTGTTCTCGAGACTGCCACGCACCTGCCAACTGTGGTGTTATGCAGCAATTCTACCCGTTCTCAGGCCGTATCTCGTCAGAACAGGCCCGCCGTCATGGAATTCGTATCGAAGCCTTTCGGGCCACATAAACTTGCAAAGGCTCTCCGACTGTGCTTAGACAAGGCAAGAGATCACCAATTGGGTCTGAACCCCGAATTTACGTTGTCGAGCGAGGCTCCAGGCGTTGCAGAGTCGGAGACAGACACCGTAATACCAGACTTGGAGCATCTGACGATCGAGACTCGGGATGTCCTGCGACCCCTCAGTGTCCAGACTAATGGCGTTGTGACAGCGAGTGAGTCGGACAATGCTCAAATGGCTATAGATCATTGGAACATCGATCCTTCTATTGGCACTAGCGGAGAAGTGACTGTGACTGACGGTGAAAACTTCCCATTCCCAGACCAAGATCAGCAAAACCAATCCGAAACAAACACCACGTCACCTCTGTCGCCCCAGAAGGAACAGATTGCCCCGTTCCAACGGCCAGTGGGCGATCTTACGAGGCGCGATTCGAGGCGCCCGCCTCTGATAACGAGAAGGACGGAACCAGCGGGGAAAATGGCTTTCCCGCATTCGGCTGATTTTTCCTTCCTTGACTCTTCAGCTATCACCTCGCATGGTGAGAAAGCAACCTTTGGGAGAAATGCACCTTTGAGTGACGCAACAAATGCACACCCACTCCACGGGACGAACTCTTCGAGCCTCCCCACGTCGAACATGACTCTTCACAATGCCGAAACAATACGCGAGATGCCCAAAGCGCAGCTCCAGGACCGAGAAATCCGTCCTCCACGATTACTGTTGGTCGACGATAACAAAATCAACCTCCGGCTACTGGAAACGTACATGCGCAAGAGAAAATACCAGCTCGTCGACTCGGCCGAGAACGGCCAATTGGCCGTCGAAGCCGCCGAATCACACGAGCATGGCTACGACATCATCTTCATGGGTCAGTCCTCCCCAAACCCCCCCCTCCTCCGTTTCCCAACCCGCAATCTAACCCCCCCTCCAGACATCAGCATGCCAATCATGAACGGCTTCGAAGCCACCCGCGCCATCCGCGACATCGAAGAAGCCCGCACCCACAACGACCTCGCCGGCAGCCACAAACCCCCTGCCTCCCCGGCCCTCATCATCGCCCTCACGGGCCTCGCGTCGAGCAGGGATCAGAGCGAAGCCTTCACCAGCGGCGTGGACCTCTTCATGACGAAACCCGTTTCGTTCAAGGAGGTTGGGAGGCTGCTGGATAATTGGGAGGCGAATGGCGGGGTTAAGCCGGTTAAAGAGCTGGGGGGGAAGTAGTTGGTGTACCGCCCAAGGTACCCACCCCTGTCTACCTACCTACCTACCTCCCTACCTCCCTCGGCTCCTTTGCATTGCAACTCGGTAGGGTGCCCGGATCGTTATTTTTTATTCGGAACTGAATCGAAGAAGGAAGGCTGTTGTATATAATAAAATTATTTCCGCATAGCGTAGCGTAGATACACCGCACCCGCACACACAAAAAATCAGAAAGGAGGAGGAAGTTTAAAAGGCCGCGCACTGGGGTTTGTGGGTAACTTGCTTCTTGAGGATATGAGATGAGATGAGGTGTGCATGTCTGATGAGGTTGGGTGGGCGTTGCATGGGTGGATGGATGGATGAAGGGATGGGTGGAGGAAGGGAGGGATGGGGATGGGGATGAATGAATGAATGATGGGTATATCGTACACATGTGCGTAGGCGGCGCGACTTGAGGTTCGGGCGCTCGGATCGTCATGTATCGTACGTAGATAGTGGTGAGGGGTTCTGGATTCTGGTGGATGGGAGGGGGAGGGGGGGGGGGTTTATTATAATAGAGGTAACCTCTTTATCTATTGGACTGTGACGAGAATTCCTTTTTTATATGTTGGCTGTTCATGGTTTGTCACCCTGGATGCACTGCACTGCACTATAGGACATGTGGGTGTATAAATCTGTTGGTCGCTTAATCGACGTGGACATGCTATGCTATACCTATGTAGATGGATGGTGTTGACATTTATGGAGCTGGTGCATTCAACATTACATTGCGTATCCAACTGCGTCCTCCACAGACGCATTTCATTCAGGGTATATGCTGTTACAAAGGGCCATGTGCACAGAACCATTTCTCTCTGTTGCCGCTCGGAAAATTAAATCAGACATGTGTGGATATCATACCCAAGTCGTCCGGTCCATGGTCAGACATGTCATCTGTATCGATGAGGCTTATGTGCCAACGGTGAGCTTGGAGGCGCGAACGCCGCCCTTGCTGGCTCTCGGACACGACCTCCGCGAACGTTAGGGGTGGAGCCGGTGCAAAAGATACAGAGATGGACATGAGGTAGCTTATTCGGGTCGAAACCAAGACATGAGACATGTTGCCATTTACGGCAGGATTCGCTGTGTGGAGTCAGTCTCTCCTTGCTTTGCTGAATACCTGTAGACGTGAGACTCACCACTGTATCATGACCTCCCCAAAGTCCTCAGTGACGTGGCAAACACAGCGGGTACTGTCGCCGCTGGAGTTGCTCCCTCGACCTGTGGTTGGCGTCGACGCGTCAGGATCAGTGATTGTGGTGGGTGAAATATTGCTGTATGGGTCCTGGTATCCATGATGACCCGGGGTGTGAGATCCAGTGTGGCGATACGGGTGCAAAGGTCCACCTTGGGAGGAATACGCTCGGCGCTGACCAGTGAATCCGTCCCTCGATTCAGGGCGTCTTGCTAATTTGCCGACTGCCTTCTGGGACCTGGACTGAAGGACCTTCTTCAGTTCAGATTGGGCATCACCCCTGTCGTCATCGGAATCGATGACAGTCTCGGCTTCGCTTTCCACTTCAATCCTGGAAGGGCCACTGTAAGTCTGGGAGCTATGCTGATTATAGAGATTGGATGACGTTCGCAGCGTAGACGGCGCCTGGATATTGTTGGCCGCTCCTAGGGTAGAGGAGTAGGATGACCGCTGCGAGTGCGATTTGGAATCATTAAAGAATCGTCCAAGCTTCGGCTGCTTTTGCTTTTGAGAGGGGAAAGCAAAAGATTGGGGCCGGCTTATCACCATTTCAGCACTTGACGATGACGTATCGCTCTCACTGTCCTCAGAATCACTGGCCTTCTGCATTCCACCTCCGGACACGTGTTCCATGTCTTCTGCTATGACGGTCTTTGCCCTGCCACTAGCATCAATAGTCAGGGTGACCGAGGATCGTTTTTGTTGCGAGTCCTGCAACCGAGTCAGGCTCCGTTGCTTTTGGCGTGATCTTGACCCGGCTTCCCGACTCTCCTTCGTATGCCCATATGAATTCCGGCTTCGCGATCGAGCGATAGCTCTAGCTTCGATAGTATCGTCAATGTGGTCTCGTTCTACACCAGATCGGCCACTCTGATCCTCACGTAATGAGAGAAGTGCCGCTTTCACAGCTGGAGAATCATCTATCTCAGGCACCCGCTTTCTCTTCGGCTTTCGAGCCAGTTTCATATCAAGCTCTATCTGAGCATCCCGCATTTGATGTGCATACGGCCGAAGCACATCATCTTGTATAGCCTGGGTAACAACGGGCATTGGTGCAATGTCACCGGCCCTACCGGGCGAGCTAAAAAGTAAACTAGGATTGACCACAGTCCCAGCAAACTTCTCACGAGTTGCAGTAACCGTACGACTAGGGGAATCTGAGTATGACAGCGATGTGAACGCCGCCATGTTGTCATCCGTAGTATTGTTGAGGATGAAGTCTGGCGAGGCCGGAAACTGTATCCCACTTGCATGATTCGATGGTGAGACGAATGGATCCGATATCTTCTGTATTCCCATGCCAAATGTAGTGAGGTTGTCGTCCATTGGAAAGTCAATGTTCATTGTGTCACCGACTTGCTCCGGGTCCCAAAAAAGCTTATGCTGGGGATATACTGGCGCCGTGGCAGGACCAGACATTGGAAAGCCGAAGCCGTCAGGGGAGAATTGCAGGGCGGGAACCTGTTGGGGGGATTCCTCCACCTGGGAAGTCGAGCCATGAGCGCCTTCACCTTTTCCAAAATTTGGAAATGACATCCTTCTGCCGCCTTTTTCTGCAGATTCTCTGACCAACTCAGCTACTTGAGCCTGTTGTGCTTTTCGTCGTGAAGCAGATGTACTTGTTGGAGGAGGAGTCTGCATTGATCCAGCAGAATTCATAGCTGTCCCAGTCGAGTGGTCAAACGCCGTTCTCAAGGGAGTTATTGAAGACTCGTTTGTGTTCAAGCGACGACGCTTGGTTTCCGAGGTCGAAGACGGGTTGGGAGAGGATGATAATTGGCGAGATGGCTCTACCGGAGGTAACGGCAGGCTGGGGTTGGGTGATAGATGGTGAACATGAGAGGCTATTTCTGTCTCCAGGTCTTGGCCCGTGGGGGGTACTCTGAACTCGGAAGTTTTTGTAGGGCTTTTAGTGGGTGTTGTGAAGCTTAGAAGAGTCGGCGTCTTTAGGTCGGGACTCGCCCCCGAGTTGAAGGCGGGGCTCCAAGGTGATTGGGGACCATAGAATCTCGTGCCTTGTTTGGGCGTTTGAAACGAGTTTAGGAAGAAATTTGGAGATGTGGGGGTCCGGGTGGGTGTGGGAGGTTCACCCGCGTGGTTAAAGCTAGAAACAGTAGACTTGTCAGCATATGTAAACATAACGTATCTTGGCCGTGCTGCTGCTTATAGCAAGTATACCCCTCTCTTCCTGCCTCTTGCTCTGCCTTTACCCCCAGCCAAGGGCTATGAAGATGTCCTTCTCACAGGCTCATACAGCAAGTGGGCTAGCAAGAGAAAGACACGATAATGTAGAATAAGTAGCGAGTGAAATCGTACCTGTATTGTGGTAGTTCAAAACTCATAGCCAAGCATTCAAGGGTTGAGGTATCTGTAGAAAAGGCGGCGAACTGCAGCTGGGCAGTGTGTATAGATTTTGAGGTTGGAAGCGGGAAGTGTAACACTCCAAATGGTTGTCTATGGAAGACAGGGTCGAGATGGGAGTGGAGCAGACGGATAAGTCTTGGGGTAGTCAATGGACTCGTGTACAAGGGAGGGGAGGTTGGTGGACGTTCTGGGCGGGCTAAGATGGTCTTGTAGGCGGGTGAAGGAAGTGGCGAAGAGGAAGAATATGACGGTGCCTAGGATTCTCTTTCCACGAGATTGGAGTGAGGCCCGAGTATATATTGCCCGAGCAGAGGACAAAAGGAGGTCTCCTGTAGCAAGGTCAGGCCAGAGAGTTCTTCGGGGAGAGAAATTGGGTTCCTTAGGTCTTACGGCGTATAGTTTAGGAAGCGGGAAGGGGACCAGAGGATGATTAGCAGATAGGAGATTGGATATTGTTTGTCAAGTTGGGGGATTCAGCTGAAGTTGGAAAAGGTGAAAGAAGAAGCGATGTAGGTGGGAGAAGGCGTGCTGCATCACGAATGGGAGATGGTCAATGGCCAGCTAAGGTACCTTATTCCGGTCTTAGTGAGACCTTGTAGGGCACATTTAGGTGCATGCATTCCAAGACCAGTCTCATCCAGGCCCAGGTTAATAAGGAATAAGGTACAGATCAAGATTGATGAGAAAAATACCTTAGGTAAAAGATAAATTATCAATGGCGGGATGGAACTTCGCTTGTGCCTAACTAAACGTACCTAAGGTAGGTACTTTACTTACTACGGCAATTCGCCCAATCCACCAACCCGAGCCAACCCCCCTCCTAAATTTCAGCCTCTAAAGGCCCAGACTACCTCTGTCTCTTTCTACCAAGAGAATAACTACTCGTTCTTCTACTTGTCAGAGTACCACTCACTACCTTCTCCACTACTTTCCATATTATATTGATACAGAAAGAATGGAGTGCCAAAATAGAACCCCTGTCCGCGGCAATGACGCAAAGCTGAAAGCCACGCAGCCATGCTCCCCAGTTACATGCATGATAAACATGCAGTTAAAGCCTATCTGTTACACTGACACTTCCCCTGAGTGTCTCGGATCACTTCATACATCAGACCTCTCCTCCCTTACTCCATCCATCTTTGCGTGTACTACTGACTACCAGTACATGTCCAACGCAGCTAGATAACTTCAGTTGGCTTATGAGAGGCTTTGGAGTCATAATTCGTTTTCTCTTTTACTCTTAGTACGGAGTAATGTCCGCTCATCCGCCCCACTAAGAATCGTGTGAACCAGTCAAAGTTTCGAGTCAGCTTCGCCTGTTAAGCGCCAACGCACTGGCCAGGTTCAGGGTTCAGGCTTCTCCCATAAAGTAGCTTTACCGCCACTCTGAATCTATTTTCTTTTCATCAATCCCTATATTTGGCTCCCTCGTGAGCAATTCACCGTCTTTTTTTTATCTTGTGGGCTCTTGCATTCGAAGAAGCTATCTACGCTGCATCCTTTGCCTCGGGCTTCCTTACGACTTGTATGCCTTGCTTGGACTCTATCTTTGATGGGGCATATGGTCATGGTGCAGTTTGCTTCAGGGTTTGGATGATCAAATGCGCATCTCAGCCTCGTGCATTCTTATACTAGAATTCTTGAAAATGAGTGTACTCTGTAGAATCCTGCAACATCTTTGGACCTGGTACCGCCGTAACATCAAGTCCCTAATTAATCTGCCACCTACCCCCAACCGCTCCCCTGCCGCATGGTGCAAGCAGGCCTTTACTCGGCATTCTCCATCTTGCGTTGCTCGAAGACCTTCAATGCCTCCTCCGCAGCCTTGACACCACTGAGTGCCATGGCACCGAAAGTTGGACCCATACGGTTGGCGCCATCAACCTCGCTAAGTTCCATGCCTCCAACGATGAGGCCTGGAACCACCTCCCGGGTGCGCTTGACGATGGCATCCTCAGCCGTGTTCATGTCCAAACCACGCATACCTCCGAGCTTCTCAATTTGGTTCATACTGACGAGACGTTTGACAGAAAAGGCACCGAAAGGTCCATCGTGACCAGTAGTGCTGATGACGAGAGGAGCGTTGATGGTATTAGGGTCCATGCAGGACTGATCGTCGTGATGCATGGTCACGAGAGTCCAATTAGTAACCACACCAGCGATACGAACGCTTCCATCACCCTTCTCGGAGGGCCGAGTGATTAGATCCTCAACTGCGGTGGCGTTGAAGAGTTTAATGTTTGGGAAGGATAGGACCTTAGACATGAGAGTAGAGGTGAAGAGGGCGGCGTGCTTGACGACGACGTAGTTGCCTTCCTCTTCATAGGGAACACCGAGGTCGGACAGGAAAGCATCAGCAGGCTTGCGCATCACCATTGCTGAAAACAATTGACCACCTAGCCAAGCGCCGCCACCTGTAGACTGTCAGATAAGATGCGTACAGTGCCGTTAAAGATTAGAAAGGAGAGGATCAAGTACCTGGAGAGACAGAAGCTTCGATGATGGCAATCTTGAGATCTGGACGAGCTTTGCCAAGCATGTACGCAGTGCTTAGACCGCAGGATCCAGCACCGACGATGACGATGTCGCTTTCAGCGTAAGTGTCCAAGTCTTGAAAGTAGCGACGAGTCATGGCACGGGAGACTTGACTCTCACGAATGGGATCAAACTTGAAAGCATCCCATTTATTGACCATGTCTTCGAGGGTTTTGGCTCCATTGAGCTTCACCTGTCCATTGCCATTGATCGCTTTGGTGGAAATTGAGCCTACGGATGCTATGGTCTCGGTTGCCACTGGTGGAGCCATTGCGATGATCCTGCTGGACCGTTAGACATTCCGTCATAGGTTGACAGAGTGGAAAAGCATGATCCTTTCGCTGGTATTATCCAGAAGATCAAGTTGTAACCGTCTATTCTCAGAACGACCCTGTCTTTCCTATCATTCGCATCTCTTCTGCCGACGCAATGGAAGAAGGTGGATGCCAATGATTGAAAAGAAGAGGTCGGACACCGGTTCATGCTTCAAGTATACGATACCTTGATCATCCCTGGAAGTCACCAAGCGATTGAGGGCCATGTTTTCCATTTTGGCGGGGTAGCACTCCGTACCGATTTGCCTATTGAGTGACTATTAGTAGCTGGCCATGCTTTGGGGATGGGGCGGGATATCACGATTGAACTATGATGGGTTTAATATCTGTCTGGTGAAAAAGTTTCGATTGATGTTTGACTGTATGATGGATTAAAATTGAAAGAAAATGGAATATAAATTTGTTGAAGGTGGGGGAGGTGGGGTTTTATTATTCACCCGGAAGCTCGGAGGGTCTAAAGCCTAGTGCCGGACTTTGGCGGAGATTAATATGGTAGTAAAAATTTTATGATGGCTAAAAGGCACCTTAAGGTACTTTTCATTACTTGAGGTGAAGGGAGGCCAACGGATAAGATGTTGTTGCTCCTCTACAGCTTCCGACTTATGCTATTCTTCGTCAATACTAGTTGTCTACTTGGACGTTGCTGCAGTGCCTTTGTCAATAGCTCTCTTGAGATTTAGACTGCAACAATTCTTGCTTGTACTCTATCTCGCTAATCTTCAATGCCGACTGGTCTTATCGCAGAGCTGCCGTAATCTGCTTTTCCGTGGGCAGAAATCTAATTTTCAACAACAGCTTCTTTCTTGCGCGTCTCAAGTCGAAGAAGCCGTAGCATTGGTGTCTACACATCTTCTGGTCCGAGCGCAACCAATCCTGTTCTCGGCGCTCCCGAAGTGCTCCGACTGCTATTCCGCTACTGCCTAACGGTCATATTAACGCAGTCGCACAACCCTAACAATCCAACACCTCCGCTCCAAGATATCTGCTCCAATATCTTCACTACCCCCTCGAGTATCCCTGCAACTATCCGCTTTCACGCTTGCGGGACCAAAGCAAAGATGAACGGCTCGCCGAATGTCCGAACTCGCAAGCAAGCAGCAGAGGCAGCGGATAAGCAGAATGGCACACCAAATGGCCGCCCCAATGGGTCTGCCATCTCGAAAAGCTCTCCGTCAACCGCAGAGCAGTCAGAAAACATTTTCCTCTTCTGGCCGAACATAATCGGCTACTCGCGCATCATCCTCGCCCTCGCTTCTCTCTACTACATGCCACTGCATCCACGCACCTGTTCCCTTCTCTACAGCATATCCTGCCTCTTGGACGCCCTCGACGGTGTCGCAGCACGCTATTACGAGCAATCAACCCAGTTTGGCGCCGTGCTAGACATGGTGACGGATAGGTGCACAACTGCGTGTTTGCTCGTCTTTTTGAGCAGTGCGTGGCCGAGGTGGGCGTTGTTGTTTCAGGGGCTCATAAGTCTTGATTTGGCTAGCCATTACATGCACATGTATGCTACACTAACGATGGCGGGGAAGGGAATGAGCCATAAGAAGGTTGACGAGAACCGATCCAAATTGCTCCACCTTTATTACACGAACAAGGTACGTATCCACTTCTACGTAAGCTCTGTAGCGCTTGAGTGTCTTTGCTAACATCAAATGTCGAACAGAACGTACTTTTCACTGTCTGCGCCCTAAACGAACTCTTCTTCATAGCCCTCTACCTCCTCTCCTTCTCCTCGCCCATCCTCTCCCCCTCCCTCCTATCCACCGACAAATCTCCCGGCTATTCCTCTCAGCCCGGCAGTCCGTCCCATCCCTCATCCACACTGTTCGCCACGCCCGGCAGCGCATGGGCGATGGAACTGGCCCGAGCGAACAAGATGGACTCTTTCTGGCCGTGGGTGTTGGCAGCCATTTCGTCGCCGGTCATGGCTGCGAAGCAGATATTGAATGTGGTGCAGTTGGTCAAGGCGAGCAAATGGCTTGCCGAGGGGGACATTAGGACGAGGAGGGAGCAGGGCTTGCCAAGAAAGAAGAAGAATAAATGACCTGGCTACGACATATCAGGGCTATTTGGTTCGCTCAATCTTCGAAGCGTGTAGGTATATCGGAGAGCATGGCGTCAAGGTTGAGGAGGTACTCTTGAAATTTGTCGCACATCTCCGACAGAGCTTTATCATCATCCTAGAGACGAACCTAATCAATTTAATCCAACGATCTTGTCAAATGCTTCACCTCCAATAACCCCTTCTCCTCTCATCCTCCCGTCAAACCCTCCCCTCCCCTCCCCTCCCATGAAGCCCTCAGTCAAACCGCCCTCCAATCCTCAAAATCACTCTCCGTCCCAACACTCCCCCACCACCACCACAGCCGCCCCACGCCCCACGCCTTTTACCTTGCTTCCTCTGGGCTCGCAGATGAGATGAGGATGTCCATATCTCAGCTAAGCTGCGATAGAATGGAAGGGAAGGGGGCGGGGGTATAGGCTTAATTTTTCCTTCTTGTATTGTGCTGGGAAGGAAGGAAGGAAGGAGCGGATGGGAGAGGAGACGGGGAACGAAGAGCGGGGGATTTATTTTTGCAGTCTTGCGCTGGGGTGAGTGAGTGGGATCGGGAAAGAAAGGCTTAGGTAGTAGGCATGATTGACTGACTATCGTACAAATAGTAACAGGATAGTGGACTCGCAAGGAAGCAAGTATAGTCGAAGAAACATGATCAGTCCCCCTCTCTTCCTCAATTCCACTCCATATCCACCTCCCCATACGCTCCCTCCCCATACCCCTCCCACTCCCCCTTCATCCCCCTCACCAACCCCCGCGCCCCCTCCCCAAGTCCCCCCCTCTTCATCCCCTGGAACCCACACCGCCCATACACCCCTATCCACCCCTCAATCCTGCCGTTTCCCAAAAACGTAAGTTCACCCTCACACCGCTCTCCAACGCTCACCTCGCCCTCCCCGTTCTCGCGGCCACGCCAGGTGAAAGGGAGAGCTTCGTTGGACGCGGACCATGGTCGGTGGGGGAGGTGGAGGATGCCGGAGAACATGCCGAGGTCGTAGGCGCCCCAGACGGTGGTGCCGTCGAGGGCTAGGGTGAGGGCGGAGGATGTGCAGTTCCACTCGGCTTCTACGGTGGGGCAGGAGAGGTCGTAGATGCCGTTTATGAGGCCGAGGGATGGGAAGTTGGGAGTGCGAGGGGTGTCGGTGTCGGGTTCGTGCTTGATCTTGGGGGGAGGCTTGGTACTGGGCTCTTTTTTCACCTTGGCTTCTTTCTTGATCGTTGGCTCTTTCTTGATCGTTGGTTCTTTCTTGATCGTTGGTTCTTTCTTGATCGTTGGTTCTTTCTTGACGCCGGGCTCCTTCTTGGTTTGCGTTTCTCCTTCTTTCTTGGGTGGCTTTGAAGATACTTTTTCCACAATCTTTTTCGCTCTTTGTACGGGCCTTGTAGCTTCTGCGGACGAAGGTCGTTTGTCTACGGTCTTCCTCGCTGTTTGTACAGGTCTTTTAGCTACTGGGGACGCTTGCGATAACGGTTGCTGGACTTCAGCGGCAGTGGTTTTCTTAGATGGCTTCGACGATACAGCTTTCTCAGTCTTTGTCTTAGATGGATTTGAAGGTCCTGTCTTGGCTTTCTTGGCCGACGGCTGGCTGTCGGTAGCATTAACATTGCCCGAGGGCCCAAACCCATTTCCGAAGCTGATGTTGACATTGATGTTGTTGGTATTTCCAGAAGGCTCAGGCTGCTTCCGTTTCTTGCCAGTTGCAAGGGATTCAATATTCGCTGCAGGGGCGTTGTTGGCTTTGTGTTGAGCCTTTGCTTTTCTCTCCGCCGCTGCATACTCTTTCTTCATCTCGGCTTCCATTCCCGAGATATTCGGAGGCACAACAATTCTCGACTGGTTCAATGCTTCTAATAGCCGCATCTTCGCCCTTGCTTTGTCCTTTGAAGGTGGAAGTCCATAGTGTATCAATTGAGCTTCATACCAGTGGCCTACTTGATCCTTTGGCAGGTCAATTGAAGCTTTTTTGGCTTTCTTCAAGTCTGGACGGAGAATTGCGGTGATTTCGTCGACTGTTGCTCGCTGGTGTCGATTGAGGGAGCCGACTTCGACATATAGGCGACCGTCATAGTAGAAGTTACCTCTAGATACAGGCGGGGCCAAAGCCATGATTCTTGACTCCTTGTATTGCTGTTGTTACTGGTCTTTTGTGGGGTTGGGAAAACCAAAAGTATACAATACAACGGGGCTAGCAAGAAAGTGGAGAACCAGGCTAGTGGGGTTTTAAATTGCGCCATGCTTTGGTTCGCTTGACCTCAAAGTAAAATGTACTACATATTCGTATAGCCGACCTTATTTGTACTCGTACCTACTTTCCTAATGCTAGTTGCCCCGCAAGATACCTAAGCATACGTCTTCAGTACAGCCAAACAAGGAATTAAAACAAATGTACTTGACCCACGCTCTGGCACCAATGGCCATCTATCAACTCGATCAAACCAATCACTCGGGTCCCAATCTGTACACACTCCTGAAGTGCGATTCCCTGAACTCGCTTGGTACACTTGGACCAAGGGCGCAAGCATGTCTCCATGCCATGGTAACTGTTCGTGACAAGTGATACAGCGAAATTACAAAGAATTATCCTGTAATTTTCCTCCGTGATGCTGAACTATTCTCCTGGTCCTCCGGGTGATCTGAGCGAGCAAGAGGGTTTCATCTAGAGGCCATCGGCTCCAAGCCGGCTTTCTCAATTTGTATGTAAAGCAAAGGCGTCTTGAAAGGTCTGCAGTATCTCGACCAAACGCAATCGTGTTGTGAAGTGAGTAAAGTAGCTGCGAGGTGTAAAGATGACGCCCATTTGAAAATAAAGCCCGTTTTGTTGATGACGTCGGCGTTTCGGAGTTAGCTGTCTCGGTACAACATACTTTCTCCAGCTTTCAATATCAATATCAACTCAGTCGGAGCATCAACAAATAACGATGGGACAAGAATGCATGCTCAACTACCTATTCCTATTCGACTTGGCCGGTCTACAAGCAAGATTCATAAAGACTATCAAAACTTTTACCGCGCCTTCCACGATTACTTCGTAACCCACCTCCCCTCTTCATCTCTCCACCCAGACTCCCGCTCCGCCTCAGGCCCACATCACCAATTGCCTCGCTCAGCCTCGAAGCCTCATAATACGAGAGAAGGACCTTCGCCAGCTCCTTTACTTGGTGGGACAAGAGATACGACAGTCGTCCGGATACCCTTACGAAGCGCAAAGCACCATTTCGGCGTCTCCGTTTCCCGCGGCACACGGCCCTACAATGAAGATACATATCAAGCGGGTGTGATCGAGATACCCGCATTTGCGAAGAGAGCACCGAGGAACTTGACCCGAGCGCCAGCCAGCAGCCCATTACAGGCCTACAGGGAAAAGCAAAGGAAGGAACAGGACAAGGGGACTGGAGATGGGGAGGGTACTTCTGCGGAGAGTGCGAGTGTCGATCCGCAGGTGTTCTACTTTGGGGTCTTTGATGGACATGGGGGAACAGAATGTAGTGGATATCTGAGGGAGAGGCTACATGAAAGCATTGAGGAGGCGGCGGGGAAGTATGGGCTGGAGTCTACGCTCAATGAGATGGCAAATGGAGTTGGCGAAGGAGTAAAGAACGTCGTTGGACCGTCGAACAAGGAGAATCAAGACAGTGCAGGCAAGGCCACGGGCACAGAGTGCTCCGGCTCTGATCCTCCCGACGAAGCCAACAAACTCCAGACCGCCTTGATCAAGTCTTGGAAAGAGACCGTAGGAGGCTATTTCCGGCGCTTCCAACCTACGGCCTTCTCCTCCGACTCCAAAACTACAATCGCAACTGTTTTAACCTATGCCTTCCTACAAACCGACCTCTCTTTCCTCCTCGCCCAATTACGCCTGTCAAGCGATGACAATGACTCTGTGGCTTCTGATCGCCCGCTCAACGCGAACGATGACTTGCACTCACCATCGCACCCGCCATCCCCTTCCCAGCCCAAAAAACCATTCAAGGGTGGCTCCACCGCCTCCATCGCGCTCATCTCGACCCCCACACCGACCCCCTTCTGGCACCCCTCGACTCCCAGCACCCTCTTCACAGCCCACTGCGGCGACACACGCATCCTTCTCTCCCGCGTGTCCAACGGGCAAGCAGTGCCCCTGACAACAGACCACCACCCTTCTGCCCCGAGCGAAAGCCAACGTCTCCGCCGCTGGGCCGCCTCCTTCGTCACCGACTCCTTTGGCGAAGAACGCATGTCCGGTCTCGCCAACACCCGCGCTTTCGGCGACATGGGCTCCAAGCGCATGGGCGTCTCGGCCGAACCGGAGATCCGCCACCTCGAGCTCGCGCCTTCGGAGTACGCGTTTATGGTGCTGGTCTCGGATGGCGTTTCGGGCGGGGTCGGGGATCAGGAGATTGTGGATCTGGTCAAGGAGGCCAAGACGCCGGAGTTGGGCGCGAGGGAGGTCGTGAGCTTTGCGACTGAGGTGGGGAGTGATGGGGATAATGCGACGGCGTTGGTGGTTAGGTTGGGGGGCTGGGAGAGGAGGAATGAAGGGGGTGGGGGGAGTTTGGGGACCAAGGAGAGCAGGGAGTGGAGGAGGAAGGACGCGATGGATCCAAGGGGGAAGAGGACGTTGTTATAGAGATGGTGCTGTTGGGGAAAATCCCGTTGAATGTGGGAGTCGTCTGGAGAGGCGCATGTGGTGTCTCACACTATCAAGCATATAGCAGCGCTACCTTGGGGAAAAAAAAAATTTGGGCCATACTCGTACTTTAGCAAGGGCACTTTGCCCCTTTTTTTTCCAAGCAGAATCAAAGAAAATCAGTTTGCCAAGCTAGATATCATTGCAGTGGTGTTATATTTGTTGGCTTTTTTTTTTTTTTGTGGTATAAACAACGCTTTTTCTATGTAAGGGGTTTTTTTTTGGTGAGCTATGTATGTTAGGTATGTGATGAGCTGGAAGAGCTGACTTGCTTGCTTGCTTGCTTGCTTGCCTGATATGGCGCGCTGTGCTGTTTATCAGAAGGAACCATGTAACCACTGAGATTATTCTGCGCAAGGGTATGCTGAATAACTTGTTGAGAAATAAACATGGAATTGCTGTGAAAACTTGGTTTTGTAAAGTGCATGGATGGTCGTAGCGCATGCTGCAGCGATCTCTCGCAGCGAATGATGAAAGGTACTGCTTTGAGAAATTGTTGATAAGCTGCAATGATGAGGATCGTCGATGTTTTCACCCGCTGCAGCGATCCATCTCAGCGAATACTGCAATGTATCGCCATGAGAATTCGTTGATTATAATCGTCTCCACCTCCTTGAATCAGACCCCTGATCCCTCCCACAATTACTTCGTTCCACGACCAACCTAAAACGCAAGCAACACCATGGCCTGATGCAAGCACTTTGCTTCAATAGCATCCTTCATGAAATCCGTCTCCGTCACAATGGGCGTGATGGCCAGACGCACCGAAACAGCCATACTACCCAGCGCAGCAGGATTCTGCGTGAAGTCCTCGTCGCGGCTGCACATGTTGCTCGGATTGAAGTAGGAATTGGGGCCCATGGGCGGGAAGTCGAGGCTGTAGATGCACGGCTTCGAGAGCATGAGGACGCCGATGCGGGTGGCTTCCTTCCAGATGCGGTTGAGGTCGTTCCAGGCGGGATCGTTGGGGGTGCCGTGGGCGAAGAGCGGTCTGAGCAGGTGCCACATGTCGTGGACTTTGGGCGTGATGTGGGCCTCCATCCAATCTTCGAAGCCGTTGGCTTGGGTCATGTCGACGATTGTTTCCGCGCAAGCGAGCAGGAGGCCGCGCCGGACGTTGGAGGGGATATTGCCCATGAGTTGTCCGCGGAAGCTCGAGATTTTGCTGTCGTAGCTTGGCGAGAAGCCGCGAAGGAGCATGGGCCGAAAGGCGAAGTCGACAATGATCTGGTTGATGATGCGTGCTACAAGCAAGGGTCGAGTTTTGCTGGAGCTTATGAGTTTCATGGCCGTCCGGGGGTCTGTGGCTTGGGCGATCCGGTCACGTAGGTTGTTGGAAATGAACTGGTCTTTGTGCTGATCGGGGAGGCTCGCGTAGTTGTGTGCCCATGTTTCGGTGAAGTGGAAGAAGGGTGTGAACTCTGCGATCAGATTGATCCCGGATGCTTGATCGGTATCTTGTGTAACAAGCACGCCTTGCTGGCTTTGAAAGGGGTCGTATGCTGGCAGTGAAGCCACCGACGGACGATGATTGATTCCAAGTGCTTGGTCGGCGTGCTGTGTAACTAGCATGCCTTGTGTTGGGTAACCTGATACAGGAGCAGCTGACGCACGACGTTGAATGCTAGGGGCGCCGATTGAGGCTTGC
Source organism: Usnea hakonensis (assembly GCA_013423325.1). Lineage (NCBI taxonomy): Eukaryota > Fungi > Ascomycota > Lecanoromycetes > Lecanorales > Parmeliaceae > Usnea > Usnea hakonensis. The sequence goes on from BLJB01000078.1 coordinate 20,550, forward strand.
TGTTGGGATATCTGACGGCGTAGAGCTGGGGCCGGGTTAGCTGGGTTCGGGTGTCGAGCGTGAGGAAAGCGACCACCGGAGACATTATAGGCCGGAGGTGGCTGGCTATACACCTGGCTAAACAGATCGGCTGGTGGGCCAAAGCGTTGCGGAGTGCTGTGAGCTTTAGGACCATCTTTTGCACCAGAAATCTGATCGCTTTGGACCTTAATAGTCTTTTGCGCTTTTACTAGATCTTCGTTTAGCTTCTTTAGAGCATGTCTTTTAGCATCTATCTCCTCATGCAAGTGACCGATGTCTTGAAGCAATAGTTTCTTCTCCGTTTCCACGTTACGAATTATTCCTCTATGTCCAGCAAGTTCATGGTGCATGTCCTTGTTTGCCTGGTTCAAATCAGATATTTCACGGTCCTTTTGTAGCAACATTTCTTTGTTTTGCTCGATCTTCGCTTCTAAACGCCCGATATGACGCTGGAGCTCTTCCCATGTTGCCTTGTTAACAGGCTGTTAGATAATTTAGCATCCCAGGCCACCAAAGAAGGGACTTGACTTACCAAACTTTCCGAGTGACGGGGCTGGTAATTCAGAGTCGGGTCTCCTCTGCTACGTGTTGCCTCATTACTAGGCTGTTAGAAGAGTCAGCACGTCAAAAATAAGTGCACTGTTCAACGGGTTAACCTACCAGGTATTCCACATGACGAGGATGGTGGCTACCCATTTCGGCTCCCGATCCAAGTGTTGCTATATCACTTCGCTATTATAGATTAGCATCTTAAAGATAAGTCAAGAGTTCAAAAGGAAAAGACCTACTGGACGCTCCAGGTGCCGGGGCTGATGGCTCGGCTGATGGCTCACACCCAGATTTTCTAAAACACTTGCTAATCCTCCGTCGGTACCGTGGGAAATGGAATTGGGGCCACAAGACATCACGGCGATAAGTCTAGGTGATGTGAAAATTAGTATATTGTAGAACCCAGTAAGGATGGGGAGAGTATGAAGGTTGGGGTGTGGGGTGAGGGTGTGGGGTGTGAGAGCAAGCACAAAGCCCGACACCAAGTGAGGTGAGACGTTCCAGAGAGAACAGACTTACCCGGCAGTATTTTTGATGTATTTGCTGTTCTTATTACTTAGATAGGTAGAACAGCTGATGCTGAATTGATGAAGGGGAGTTGTGACGGATGAAGGGGCGAGGTTGTGGTTGAAACGAAGGATGGCATGTTGAGCAAAGTAGTAGACAAGCTCAACACGCTAAGTGACACTAGCATAAAGTGATGTTCTGTAAGGCCCGCTAAGACTACCAGTCACCGTTGCAAATATGGAGAAAATTGAGTGAAGATAGAGGATGCAAAAGATGAATACGTTTAATGCTGGACGAATGCATTCCTTACAAGGTGGGTATCTGCCCTCACAATGCATTATTTTGGGATCACAAAATTCCTCGGATTTCTTCCCTTTTCTCTTGCATGAAGTTGTGGTAAGAATCTCCCTCCAGGCAGGATTCTTTCATCGAGGTAGACAATATACAAATATGATGCTGTTGGACTCATGCTTGCAGGTCAGGTTGTCAACCCTCGTAATACGGTTCTTGGAGTTTTCAGTCTTGGGTTCTTAAATCTGCTTTCAGGATGCACTGGAGCAGGAACAATTCTACCAGTCTTCAGAACCTGCGGTAAGAAGCAATTCGTAGGTCTCTAAGTCCATCAGCAATGCACGTTTGAGGCTTTCGATTCTTTTCCGAAGAACAGACCTTGACCCAGAACAACCCAAAGTAAGCAGCAACAAGAGCATGATGTTATTCATAGTTCACCTTTGAGTGAAAGACCGTGGCATGTATCCGCTCTCTGACAACTGTCCTGTTGTATGTCCTGTTTCAAAGACACACGGAAAATACATGTTCCTCGTGTGCTGACTGTGAGGAAAGGCTAAAGCTTTGGGAGGCGCGTGAAAAAAGTAGATTATACTGTGTTTTATGTTCTGCTATCCTCACGCAATCATGATTAGCACCGGGAAGACGATCGTGGGCTTTTTCCCATCAAACGAATTGTCACAAACAGGATTGAGCATTGCGATGTGGCATATGGATTAATCGAGGAGTATTATTGACTATGGCATGAGGCCCTGTGTTGGTATTATGACTGCCACCTACGAAATTGCATGAGCAAGAAGATCAAATGCAAACTTAGCTTATTTGCCAGACTGCATCCTCATTTTCGTAATGTGCAACGAGTCCAGTGCTATGAGTCAGTTCAGATAGATACCTGAGAAGTCCACCTTCAACCAGCCCTTTGATCGAATCACTGTCTACAGGCAGACTATGAATCGTCAGCAGTCCTACAGCGCGGAAGTCCTCGAGAAAAGCGAGCTGTAAACGGCATCGACAACAGGCTGAGCTGAGATCTGTCGACCGCCAAAAAAGCGTCCATTGAGGCCTTTGATGGCGTTCTCGCCGCCTTGGACGCGGTCGAACTTGAGGTAAATGTCGCCTGCTGTGTTCTGATCTAGAGAAATGTGAACGACTTTGCCATATCTTTCCGTGCACTCATTCCGAACGTCGTCTTCGAGATCTTTGATCCAAGCATCACCATCTTCTCTAGAAGATTATTAGAAAACGCTCAGCCCAGAGACAGGCGGGGATAAAAGGGAAACGAGGACATACTCTTGAGGATTGAACATGTTTCGAAGCAAAACACATCTGCTAGCCTGGTTGACGCTGACAGGCAATGGCTTGTTCTCTACCTTAGGCTTGCTTATCGGGCGCTTCTGGTCAGCACCATTCGATTCGGGCGCCGGGTCATCTGTACGCGCAAGCTTCCTCATCAACGCATCCCTGCTATAATTGTTGAAGTTTACTCCAGCAACATCTGTATCATCAAGAGCACTGGCGCCTCCCCCACCCTTTTCGTTGTCACGGCCTCCAGCACGATCGAAGGCACCGCCTACACCACCAGCTTGTGAGCCACGACCACCGTGACCGGAGAAGGCGGATCCCTGATAGTTGCGTTGGTGCTCTTGCCCTTGGAACCGCTGGAGCAGATTTGCGGTAGATTCAGGGGTGAACTTATCGTTACCGAGGCCGACCCTAATGGGCCGCCCAGCAAGATCGAAGCCATTCATCTTCTCTAATGCTTCTTTAGCCTGAGTGGGGTCTCGAAATCTACGGCAAGGGGATCAGCGTGAACACAATAAAGTCTGATGTGGGGATACTGACTGCACAAAGCCATAGCCTCTGCTCCGTCCTTGCTCCTCCTTCTGTAGTTGCACGAACTCGAGCTCGCCGAAGGGTTCGAAGACATTCTGTAGATCGCTCTCAGTAATGCTGAAATGGATGTTCCCTACGTAGAGCCTATGAAACGGGATCTGGTTGGGGTTACTGCTGGTAGCTTCAGGGTTGCGGGCTTGACGGTTCTTCTCGGCCTCGGTGAGCTGAGCGATGATAGGAATCCCTAGAAGTTTCTGGCCTGTAAGCTGGATAGCCAGAGCAACCGATTCTTCCTGCTTGAATTCAACATAGCCGACACTACGAGTGTTAGTGTACTCTGTATACAGTTAGGGGTTTGCAGACGCTTACCCTTTGGATCTCCCACTAACTCTGTCCTTGACGATCTGGGCCTCTTTCACTGGACCAACCTTCTCAAAGAATGCAATCAGCTCTTTCGTTCTCAGTCTAGCAGCCAGCTGCTGCACAAACACCGTCCTCCTATCACGCTCGTCTTCCGTGGGCTGTGGTGTAGGCGACTTGCGCTTAGGGCTGGGCGTGCGCTTTCGTTCCACGTTGCGCTCACGACGGGGACTTCTGTCTCGAGTTCTATCGTCTTCATCGCGACGACGGGGACTTCTATCTCGAATTCTATCGTCTTCATCGCGACGAGGTCGATCGCCACCGGGTCGGTAGTATCTGTCACCATTAGGCGATCTTGATCGAGTGCGAGCGCGCCCACCTCCGCGGTAAAAGTCTCCTCCAGAGCCACGGTAGTCTTCAGCATCAGCGGAGTCCCTATGACGGCGTGAGTGACGTCTATCACTGTCTCGACTACGGTCTCGTCTGTTTCTGTGGCCCTCACGTCCAGTTGTGCGCTCGCTTCTGGGACTCTCCATTGCTACATCTCCATCGAAATCTTTCTCCCTCTTCACTCTGTCTCTGCTTCTGTCTCGGTGGCGCCGTTCCCTATCACGGCTTCGATCTCGATGGCTGCCATCTCGATGACGGTCACGGTCGTGTCGGTCACTCTTATAGCGATCCTCGCGGTCTTTGCTATGGCGCTCCTTGGACTCAGATGGAACCCTATGGGCGGTAGAATCTAGTAGAGCTTCGACGTCAAGGCCTGACATTATGCTGAAGCGTGTTGAGTGAACGGGCAGCGTTGGACGGGCCGGGACAAGATTAAGAAATTCTTCACTTTGGGCTGGTCAGACAAATGGATGGATTTGGCAGCGTTTGAGCAAACCCTTTTGTTACTGTTGTGCTACCGAGAATCAAAACTATCCTTGTACCTAAGCGCGAAAGGATGAAGAAGTATCTGTCTTCTTGTGAACCTTTTAGTGAAGCCGATAGAAGGATAGAAGGGTAAGACTCCAGGTGGAGCTCGAGAGGTTAAAGATTCTTTTCGGCGAGGATTGCCAAGACACTAGTGAAAGGAAGCTAAACTACGTTTACAATAGTAAGGTGCGAGGGAGTGCTTGAGCTGGGCGGGCCGTTTGGCCTTGGCAAAACAATGCGTCATGTACGTATTATGTTACTGATGAATTCATTTGGTGCTCGCTTTGAATTTTGACGGATCCTTGGCCAAAGCGAGGTGTGGCAAACAATAATCTTCCCAGTGATCCTAGAAATCCATATTTGACTGCGATTCAATGGCAAGTGGAAGCCGAGTGTTCGGAATTTCCATGTACATTGCTTACCGGCTGAAGCGGGCAAGAGCCCAGTCAGTGAAGGATGCTGACTGATGCGTGCTTTTGACCTCAGAGAATTTGTGAAATGTGGGAGGATGACATGACAATTGGCACAGTGCTACTGATAGACTCTCTTTCCCATTGGACAATCATGCACACTATTTGCGTATCTTGGAGCCAAGCGGTGTCCATATGATCCTGATTCCTACCAGTCGCTCTTGCCCAGATACAATAACATTCCTTACCCTTCCAAACGCCTCAATGTCTACGCACGCAACTTCAAACGCTTCATCGGCGAAGCCATTGCACCTAGAGATGCCAGAGCAACGATTCCAGTCCATTGTCCCTCCCGATGCCGATACCTCGTCTCCAGATGAGCAAGACAGCGCCCCGATATGCGAGGAGGACGCACAATCAGTTGTCGGTGTCAGTATTAGCAGAGCACAAACGAGACTGGTGTCGCCTCAAACGCCAGCTTCGGAGAAGGCTGCGGTCATGGATGGTTTGGATGGAGGTGGCATGTTCGATTGTGACGTCGGTGATGTTGAACGCAGTCAGGAAGATGCTGGTGTGAATGGAGAGCCAAAGACGTCTCGAGATCCCTCCGAGGAGCACTTCACACCAACTACGCGACAATGCTCCGTCAACCTCCCTTCACCTTGGAGGGCAGAGCCTAGACCGTTTGAAGGAGTGAAGCCACTAAGTTTCGATCTTCAAACGACGGGACCTACGAGCATGCCATCAGATATTAATGCCAGGCGCTATTTTTCGAGCTTTAGTCTCCCGTCTCTACCCAAAGCGCCAAATTTCAGGGACATTTCGATTCCCAGTCTTTCGTCAATATTGAGTAGTACTCGGTCTCGTTCTCCAGCACGAAGAGCTGCAACTGTACAGAAAAGAGCTATTACCTTCGCAGATATGAAATTGGGCTGGACTTTTGGGGATCAATCAGAAAAGCGGCCAAGTGGCAACCTTGCAACAGGACAAAAGGGCCCAGCGCCCCAGGTCTGGTCCGATAGGAATTTGGACCAGAACCTACACACAAAAGCACCCCACGATCCGAGTCCTAGTACGAGAGCTCAAAGATCATCGTCCGATACGACCGCTCTGTCGTACCAAGGCTCGCGCTTACGTCGGTCCACTTCTGACCAGTCTCTAACGCTTCGCAGAGCCACTTCCACGGGTTCTTCGCTCGGCGACGATAGCAGGTGGGAGAATGTGCAGGATCAGGTCAACAGTAGGGTGAAGGCGATAAAAGATAGTCTGCAGGATTCAAGCATCAGACTGCCGAGAATGCCAGATGTATCTAATTTGAATTTTGACTATTTCCGCCCCGATTTTACCAGACCTCGGGCTCAAAGTGAGGCCAAAGGGTCTATGCGGATAGCTAACGGAGATGTAGCCATTCGTGATCGAGGCCACACCATGCATAGTGCAGCGTCTCAGCCTTTACGTTTGTCGGGCATAGATAGTACCCTGGCAGATAAGAGGCCAAAATTATCCCATCCGTACCTCGAGCACGCTCTCGAACATCTGACAGGAGATTTGGTAGTTATGGGCGGATATCGAGGTTCAATCTTGCGATCTGCAAAACCACCAAATCGTCAGCTGTGGGTTCCCATCAAAGTTGGTCTCAACATCCGCAAGGTCGATCTTGAAGTGGGACTCCAGCCACAAGATGAAGAGCACATGAAAGAGCACATCTATGCATCGGGCATGTTAAGTCACATCGGTCCCGTTGATATGGGTAGACGCCTTCTGAAACGATTACGGGCTTCCAAGAATGCTCGAGATGGTACCTTACGAGTTCATGACTATGGCTACGATTGGAGATTAAGCCCACATCTGCAGAGTCGAAGGCTCATCGAGTTTCTCGAAAAACTCCCATGCAATGCGGATGACGTTCCTGACCATGTAAAAGGAGCGACCATCATTGCCCACAGCATGGGTGGTCTGCTCACGCGCCACTCGGTCAATCAGCGACCGGAGCTCTTCAGTGGCGTGGTATTTGCCGGCGTCCCACAGCACTGTGTTAACATTCTTGGGCCTTTGCGGAATGGGGATGAGGTCCTCCTTAGTTCAGATGTCCTCACAGCACAAGTCAACTTCACATTACGGAGTAGCTTTCTTCTACTACCAGAGGATGGCCGATGTTTCATCAATACGGTTACCAAAGAAGAATACCCGGTAAATTTCTTCAATGTAGAGGATTGGATAAAGTATGCCTGGTCACCTTGCATAGCTCCAGCACTGCCTCCTGCGGGTTCTTCAGAGAACAGGGGTCTTTTGGGCTCGATGGTGGACATGATGCCTTCATTTCCTTCAGTTGTATTGCCTAGCAGAAAATCATCAATCACTCGGTCACGAAATGACAAATCCTTTGTCCTCACAGACGCAGCCAAGACAGCATCCACCAAGGTCAACGACATCGCTAACGCTTCGTGGGGCCGCTCTCTCGACCCTCAAATCGGACCGTCCTCTTCTGTACCTGGTGATGGTAACGCTCCTCAGAGCACCATCCCTCTCCCAGACGCTTTGGCCTATCTCGAACGAACGCTCGACCAGACACTAGCTTTCAAGTCGGAGATGGCTCATAATTCGGAACACACGATGAAGAATCGGTATCCTCCCCTTGCAATTCTGTACGCTAACAATACCCCCACGGTGGCGGCGGCTCGCGTTGCTTCCCGGGACGGAATCAGACGCACGGATGCCTATGATAATTTACAGTTCGGAAGTGGGGACGGGGTTTGTCTTGCTCGGGCCGCTATGTTGCCGCCAGGCTACATCTGTGCAAAGGGTGGGAAAGTAAAGACGGAAAGGGGACATGTAGGCTTACTGGGTGATTTAGAGGCGATTGGGAAGCTTCTGGCTGCTGTGATTCACGGGAGGAGGATGGGAACCGGGCTGGGGTTGGAGATGGGACGGCAGTGATGCATGGTCAGCTTCCCCGGACACTCAGATTCGTGGAAGTCGCAGGACGTTTTTCTTCTTCATGGCACTTTTTGATGCATGCTCTGTTCTGATGTACCCAAATTAGGATCCATTGTCCTTCTTTCGCGATCACTGGGCTCAGAGATTGGTAAGGAGAGCAGTCTAGAAGTGGACCTAGGTAAGCAATATTCCGAAAGGAGGAAGACCCAGCATTTCCAAATTTATTGCCAATTTCCAACCTGGGTGCTGGTAGGGCTGAAGATCGGTAATCAATTTTGCTAGGGTTAAGGGCTCTGTGTAAAGTAGGTACTCTGTGATTAGGTTATCCGATAGGGCACCAAGAGGACTGCGGAGGGAAATCCGCTTCTTCCCCCCCGCAAATATACAACATAGAACCTGCATCTTTTGAGTATATCAACGTTGTACGTACTTACAATCAAGTCCGCCTCCTCAGCTTCAGATAGTCCAAGCTTCAATATCAAAAAATATGACTACTCCCATCTATATTGAGTCCAGTGGATCCTTGTCACATGTCACAGCTGCTCGAGATCCATAGATTCATACGCTGCATCGCAAACCGCCATTGCTGGTTGAATTTCCAGCATGTCCAATCACCCTCTACCCGTTTGAGGTATATACTCTCATCTCCGTACATGCTCAGTCATCTATCAGCTACTGATTTACACTTTCATATCCGTAGGGTCTCTACACGCACACACAAGCCGTGCTTCGTTCGCCTACTGATTAGTACTGTCTGCTTACACCCTCGGCATCCTGCTTTCCATGTGTCAGCCGGAGCTACCTTTCTCTCCCCCGGTACATTTTACGGCAGTTTCTCACCGTAGTGATCGGGTCCCCGATGCTTGGCCTATCAAACTTGCTCTCCATTCGTTTTTCCGAGCTGCGGAAAACTATCGGACATTGGCTTGCGTCTTTATCAATCAAAGATGTTTGCGGTCAACGGCCACGCACAAGACATGTGGATAGGGGATGAAGTACCGGGGGGCTCAATAGTCTCTAGTGTATCGGAGCCGTCGCGATCCGAATTCGACAATTTCACGGCAGGAAATGTAGGCCGGAAGAAAGTTACACCTTCAGGCGCATCCTCTATATCGAACGGGAAAGTGCCCACCAAGACTCCAGGTGTGATGCGCACAGGGGACCTTCTGATGCGGAATGTCCAGTACACACTGCCCAATGAGAAAGCATTCTCCATACAGATCGGGTGGAGATTATTTAGGCTGTCAGGAGCTTCGATCAATTCGGATGGTAAGTTTGTCTTCTCGGCAAGAGTGAGGTCTGTGTCACTGAAATCCCTAGAGCGCCCTCGTATTTCTCAACCTATTTCGAGGACCAGCTACGATCAGATGACAATAGCAACGGGCCAACAAAAACCCTCTTCATTGACCGAGATCCGGATACATTCGCCGATATATGCAGGCATCTACAAGGTGAGGCAACAGATCTGGCCGTCGCCGAGAATCCCACTGATGTGAGACAGGATACTGCATTGTTCCAAAAGACAACGCTCACTATGTCAAGCTCTATGCCGACGCCCAATTTTACAGTCTTCCGCGCCTTATATCTCAGCTCTTCGAGTCCGAAATTTTCGTTTCGATAGGCGGTCACCAATTCCAAGTCCCCCGCGACACCTTCTCTGGTCCCGGCAACTCCTCTAATTTCTTCTCTCTCGGTTTTGCAGGCTTCCTCGGCTCACGCGATGATGCCTTTCCAGGACTTGAAAGCAGAGGTCTTATGCGCCCTCCACCAGTCCAACCGCAGACCGTACCAAACCGTTCCCCCAAAGTCTTTGAGGATCTCATTCATCTATCGCGCGGCTACCCTCTCACAATACGCGACAAGGAGCATCGTGCGCAGCTTCTTAGCGATTGCAAGTACTATGGCTTCAAAGGCCTCATGCACAAAATCTTTGTGCACTCCATAAGCTACAATGCCGAACGCGGCAAATCGGAAATCATAATGCAGCTCGAAGATCTTCATAAATCAGGTGTCTCTTTCGTCAACGACGCCTCGCCTTCCGACCAGTCACCTTTGGGTGGCTGGGTCAACTACATGCGGCCTTTCGTCGATGAGACAAGTTACGAAGTCATTGTCGAGATTGGAAGACAAGAGACGAAAGTCGACTTCCGCAGCATGCGCGCAGAATTTTACGGCGAGACCAAAGCGCGCATATCTAGCCTCTTCCAAACGGTTGCCGATAAAATGAACCTGCCCCACAATCTACCGCTCGGGCTCATGATGTCCTCAGGAGGCGCCTCGGCTGCCCCAGTGAGCCCAGCCAATACACCGCTGAGCGAAGACAGAGTCAAAATCCGCATTGGGCAGGATGCACATATCATACTCGATGGCCAAGAGCACGCAATGGATGAAAACGCTCTAGACCACCAACAGGAGCTTGACTACAACCCAGAACCATCCACGCCTTCGTCCGCGAGCCTTGCGCCGTCACAGACCTGGCCAAATCCCACAATGCGCCCTTCAATTACGCGGCCGCCTCCGACGAAGAAGAGGAAAAGAAGGGGGAGTCTGGACGACTTTGGCGAGTGGATAGTGAGGAAGGGGCAGTGGAGAATGCGGGTACAACCTAGGGTGGAGTACTCGCCAAGTATCAGCCGAGGGGAGGAGGGTGGTGGCATGGAGATTGTGCTTTGTGCTGTCAAGTTGGATGCGATCAGTGGGCAAAGAGGGAGGAATATGGGAAGAGCATTCCTGAGTTGATGGGACTGTGCCTTTGCCGTTTGGTCATTGGGCTCCTCTGCGAGCCAGTGGTACTTGAATGAAAGGAGAATCGCCCAACAAGGCTCTTGTGGTCCGATGAGGTTTCGTGGGTCCTTGGACTATACCTTTACCGGGCTGTCTTTCGGACACGGCAGCGAGCCAGTGATGTTGGAATGAAAGTGGACGCTCCCACGACGAGGGCGCTTGTGATATGAGGAGGGTTCGTGGGGTCGATGGGTTAAGATTCTGCCAGCTTGGCCATTTTGGGCATTGGGGAAAGCAAAAGGCACTTTGGCCACGATGAGACTTTTGTGGTTGGGTACTGGCGCTTCAAGGAAGGTCGTGAATTGGGTGAGAGGACCTACTTGTGGGATACTTTAGCTTCTTGTGGGAGAGCTGGGAAAGTGTCGGGCTTATGTGGGATGGCGCGATCATATGGAGGGATATCGAAGATTTTTTTTGGGGGTGAGTCCCTTGTGTATAGAGAGCATGTCTTTGGCATGGAGCACTCGGGTTCCTTTTTGGGACTGGCTAGGATACAATTGCACCAACGTAGATTGAATGACATCTTATTCGAGCTTAAACCATTTCCCTATCAAACACCCCCCTCTCACCCCATCAACTGCATCAAATCCTCCGGCGGCCACCTCGTCTGCGCAAAACTCAAACACCGCTTTATACTCTGCAGGAACTTGCGCGTCACCTCATCGCTCATAATATGCGCCGCGGTATCGCTCTCATGCAGCTTCTCCCGCGCGCTCCGCTCGTGGATCCCCACCATCGTCACCCCAATCGGCCACGCCGCCTTCCCAATCGACAACCGCAAATACCCATCGTTCGCGTCGACGTACCGCTTTTCCTGCGCCGCGACCACAATCTCCACCATCGGCACCAGGATGCCGTCTTCCAGCGAGCCGGTCTCGAATTTCCGGAACAGGGGGACCATGGCGGTGAGGGATTGGGTGTAGGCGGTGTGGGCTTGGCGGCCTTGGTGGCTTTCTGAGATGGAGGGGGGGCGCTGGGAGAGGGCGTGGGACCATTCGCGGAGGAGGAGCGTGAAGTAGGAGGCTAGTTGGCGGAAGAGGAAGGTCCGGTCTGTGCCTTGGGGAGGGATCGGGGGGGATATTTTCATGGCGGATTCGGGGAGGAGGGAAAGGGTGGTCGGGATGGGACCTGTTGTTAGGGGGGGTGGGGGGGTGGGGGAGGGGGCGGTGAGGGCGTAGTAGCGACGGAGGCGTTGGGGGTGGGTTTCGGCGAAGAGGGTGGCTGGTTCCGAGAGGGCCCGGAGTTTGGAAATGAGCTCCGCGGAGGGGATGTCGGGCTCTTGATTGGCGGTGGGGGTGGGGGTGGTGCTCGTGTCGTCTGGTTTGAGGGGGAGGTCGGGGAGTCCGAGTCGTTTCCGCCGCGCACGCTCTTTCCTGGCTTCTTCTTCTTCCCGGCGCGTCCGCGACTCCTCGGCCAGGCGCCGCCGTTTCTCGTCTCTTTCGGCGGTGCGCAAGGCGTCGGCTTCGTCCTGCTTGCGCTTTTGGAGGAGTTTGGTTTCCCGCGAGTGTTGGAGGGCGGCTTGGTCGGCGAGGTAGGCTTCTTGGCGTTGGGATTCCAGGTCGGCGCGCTTGAGGTATTTTTTGGTGTCGGTGGGGGTGGTGGAGGAGGGTTTGGGGGTGGATTTGGAGATCTCGGTGGTCATTAGGGAGGCGAAGTCCATGGTGAAAGATTGCTAGAGGATGTTGGGTGAAAAGTGCTTGGTTGGGGAGATGTATTCGACGTTTGGATGATGTAGAAGTGCTTCGTGAAAGGTTTATATGCTGTAAGGCTGAATGTCTTGGCGCCTAGCGCAGATCCTTCGCCTAAAGTAGCCGTTCGAGATATGGGATCATTGAACGACTACTCTTCGTTCTGTATATTACAGTCGTCTAGCTCGACATTCTATCTCCCTGGAAAGTCTTCATATCTTTGAGTAGCACATGTATCCAAGGTAAACAATACAATAACATCTCATTGTCCATTTCTGCTCTTTAAACTTTACTTGAAGTAACCAAGTACACGTAAACCGTTTCTTTCTTATTCCTCCTCTGCTTGTATGGCCTAGTTAAGTCTCAAAGCAATGGCCTCACGAACAACAACCGCTCCACGAGTCGCTATTGTTGGTGCTGGTCCTGGCGGCCTAGTTCTTGCCCGTCTCCTTCACCTCGCCAACATCCCATTCGTACTCTATGAAGCGGAACCATCACGCACCAGCAGAGAGCAAGGCGGTTCTCTGGATCTGCACGAGAAATCCGGACAACTAGCCCTGCACGCGGCCGGTCTTTATTCTCAATGGAGGAAAATTGCCCGTAGTGAAGGTGAAGCCATGCGCATGGCGGACAAACACGGGAAGCTGTTCCTCGAAGAAGCTGATGAGCTTGAAAACAATAGACCGGAAGTGGATCGTGTACAGCTCCGGGCATTACTACTGGACTCATTGCCCGAAGGTGCGCTACAGTGGGGCCACAAAGTACGATCAATATCTCCAAGTAACGAGGGCGACGGCAAGCATGAAGTCCATCTGGAAACGGTTTCCGGCACTCGTACAGAGGATTTTGATCTTGTGATTGGCGCAGATGGCGCTTGGTCCAAAGTCCGCCCTCTCCTCTCTGAAATCAAACCCCATTACTCAACAGTTTCCTGCCTTGACACCCGCATCCGCTCCGTCGATACTCTGTATCCTGCCGTCTCCAAGCTTGTAGGTAGGGGCACTTACTGCGCCTTCTCGGACACGAAAGGCTTGGTGGCGCAACGGAACGGCGACGGCTCGATCCGCACTTACATAATGCTCCAGAGACCGGAGACGTGGCTCAAGGACGTGGGAGTGGATTGGTCGGACCCGATGGCGGCCAAGAAGTTCTTGCTCGAGGAGGAGTACAAGGACTGGGCCGATGAGCTGAGAGACCTCATCATCCACGCGGATCCGGACATCGTGGCTCGCCCTTTTTATATGCACCCGCCTGATTTCTCGTGGACCTCGAAACGTGGTCTCACTTTGCTGGGCGATGCGGCGCACCTCATGACGCCGTTTGCGGGCGAAGGGGTCAATCTGGCCTTGCTTGATGCTTTGGACCTCAGCAAAGCGATTGTTGAGGCTAGCACGGGAGAAGGTGGTATTGAGCTCTTTGATGCGATCAAAAGGTATGAGAAAATCATGCTTGAGAGGTGCCATGAGTCCATGGAGGAGACGTGGCGCAATTTGCAGTTGTTCTTTTCGCCGACTGCGCCGAAGGAGTTGGCGCAGATGTTTCGGGAGATGATGGCGGGGCATGGGCAGCCGCCTGAGGTGGTTGGGCATTCTTGAACCGGCTGATGAGAGGTAGGTATTGGGATGAACTTGTTTAGAGATCTATTAATCTCATAATACTATTATATAAAATATCTCCAATCATTAAACCCTGACACCTCCCATCAATCAAATTTCCTCATCCCACGAACTAACGCACATTCAATAAAACAATAAACATTCTCGTAGCATTAACAAAACCATCCCCGCGAGCGCTCCATCAATATATCGATACCATCTGACCATCTCCTAGCATCCTCACTCCCCCAAATAACAGTTTCGTCAAATGATCTCATACTTGCCTTCCACCTCCACAATCTTCTGCACAGCCTTCTTATACGCTTCCATCGCCTCCATTCTCTCGACGTACGCGCATAGCTTCGGATGCTCCTTTGCGGTGAAGAAGGATTTTGACTTCGCGGCGGCTGCGGACGGATGGTTGGTTAGCTTGGGTTTGGATGTGGCGTTGACTTCCCCCTTTCCTCCTCCCCCCCCAACCAAAAAAGAAAGAAGACAAGAAAAGAAAAACGGGAGAAAAGCGAGATCGATGGGGTTGGAAATGTGCGTTACATACCGAGGGGGAAACTCATCATGATGTCCGCCCCCGTCAAGTCGGCGCCGCAGAGAAAGCCGCCCCCGTTGGGCGATGTGGCGAGTTGGCTCTCGAGGAAATCCCATTGGGCGCGTAGGTTTGGGTTCAGGAATTTGGATTCGAGGGCGCTGGTGAGGAGGAGGGCGAGGGGGCGGAGGAAGAAGGGGGTTGAGGTTTTGATTGCTGTGCTGGCTGAGTGTTTTTTTTTTTTTTTTTTTTGGAAAGGGGGGGGGGGGGGGGGGGGAGTGGGGGGGGGGGGGGGGGGGTTTTTTTTTTTTTTTTTTTGGAAAGAGGGCAGGCGGGGCGGAGAGAATGGTGATAGAGGGGCTTACTGCTAACAATGATCCCAATGACTAGATATGGCATCAAGCTCCCCTCCGCATAATGCATGTAATACCGATAGCGCACCCATGATTCCGTTTCCCCGCCTACTTCCCCTCCCGTTGTCCCTTCTTTCGAACCCGCGTACCGCTCCGGCGCCAACCATGGCCCGAAATGATCAACGAGGTATTCGATAATCAAGCCGGATTCTGCGAGCACTAATGGTTTTTTGGACTCGTCGTTGTTGGTGGTGGGGGACGTGGGTTCGACGCTTATGATGGGCGATTTGCCGAGCGGGTGCACGGCTTTTAGCTCGGGGGGTGCGAGCTGGGATTGCCGTTTGTAGGTGAGGAGGGTGTAGTCTAGGTGGAGTTCTTCGAGGAGCCAGAGGATGCGTTGGGAGCGGGATCGGTCGAGCCTAGGGGGCGAGGGAGGGAGGTGAGATTGGGGGGGTTTGGAGGAGGGGTGATGGAGTGGTGGGACAGTGAGAGTGGGGGAATGATGTGTGGTGACTTTTCCGTCTGTATTGCTCTTTTGTTTTTCGACAAAGAGATAGAAAGCGCAGAAAGTCGATGACTGGGGGAAGTTTGGCTGCTACATGGGGTATACAGACTTTCTGGGCGGATCGTTTACATTTGTGCTCTTGACAGGTAATAACAATGAATGTAATCGGGGTAATTGTGAGAAATAGACACCATTTGGCTCTTCCTATTGCGTACAAATACATGGTGCAAAAAGGGAGGGGGGGGGAGAGAAAGAGCTGGAGCTGCTCACCAGTAGAGTGTGATCTTGGCATTCTGTTCCTTCTTGATGGTTTCTTGATCTTGGCCTCTCGTTACTGGCGCCATGATGTGGTGTATATAGGTGATGGTTTACTTGAAAGAAGACAGAAAGAAAGAAAGATGAAGATGGAGATATGAGGCACTTGACGTACTGTAGCCTCGGCGGGGGATCTCGGACCTCGGCTGTTTGACTTTAGCCAATCACAACTCGTCCGCCGGAGTAAAGTAGCGCTAGTGTTTTCTACCACCCATACAAAGTGCCTTATCCCATCATCTTACCCGTTTTCCGTATGACTTATACAATCCTCTCTCCGCGTAAAGCCCGCCTATCAGACCACAGCGCCACCCATATACCACTCATATTTCGCGACTTCTTGGTTTTCATTTCGTAGCCGCCAAACTGACAAGACTTTGACTGAGCGATTTTCCAACTCCAGGTCTCAGTTCTTGGCTACCTTATAAGTTACCATAATTCGTCTACTGTATCTACGCTTCATATGTCAATTCTCATTGGTCACTTGAACTCTTCATCTTTCAACGATCGTAATTATTATGCGTCGGTATCTTTGTTGGAACATACTCCGTAAAGTATGACGCATTAGCTTAACACATGAATAATTAGCATGCTCAAAAAAATGCAATTTCTTGGCACACGCACTCTCTACACCCCCCGCCTGATTTGGTATACAAAACCTACCAAAAATCAAAAATTCATTCTGAAGTTGGATTTCTAAGGCTATACAGGCTCGCTATAGCTCGTAGTACTCGAATTATAAAGAATACTATAGAGTATACTTGGTATCGCTTTTCAAGTTTGTTACGGATATCCTCCACAGGATATGTGCGGAGCCTCATAGGGCTTAGCGAGCCTTGGCATTGCGGCCATGAGGAGGATTCTTCCTGTAGATACTCTTCTCCACACACATTATTAATAAATAGATTATCCATACATATGACACCACTCATATCGTTTCATGACAAAGTTAGCCTGTGTTAAGCTCGACCTGGATACCCCTAGAATATTAACCAAATTAGAGGTTTGCTACTAAGAAGCGCAATACCCCGCGCCATTTTTGGGCCTATGGCCGAGTGGACTAGTACCTGACAGTGTTCTAGGGGTGTCGTAGAGGAGGGTTTTCAGGGGGCTTTAAGGTAGACTTTAGGGGGAGGGTCCTAAGAAGACCCGTAGATCGTAGAATTTAGTAGCGCGAACGATAACGGTTTCGGTCGCTAACCCGATAGAAAAAGTTAACCGGCGGTTTCGCTCAGTTTCGTGAATTCGGGTAGTCTTCGGTAAAATATTCAGCGCTAAATTAGTGCCCGAGGGTTAAGAAACCGGCGGTTAATCTACTCTGAATACCCCTATTATTAATTCTCGGTGGTTTAATATACTATTACATTTCTTTTGAGCATGCTAAAACGCTTCTTTAATCGGCAATGTCTTGGTAAGGGTCCTGGCAGAGGCTTCACAGGCAATTTAAGTAATTATTGCTCCATCCTTCCATCATTCCCAACAACTTCTCGCTGCTCGCGTTCCTCGAACTTATCTCTAAGTCTACGTCGATTTGTCTAAAATTCTCATCTCCACTTTCACTCTCATTTGATTATCATGTACTACGGCGACGACTGGCCTGAGATGCCCGATGGTAGTACCTTCGATGGCAAGCAGCTGTTTACCCTGGTCCGTAGTGGCAATAGCCCCATGAGTGGAGTTTGGGATGTAAACCTGCTTATTCGGGAAACTGAAGAGGTTCTCGGGTCCGAGGTCGTGGACATCCCGACCGTCACCAGTGGCTCTAATTTCTACGTAAGTGTTCCAAAATGACACCTCCATCACAACACTCCTTCCACGCTGGAACCGAATTTGAGAACGGCTAGGGTTTCCACTTCAAGCTGTCGAATGGGTCGGACATCGTAGCGCGTTTGGCTCGTGCTGACGTCAATATGCCCAACTATGATGCCTTCCCAATGCATTGGCTAATCAACGAGGCTCAATTTGGGGTCGCCGTCTACGAGCTTCTACGCCCAGTGTCTCAAATACGAGTGTCTCATCTACTTTATCACCGTCTTCCAGTACAATTACCTACTCCCAGGCTTCATCTCCCTCAGGACATCATGGGCCGTCGTTTGTTCTTGTTCCAAAGAGGACAAGGAGAGAATAACGTATGGTGGGATCTCAGCGAAGAAGAAAAGGTGCGTGCCTATGCTGTTACTCCTCTTGATACAACTCAAGTATGTGAATCCTTTCTCTAGGCATGTCTTCTTGCCCAATCTGCCAGCATTCGCGCATCATTATTCAGCTTCAATCCCACGCTAGACTTCACCGCTGCTTGGTTCCTCAAACGCCTATTCGAACAAAAGCCTGAATCGCTCCCCATTCCTGTTGCTCCCACCCGAGAGTTTTGTACTGCTCTATTTATGTCCAAAATTGAAGCCACAATTAAGAATGTAGGCGACATGATCGGCTGGGAAAGCGACAACGTCACAGTCGGCCCGATTGCTGCCGCGGCTAAGCAGTCTCTCCTACGCTTTATTCCACACACTATGCCTGCAGGCAGTGACAGCGACCAGAGCTCATTCTATCGGTTCGTTATCGAACATGGTGATTTTGGCATTCACAATATGTCGATCTCAACGGATGTAGACGGACAGCCTCTTGTAACGTCCCTGTACGACTGGGACACTGCATGTATCGTGCCGGCCATCGTTTCCGATCCGATAATGAGCGTCACGGTCGATCTAGTGATAGACGAGGATGCTATTCCTTCAATCACTCGAGTAGAAGACGATGTGACTCCGGATGAACACGCGGAGTACATGACATGGACGCGGCAATATTTCAAGGCACGCTCTTAGCTCCAGCATCTTATCATACAATGAGTGACTGACTTTCTCCTTGTTCACGTAGGACCTTTTCAATCAAACGCCCGACTACGAAAAGGTAATCCGGGCTGGGAAAGACGCTCGCCATCTTTGGTTTGCGTTGAGAGCTTGGCGCGGTGACGACCCAGAGGCATATTTCGGTGAGCTGGGAGCCTGGGCTGAGAGAAGGATGAAGGAGCTTGGCGTTGATTGAGTGGCAGTGATTGGGGCCTTGCCTTAGCCGTAGAAAGCTAGCCTCAAGGGACTAGGGGAACAGAAGGTAAATGAGCCGGTGGACTGCTAAGAAGTGAAATCTATCGGCCGTACGAGTAGTGGCCGTAAGTTATATAAAAAGTTTATTGGTAGACTAAGCTCACTAGTCGATCCGCCTCTCCCAATCTGTTGTCAGACTCGCAACCTGCTCAAACATCACATTGCCGCGCGGTCACTCAAATTCCCAGCTCGGCACTAGCTATGACAAGTATGGATGATTCATACACTCTCTCCCGTTTTCTATACCGAGTCCCTACAGAACGACCGTACTCGACGAAGCCGGATAATGTGTTATCAAGCTCATACATGTGGAGAGAAAAAGAAAACGAGACTTTCGTCTCCTGCAAATTACCCCTTTCTCTTACTGACATCATAATAAGCAACTTTGTCCATAAGCGCTATCGTGACTCACTCGGCTCAGTCTCTTTGTGGTCTTTGTCGGGTCATTGCAGGGCGACTGTGCTCACGTTGGCTGAATTATGCGGCACTAATTTTATTCCTAGAAGAAATTGTCGATCCGTACGGACGCTACCAAGCTCTCTACAGGCGCTGGAGTCTTTTCTCCGAAAGTTCATGCAGACTTATAACACTTCTAGCTTGAGGTTTACGCTAGTGGCCACTTCTCTGACATTTCATACAAACGCTTAACACTTCCAGGACTTCTCCACGGCTTTTGAGTCTCTTTACTGCACAGTTTAACCGCTCGGGAAGCTTACGACAGGGGGCTTATCTCCCAAAGCTCATGCAGACGTATAACACTTCGAGCTTGAAGCTTATGACAAGTGGGGTTTATTGGAAATGACTCACCAACTCTTCAGAACACGAATAACACTTTTTGGCAGATGTCTTGGCAAGCAGCTTCACTGTCTATATAAGCGGTTCTTTCCTTCATGGCTTGACACTCATTCCTACATCCTTCCATAATACTACTGAGATTCCAAAATTGCCCTCTCTCTTACCTCTAATTTCCCGCTCTTTCTAAATATATAACTAGCTCCTCTCAACATGGCCGTCTCTGTCGACCACATTCGCTATAATCATCTCCCGTCTCTCGAAGAGGCCGATATCTCTCGACAGGTCTCTATGAACCTACCTTCTCCTCCGTCACAATGCTAACCGCTCAACGTCTATAAAGCTTTCGTACACCGACGATATCATCAGCGGTCCTATTCGTGAGGTCTTCCTCAAACACGCCGCCCATCACACGCTGTGCCTTTACCTTCAGCATCGCCATCATACAGTCGGCGCGGGCGAGGCCGTCGTCAAAGTCGAAGGCACGGCGCATTTGATGGACACTCAGGCCATGGAGGACATCGTCTCCTTTGGGAACAAGATCGTTCCGAGCACCTGGATGGCAACGGGTGATACTGTGCTTCCAATGGAGTTCGCCGTCGTCCCTACGAGGTACGTTTGTGTCTTTCCTGTTTGGAACCGCATTTTTTGTTATCTCCGACCGCTCTTGACTCCTTCCAGCAGCACCACCACTTCTGCTTTCACGCCTGCCTTCCTCTCAGACTTCCTCTCTGTCCTTCAGTCAAATGGATGCGACGGTCTGTTCGGTATCGATACTCTCGCCAAGGACGCATGGTCTGAGATGAAGATTGGCGATGCGAGCGTCGTAGTGCCAAGCAACCATGGCGAGAACTACGATCAGGACAAGTTCATTCCTGTTGCGTTTGCGTTTGAGAAGGAAAAGCCCGCTTTCACGGTTCATGGCAAATGTGGCACCGACCACAATCACTCAAGCAAACCAGCTCCAAAGCCAAAGCCAAAGCCAAAGCCAAAGAAGTAGAATTGGGATATGCCGAGCCTGCGAGCTTTGAAGGTGCTTTGTTTCTTTGTTGATGAAGACTCTAGTCTCTGCCTATGTTCTTGAGGCAAGTGCGATCTCGGAAGGTGCTGAAGGGGATGTTTAGTAATAACTCATGCAATGATAAACATAAATGGCTTCTTCGTCCACAATTCTACTCCTCTGTAGCACAATGAATCTGAAAGTGGATACATGCTTTCCTTTGAGCTTACACAGCTTTGGTCATGTACGTAAGGTCAAGAGAGTTGGAAATTATAGGTAAGATATTGATTCCTTCGCTTACGCTAGCATATAGATTCTCGAGCTGCCATCCAGGTACTCTCTCGAGCAAGTCCATCAGTTCAGGACATTACGCACCCTCGTCAAGAGCATCAAGAATAATGTAAACCTGTGTGAAATCTCCTGCGCTACTTACTATATCATTTCAAGAAGTGCATGAGGCGGCGTTTATCGCTTTTCCATCCTAGAACAGCGTCTCGAGACTCTTGAATAGTCGCGTCGACTAATCAAAGAGTTGGTGGAGCAGAGAGCGTTGCATCCTACTTTTGCGGGCCATTGAAGTCGAAGTTTTGATTTCCTATCGTGCCTTTGGAGACTACGAGCTTGTTTGAAGGAAAAATTCTGGTTGTAGAGTTACTCGGCGGTAGTGTTATTTAATTATAAGATACACGTGTGCCGCTGCTTCTTCCCGCCGACCGTTCGATAAGCACAGAGCTATGACAGTATATATGTGAGTGTAACCTGCATAACCGCATCCATGAATCAAATATAAAGTTGTAAATTGAGGAATCTCGCCGAATTAGACCACGCAGACGAGGTGAAATGAAGCCTGTATTCCCATATCCCCCAAATCAGCGCAATTCGTGGCCCCAAAACAAAGAATTCTCCGTATAGCTTGACCTATCATCCTTTACGACCAGACCCTCCACCTCGCCAGCCAGCTGCGCACTGTAGGCTCTGTCCTCGTGGACCCACCACAGGCGCCAACCTACCACGACGGCGACAGTGAGTGGAATGGTGGTCGCCCAGTAAATCCAGAATTTGTCGGAGATACTGACTGAGGGGGAGGGGGAGGAGGAAGAAGATGATGAGTTGGAAGGAGCGTCAGAAGGAGAAGCCTGCCATTCGAACATGCTCATGCTGAAGAGGGTGGCGATATACGTCCCCGGCAGGAACAAGGCTGTGATGAATGCCAACGTCTTCATCGCCGTGCTGTCGCGCCCGCTGGACACGGCGATCCGCGCGCTCAGACGATTGTCCGTCTGCGCGGAAATGCTGTAAAGCACTTGGATCTGTGACGAGACTCGCTCTTTAAGGTTGGAACAAAAGCCTTGCACGCTGGTAGACGAGAATTCGATATGCCGCGCTGTTTCTCGCAGCTCGCGCGAGGGGTGGAGTAGTGAGACCCGCCGTTGAGGGGGCCATCGGGAGCTTATTTCGTCGCCGGTTTGGAGCAGATACGCCGCGGCGTTGCAGTTGAATGCAACGACGCGGCTCAAGAATATAACCTCTGTCAAGACCGTGTGCGTGCCCATGGTCAATCTGCGCATGTCGTCCTTGCTGGGTACTTTGGGAAGTTGTGGCACTGCGGACATGTCTCGTCGCAGGCGCCCGGCGAAAGTCACGCCGATGGAGTGCTCCAAACTTACCACCTGGTCGTCAAGCATCCGAGTAAAGATCTCGGCGCGGTTCTTGTAGTTTTTGAGAAGGATGGTAGGGAGGAGCAGAGGGTGCGCCCAAAGTGCAGGTGTGGCTGCGATGAGAGCGCGGATCTGCTCTGAGATTGTGGAGGTTTTATCTTCGCCATGAAGGGCGGCAAGTACGTGGTCGCCGTGGATGAACGCTGTCGTCCAACCGTTGGACAGATTGTGAGACAACGAGACGACGTAGTTGGCGATCTGGAATTTTTGGGGGACTTTGAGCACGATATCTGAACAAGGGATCGTATCTCAGTTAATACTAAAATCAACGGTGGAGATCGTAGAAAAGCTACCAAACCGATTCTCGTTGTCCACATGAGATTTGCATGTCAGATGGTCAGAGCAAACACCTCCTAGATCGTGTACGGCTTCAAGAGTTGCTTCATGTAAGTGGAAGGCTTCCTTGACGAGTACAAAGGAGCCCTTGCTCATTGAGAAGCCTGGAGGTCGGTAGGTGGTTCGATCGCACAGTCTATAGTAAGATGCATCAACCCCAGTTTTGTGATGATTGGCGGAAAGAAAACATATTACAGTAGTCGTATACCCCCTTCGAGGACAGCATCTTTCGGAGGGTTCAGTGCAGCATAAGCTCCCTATTGAAGCTCACAGCAATCATTATCTTTTGTTCGAGCGTGAGTATAGAGTGCGGACAAGAAACCAAACTTGCACTCTGATCAAGCCAATCTTTGATTTCCCAATCATTCAAGAAGCCATGGCGATAATTGTCAGCTGCACACTTTTCCGTCTGCGTATATTAATTAGGTCATTTTGCATATGGTATGACCGATCAGGATGTTACGGACATTCACATATTTCCACACCTCGATGTACTCGGCTCTACCAGTCGTGGCGGATTCCCAGATCGACTCTTCGAGGTATTTTTCATGAGTGACTTTGAACATGGCGATTATGCAGCTGACCTCTGAGTACAACCGTTGAAGCTGGAAAATTCCGAGCAGTAGAAGAAGTGACCTCGGGCTGTGGAGACAGGGCCTGCCTTAAAGGCTTCTGATATTCAATCAAACGGCGCTTGGCCCCCTTTTTTATACTAGAGTTAACGGAATTCCTGGGCTATGCAATTCTCTTGAATCGAATGGTGTGGATTGACAAAAGTGCTAGGAATCCTCCGGAGCAACATTGATCCGACCCGGCTTGGCAGACAGCGGCCTGAACTTGCTCGCTCTCTCCCCTCTTCAACGTCTTCAAACTTTGGGAATTCATAAACTTGTACCACTGCGACTAGCGATACTATCATCAGGCAGTATGGAATCAAGCGGAATGCTCGCCGAGTTCATGCACCCGGTTTCGTCACTTGACGAGGAAGAGTACGCTCCCACTGTGAATGTGGCAGGGATATGTTATTTACACTGTCAGGTTTCACGAGTGGTACCACAACGAGCAGTAGGTCTCAGACTTCAATATGAAGTGGCCTGTCGTTTTGATGAATAGGAAAGTGGCCCTCTGAGGTTGCAATTGCCCTTTTTCCATACAGGCACCACATACCGAGCCACAAACGGCCTAAGCCCAGCTTGGCTAGCCTTTTACGACATTGAGAATGTTTCTGTATTGTTGTCAGATCCATTGTACCTGGCATTGCGAGATAATCATTCCGAAAGAGAAGTCAGAGTGCTTGATCTTGGATCACATATACAGAGGAAAGCCGGAGAATTAATATCTACGAAAGGCAGCTTCTCGAAAGATGCTTCGGTGCTACTGTGGGTCGAAATAAGCTTGAAAGACTTGATCAACGAAAAAGAGTAAGGCAATTGTGTTTTCGCTAGTGCTGATCCAACTCATTCATTTAATCCAGGCTGCATAGATGGTTTGAGGAGGTGAGGTACAACTATTTCTTAGACGTAGAAGAGCCTATTCTGTTCGTTTGAGCTATTAAAAGCTTCATGTCTCTAGGAGCACGCATATCCTCTGTCCAAAATACCCGGTTGGAGAAGAAGTCGACGCTATCGCTTAGTTGACATGAAAACCAATGTACCTACGAACGACTTCCTTGCTGTGCATGAATACGCTGCACAGAATGGTCTGGATGATAGTCGTGAGATACGAAATGCGTGGTCGACGGAGGCCAAGATCTCCTCACTGCTGGACTCTTATACCCGACGGCAGGTGCTCCAACGTTGCTACGAAATAGGTGCGGCTCCAAGAGATCTTCTGCGTCTATCGACTGCCGACAAAGTCATTGATACACATGTACCACATGATGGCTATCGGCTTCACTATCGCCTAGAAGGGTCAGTGAATGATACGAGCCCGGTCCTGATCTTCTGCAATGGTATGAATTGCGACTTGCACATGTGGGATGCTGCAATAGCGCCTCTTAAGCAACGTTTCCCCAATTTCCGCTTTCTTAGATACGGTAGGCTAAGGTAATGCCCCAAGGTTATGAGCCGCATCTATCTAACGTAGATATCTAGATACCCGAGGATATCGTTTCGAGGGATGTGACAAACCGATAACTTTCGACCTCGTCGCATCAGACATCAACGCTCTTCTTGACGCTCTACTCATACCAAAGGCACACGCACTCATTGGTGTCAGTATGGGTGGAATCACCGCCGTTGCATTTGCTAGCCGATACCCGCACCGCTTGGAAAGATTCATAGCATGCGACTTTGCTATCTCCTCTGACAAAGCAAGTGACGCTGTGTGGCATCAGCGAGTCCAATTCGCCAAGGACCATGGCATGGAAGCTCTTGGTGTCCAGTCTGTAGAACGGTGGTTCACGGCAAAGAGCCGCGATTCTCCGGAGTGGAAGAAGGCTATCGCAATGGTGGCTGGTGCGTCTGTCGAGGGAATGGAACGATCTGCAAAGGTGCTGTGTGGTTATGACGAGACTGAGAACCTGAGAAATATTAGGCTGCCCGGGCTTTATGTTTCGGGCGCTGAAGACGGGATGCGCAGGGATCTAATGGAAGAATTCGTCACGGCAAATGCGACGAATGCGGAGTTCCGGGAAGTCGAAGGTGCAGGTCATTTGCCGATGATTGAGAATGTGGGAGGCTTTGTAGATTGTGTTGAAGGGTTCTTGAGCGCGTCAGTTGTGCTATGAAAAGAGCTACGCTCCGGTAGGGACAGTCAGTCATGGACGCACCTACAGGACCAAAGCTATAGGTATTTGTCTGCAATTATTTAATGTCTTAAGTCAAAAGCTTTTGCGTTGTTGGTATAATGCTATCCTATACACCGACCCTTTTTGCTATCCCCCAGAATGCAAGTCCCCGAAAAAGCATTGACATAATCGCAGCCTCCTTTTCCCATCCCCCAATCCTCCCCCCACCCCTCTCAAACCCCACAACAAACTCCCCCCCCCCTCCTCAACTCCAAATAAACACTATCACACCACCCCAAATGCGTCTCAAACGTCCCCACCCCCCTCCCCGTCTCCTCAAACCCCACTTTCCTCAAAACCCCCCTACTCCCCGCATTCCGCGGATCCACATCCGCAACCACCCGCTCCACGCCCCGCTCCCAAAGCACACCATGCGATCCGAGCAAGGCGGAGAGCGCTTCGAACATGTAGCCCCGCCGCCAGTGGGTGCGGTGCAGGAGGAAACCGAGTTCGGAGGTAAGGGGGGACCAGATGCCTGCTTTGCCTATTATGGGGGAGGGGGAAGGGGGAGGGGTTGATGGGGGGGTTGATGGTGGTGGAGGATCCGGGAGGAGAGCGATGACGAAATCTAGTATGCCGTTTGTGGGCGAGTTGATCATGTTTTGTAAATTTGCCAGCGTTTGCAATTTGTCGGTGAAGGGGGGGCCGGACCTGTACGTTCAATTCTTTTTTTCAGCATTGTTTTTTTTTTTTCTTTTCTTTTTTTTTCTTTCTTTCCATAGACGTACGTCTTTTTGAGGGGGGATGGTGGTCTAGAGGGAGGGAGGGGGGAAGATGGGAGGGGTACGAGTACCAGTATCGCATCACTTCTTCGTCGCTGTACATCTCGTGGAGAGCGTCGAGGTCGCTTTCGTGGGCGGCGCGGAGGATTAGGCGGGGGGTGAGGATGGTGGGGGGGTAAGGATGGGCGAGATATTTGAGACTGGGAGGGAGGGTGGGTGAGTTGGGGGTTGGTAAGATGGGGATTGGAGGTTTGGCGGTTGGAGGGTCCATGGCTGGCTTTTTTTTTTGGAAGGAAAAGGGTGGAGGGATGGGTGTATTTATTGATGTTGAGGCGGAGATTGGGGTCAAGTATTTTTCGCGTTGGGAGGAGTCGTGAGGAAATTAAATGTGGAAGATAATTTATTTATTCCCAGGTTGAGGGATGGGTGTGTGTTTTTTTTTTGGAAAATATAAATATCGGAGAAATTTGTAGGGAAGTCACGATTCCTGAGAATGCCTTGTCCACGAATGATATTTTATTACTATCTAATTATGTAAACTGAACTCCTATCTTATCAGCTCTAGCCTGACCCTGATTTTAAGGTAGGCGTTGCTGAGTCGTGGATTGTTAGTCAGGGCGAGCTGTATGTGTGTGTGGGTGTGGGTGTGTGTGCGTGTGTCAGTGCAAGGCTGTATGTATGTATGACTCAGACGCATCACCCGCGCGATTTTTTGCCTTACGGGGAATCATATCTTGTCCGTGATTAGTGGGCGTGTGGGTCGTTGTCCGCTCAGGTAATGGAGAGGAGTGAGAATGGCGGTATGACAGAATTGGCGGTGGGGGGTGGGGGGATTGCGGTGTAGGTTTTGTGAGATTCCTGGGTTTGAAAACGGGGTTAAGGGGAAAGGGGGTGGGATTTCACGGAGCCGCGTGGGTAAGGCTGGATGGGGGTGGGGTGGGAGTGGGGGGTTGGGATGGATAGGGGTACGGTTTGAGGCTTTAAGGGAGGAGGGGGGGAAACATTGGGGCTTGAGAGGTGGTTGGTGGGATGGGTGGGGTGGGGAGAAAGGGGTAGGGGGGTGGGGGGGATAAGGCTGCAGATATAGACTTTGTTACATTTCAAGGCAGGGAGGTGGTGGGGGTGCGCAATCTATGAGGTGAGGAATTCGGTGGATCGGGCTATGGGTGAACACTTTGATTGCTATCTGTATGCATGCGCATCCGAAAAGCACGAGATGGAATCATGCGAATGCTTCCTTTGGCTTCCTCGTCGACACGATTGTTGACGAGCAAAGCCTCACGCAGATAACCTATTGCAGCCGTCCATCATCCTCTTCGCACATAACGATGTCCGAGAATCACGCCTCATCTTCCTCCTCGTCCTTGATCTGCGCAGCATCGTCCTCCTCTTCAGATTTGTCTTCTTCCATGCTAGGTCCCTCGGCAGCGGCGCCTTCGTTGTTATCTTCGGTGTTAGCAGGGATATCCTCGGAAAGCTTGTTGTTGTTTTTGGTGTTCTTGGTATTGGTCTTGCGAGCTTTGGTCACGCGGCCTGTGAAGACTTTCTGGCCTTTGGGGGTGTTCTTGCGGGTTGGAGGGGAGGTGGAGCGCTCGGTGGAGGCGGCTGGGGTGCCGGTCCTGGGTGGTTGTTCTGTTAGTACGTTGAGGTGAGGTAATGTCTGAGGAGGAGGGAGGAGGATGTATGTCTTACTCGACGCTGTTGATGACTGTTGAGCCAGTCTTTGCGCCCTTGCCTTTCTTGCCTGCGCCGTTGCCCTTGCTGAGTTTTGCGGGCGCTGCGGTACATGGTGCTGGGATGAGGCCTTGGTCGACGGCTTTCTTGCGGAGGCGGTTCAGGCGGTTGGTGATGGCTACTGCGTTGACGGGGCCACCTGCGGTGCAATCAGTATGTGCGAAAAGGAGAGTGTGTTTTGAGGGCAGGTGAGGTTGCTCACCGAAAGCTGTAGCGACAGCCTCACAGTTGGGATGCACGTTCTCAACGGCGAGGATGGTGAGGAATAGTTTGGCGTCATTTTCGGGGGTCCATTCGATGAGTTTTTGGCCGGTAGGCATTTTGAGATGTGGCTTGGAGGGATGTGCTTGATGATAGAGGGGTTGGAGCAGATGTTGATGGGTTGGAGATGAGGAAGATCTAGGATGGTGATGTTTGAGAGTGTGAAGGAGGAGGATGAGATGTGAGGTTTTGGATTCATGTGGCCGCTATGATCTAGTGAATCAAAATACCATCACTTTGAAGGTTCATATCTATGAATGAATGTTTGGAGCAAGAAAGAAAAAGGATCACTATCGATTATCAGTTACTTCATTTTCCTTGGATCACATTATGAGGTATGCTACAGCCTGTTCATTAAAATTTCTAACCTTTATTTTCTCAACAACTATGATACTCTGTCCCAACATCCATGATATCCACAACCCCTTTTATTACTATTACTCGACCGAAAGACCATGAGAACAGCAAACAATAAGAAAAAATATGCTTCTAGATACCCCCTTTTTCCGGTCATGCATGCTCCATCAGATGGTCCTCGAGTCCCGAGATGGCCAATCGCAAGGGGGCCAATTGAGTGCGTCCATATCACCCCTTGCGAGGTGAAAGACCATGTCCGGACTAAGGAGCTCCATCCGATCACTGTGAATGTAACGGTATCTGAAGCGGATATAATCCACCGTTACTCCTGTCTCGCGCGTCAGATCTGCAATGAATGCCGCGGAATCACTATTCTCGTTAAAAAGATGCCACGCAATGTACAGGCTTATCGCGGCAATACAAATCCTCAAATTCGAATCGCCAATGACCATTCGAGTCAAAGGTCCACACATCGATATCGATGCTGACCGTGCGCGGTCGTCGAAATTAAGCAGGTTGGCAACCCAGCCACAAATATCTTCGGCGTCACACGCCTGATAAACGGTCGGGACATTTGTCTCTGGGGGGCTAACGTTCACGACCCTAGTCTCGAGACTCTGATGCTGCTCTGGAGGAAAGAATTCTTTCCGGCAGAGAGGGCAGCTATTCCGATCGCTAAACCATGTGCTTATGCATATGCTTCCCACCGTGTGGCTGCATGGGAGCCGAATTTGGACCTCTACAGCACCTGTCGATGCGTTGATTGTGCCGTAGAGTTCCTTGCAGATCATGCACGTCGAATCTTCATCGTCGTCGACTGGTCTGACGTTTTCGGACTGAAAAAGTTGTTGGCGAAATTGATGAGCCATTGT
Organism: Usnea hakonensis; assembly: GCA_013423325.1. NCBI lineage: Eukaryota > Fungi > Ascomycota > Lecanoromycetes > Lecanorales > Parmeliaceae > Usnea > Usnea hakonensis. Next base: position 49,832 of record BLJB01000078.1, read on the forward strand.
GAGACTCACCCTTCTGCTTGGAATTGTGCGATATTCGATCTTGGGCTGAGTGTGGTAGAATCAGAAGAGGTCGAGGCGAAGGCTGGCTATCCTGTACTTATAGACGGGCCCCATTGCAAAGCTTGAAGACCTAAAAGTGCTTCGACACGTGCTAAATCGCATTGTGTCTTGGACTCTGTGAAGACAACACATAGTCTAGCCTTGACAACTCTTTTTGTGCTATCGGTTGAACGACGAAGGCGAATTTTACAAACACAAAGACTTTGAGTCATCGTCGCATACATTGCAAAGCTCATAGCTTCAAGAACAAAGCTGGGAGACGCTCTGTGTTATAGATCATCATTGTGTCGGGGTACCAATGTCCTTGGATTAGTGGTGTTAGCGGTATGTGTTGGCCGCAATAAAACTGTGTAATGGAGAATACGCTAAGCAAAAGTTGTTTTATTCCGTAAGTACACCATAAGACTGCTTTTTAATCTTATCTCTAGGCCTCGCTCCCTTCGTATCTCACAAAATTGATATGATCATAGAGACTTTTCGATGTACGATCGAATGCAAAAATTTACAGATTGACTCGACTTGCAATTGCATTGGATCACTGGCGGAGGAAGAATGGGACTAAGAGCTGAAGACAATGATGCTCGGTCTCAAATTGTGCTTTCGCGGATTATGGAGGACGCTAAAAATCATTTCGCACTTATGAATTGAAATCACTGTAGGCATTCCTCAATTGAACAAAGGCTAATTCCCTCGAAGACTACATGTTAGAATGACCATACTGCACGAAGATGCCCCTCGCAAGCTTTATCTTACCCCCGGACTTCAACCTCTCACCTCCCACCTTTTGAAATCAATCCGCGCCCTGACCTTTGCTACGCTGCCACCGGTAATAGCTCCACCTGTGCACAGCTACTTGGAAGTGCAGCTGGGTCATAGTAATACTTCCAGAAAAGCTGCGGTAGACCGTGCCACCAATCACAAGCTTCATCACATTATCAGCCAAGTCATGACCCTGCATCGACGCCAAAGAGAGAAGAAGATTAGAAACACTCACCCAGCCATCCAGCAAAGCCGTATCCCTCTAGGTTCCACTGCAGGCCCGATGCATTGAAAAAGAAGCCTTCAGGTCCATAGCCTGGTTGGATGTAGACGAATTTCCACCCTGAGAGAGATTAGTAATTATTGACATATACTTTCGCATACATTTTTCCATGTTCGAAAGAGGTAACGCAAGCTTACCAGCATAAGTAGCCTCCGTGTCGTCCATCACAAAGCTCCACGGAATACCTGGAGTGCGCAGATCGAATTGCTGGTGGGTACCATTCAGGAATCCAACCGTGGGAGGACTTTCTGTCGAGAATTCCGACAAAGGCTGAAGAACGACATCATTCTCGCCAGCACCTGTTTCGTATCACATCATCAAGAGTTGTTCTTGACTCCCGTTCAGCCTTTTCCCAAGCATCTTTACTTGTACATTTCCTTTGTTCTAACATGGACGGGTCATTTACGTACCGGTGTGATATGAACTTAGGTAAAGATCATTTTTGTTCGAATTGCCATTGTCTATAACGCGAGTTTTGAGATGGTATCGGCTTGGAGGAACGCTTCTTGCATTGATGGCTGAGTTGTAATTGGTAGTGAGTGCGAGGGTGAAGGGAATGGTGATAAGAGACAATAGGAGCGTTGAAGTCTTGGAGTACATTTTGACTGACCGAAGATGGCCGATTCTTACGCAGAATGAAGAAAATTGGAATATCAATAGATGGATAGAGGCTGAATGGTTGGATCAGAAGTTATTGGTGTGAAGAGGAAAGAACAGTCCATGTGTGTGTGAGAAGAGCAGCCGATATATATCCAGTCTTGTTAGTAACCGCATTAGGTCTCTAGGCACTGAGCTCGTATATATTTACGTTCGTATTCATCAACGAAGTTTCTCCTCGGGCTGACCGATGCACAGCAGACACCCAGCAGCAAGCAACCATGAGCAGACCCTCGCGACAACCTTGGATACGAGCGCAACCAACTTCCATACGGCATATAGAATGGATCCCTGGCTAAAAATAGGCGGCACGCGACTGCATCTAAGTACAACATTGTTCTGCGCAAACGCTACGTGGGACATTTGCAGTGGACCCATCTAGAATATTCGAAAGTCAGAGTGCTTACATGCATAGAAAAACATCTGGTGACCACATTCCCGATGCTGAAATGTCGCAATACGAGGTTGAACTTCACCGCCTTCCTAATGCGGTAGGTTGTTGTAGATCGATTGTGGGGAACATGATTAGTCACCTTTACAACATATGCAGCTGGCGGAATGGGGTTACCTTTTCCGCCGAAAATGGCAATGCGATGCAGAGAATACTTGGCGTTCTGTCCGGATGGATTATTCGTGGAGATGATTCATCATGTGGACGGGATTGATTTTGATTCGATAAAACTAGTTTAGGGCTGAGAGGGGGAGAATAGGTTGCTTGGCAGTGTTCTCTTCAATGGAGGCTGATGACATCTCAGAATAATGTAGGTTGAAGAAGGTTCGCGAAATACCGGATGGATAATCAGGGCGACAAAGCGGCACGAAAGCATAGCCAGCCAGGAAGTCCAGATGGCTAATGTTTAGCTACCTTTGCTACGCTACGTGAGTAAAGAAGATGATTCATGGAGCGGGCTAGGAAGTCGAACATGTCAAATATGAAGAGAAAAGTCCAGCATGACAATCCCCTTCGATGCTGAGGAACCTATGAAGGCGACCGCTGTTGTGAATTAGTTCTGGACATGGGTCTAGTATGTAAAAAGCACTGTTTGACTGCAAGGGTCGACTCTATCCAATACATCAGTGGTACAGCACATGTATGACTGACTCATTCCTGACTCATTCTTAGTACCAGCACTTTCTCTCACACTTTAGACAGCGTGCTCAAGATCTCAATAGCAAAAGTCCCTTCTCGAAGACTCTCCAGGAACCCAGACCCCAGCTCCTCAAATGTCGCTTCTCCCGCCTGATCGCATTCTGGCCCGTTGATCTTGAAGAGAAAAGCATCTCCAAAGACATGTGCGTGGCGATTTCCCACAAAATACCTATTGAAGTGAAGTCCAGGAACCTTGTCACTGCATTTGTACATGAGGTAGCATCCTTCCCACCCTTTAAACCCTTCTGGGACAAGATTTTCGGGTACCGCTAGCTGGTAGAGTCCCCGATGATGCCAGTCGAAATAACCCTTGTCACAATAGTCGTTGAGATCAGGTACCTGCTTGAGGCGGCTATTGGTCTCTTGGCTGAGGTTGTTGTGGCGAGGGTCTTCTTCGTCGCGTTCGACGGCGAAGAGAGTCGGATTGGAGGGAGGGTCGCCATTAGCAGGGATGTGGATGACATGGATGGATTTCGTCTCCGTGGACTCTTCGAGGAGGGAAGCCGTCGGCTGTTCAGCAGATGCCGTCTCTTGACCGGTAGATGCCATCTCTGGCTGCCTGTACAACATCAGCACAAAAGCGAAGATTTTCTATTAGAAGTGCATACCAGAAATAAGCTCTACTAACTTGAGATTTGCCGAGTGTCTAGTATTGGACAACACTCAAGCTATCTGAGAAGGCTGTAAGATTGTACCCGTTCAATGAAAGTTTCTAGCAAGGCGGACGAAAAGAAATGATATCCTGGTATGTGGAGAGTGTAAGAACTTTGGGAAAGGGAGAGAATGGGATTCTTCTTGTAGTGCTGATCTAAAATTATAATGGTGTTGTATCAGAAACGTCCCAGCAGCATGCAGGCAGCCGATTGGCATGACTAGCGCCTCACACTACCCTGCTGCGCTGACCGTGATATGAAGAACACCTGTCTTTTCCACAACTCCATAAATGTGTTCCAATGTTCTCGACAAGAGGCGAGTAACTTAGGCAGTACTATCTATCATATGATGTTCACTATCCAGCTCTTTTGATCAGAGCAAGGGCCTAGGGGCCTACCCTGCCTGCATCGTCTAGCTTTTCTAGCCGACAATACTGCTGCCTAAACCTTCTCGAAGTTCAGCATCTTCTCATCCCACTTCACAACACTGCGACTTTCGTGCAAAGAGCGATTTAGCACAACGAGCCCAGAATCTGGCAACGTGCACAAAGACTTGGCACTCAGGATCAAAAGCACAATAGCATTCGGTGAGCGCTTTTTGTCAGGCTTCATGCGGTATGCGCACTCTAAGATTCGGACAGAGTCGCTACTTATTGACGTCTTTATAGCCCTGCAAAATAAGAGCCTTGACTTCTCCATATAGAAAGGCCACTTCAACATACCCACCTCCAAATTTTCATTTCGATTCTCATGATGGCTAAATTTTTCCTGCACCAGCTTCTGACATCTGAAGACCTTCTCGATTCCAGGGATAATGATCGATGTTTTGTTTGCCTTCAGACATACGGGACCCTGACCGATGCTGGGGCTATCGAGCGCGAGGTTCGACTGCCGTGCAACCATAGCCTGGGATCAATGTGCATATCCACCTGGCTGAAATCCAACAACACCTGTCCGATCTGCCGCAAAGAGCTCTTCCCTGACCAACCTCATACAGACCTCGAAGAAGAGACTGTGGAAAATGGGATTCTAAACCCTCCTGTGGCCGTACCTTTGGTGTCTTTCGACGACGACTTGACTGGCCAGGTGGTGAGAGATTGCTGCGATAGCTTTGGATTGGCTGAAAATGTCTATTACGATGCCTTTCGAGTATTTCAGCCCATGTATGAGACTGTGAAGGAGTGGCTGCAAGCCACAGGCCTCAATCTCCACGTGGTTGCTTGTATCACCATGTACATCGTCCTCTACCTTCTAGGATATCCCAGACCTTTATTGGAATTTTCCAGCGACTTGCTTGCCAACGAAAACGAGATCTCTGACTTCCGATCATGTTGGGCAGTGATGTACCATAACAGAGAATCCTTGATCGATTCTTCTATGCTCGAGGTGCTCGGAAAAGGCAACATGGAGTACAACCTTGCCTGCCTGCCCGAGTCAGACTTCTACGAAGCAGCAGTCCAGAATGAGGTCACGAGTAGACCTGCCAATGCCTCCACGTTGAGAATGTCAAGCGAAAAGATTTGTCAAGCAATCCGCAATGGATACTTGATTGTTGGACTGGTTAAACATCTTGCCGAGACTATTCACGAAAGCTCTTACCTCGACGCTCCATCCTGTGACAGCATCGTTGCTGCCGCTCTCTTCATGGCTTTCCATCTTGTTGGGACTCAAAAGAGCTACGAGCAGATTCATGAGATTACTGGTGTGGCTGCGGGCATCATTGGATCTACTTACCATCAACTCTATCCCAATAGAAGATACCTGGTAACGTCAGCGTCGCTTGAATACATCTACCGTTGTGACAAGTCCATGGCTCTTAAAGGCGTCTTGGCCACGCTATCTTGGCCCCCACTCCAACCCGCAAGTCCCAGCGGCCAATTTCACCAAGACGAAAACCCGGTTGATGATCGTTTGCAGGCTTACAAAAGGAACTGTGAGAGCTTCTGTACGTCTCTAGGGGTACCCGCTCGAGTCACCGAGTTGACTTACCGATTTGCGGTAAGATATAGCTCTGAGCAGTGGGTGGTCGCATCTCCATTACTCCTTACGGCCGCTAGCATCCGCATTGCAACCCGTCTAGCTGAAGTAGATATATCATTCGAAGAGATCTCGGCGGTGGTTGGACTACATCGCGATGTTATTGTGGCCCTCTATGACGCTCTAGCTGCCCATGAGGATGGGATCATCATAAATGAGGTGTGGCACGAATTCTTGAACAGCAGATATGGTGGTGTTCCTACCTTTTAGTCTCTACATTTCAATGGAAAGCACAAGTACGTATGATAAGGACTAATTGAGAATATCTATACCTACCAAGGATGAGTTGACATATTACGTAGGCGCCATTGTTGGTCACGAGGCGTACCGTACAAGCCAGGCTGATGACTACAAACTCTAAATTAGATATTCCAGCACTTTTTTACCCATGGAATAGTTATTTTGGCACCACTTCTGGTGGCTTTGTCCGAAGTACAGCTATCGTTGCAAGATAGAAAGATATCTTTCAATTTCATTTGCCATCGTCCCTATCGAAATCAGAATTCACTTCCGAGGTGGAAGCCATCCCTCGTCTGTACGATCACCTGTGGTCTTTGGACAAGATCGCGGAGATAAACTTTAAATGTAAGATGTGCTGATTCTTGAATACATAGAGAGCATTGAAAGGTGCTTTATTTTCTGTTTGGTTTGTCGATCTTTTGCTACCATTACAACGTTGATAGGATGAAATAGGACTGAAGGGAAAGACAATGAACAAGGCTTGTCTACACTGGTAAACGAGTCTAGTCAGTAACTTTGAATTTGAAAAATTTGTTGGGTGAGAAATGCTCTCTAATTCTCTCATCTGTTCTGGTGGTATTTAAGCTGTATTAGCTTCGATTCGTATTAGCTTCGATTCCTAACGGCGCTGATCCAATGCTGGAGTGGTTTTCTTAGGTATCTTTCTCCATCTAGCTTGAAACCCTTCGCTAGATCTACATATAAAATACAATCCCACACATCTTCAATTTTAAACCCTTTGTGTTCATGATGACTCGGGATTTTCTCCATCGACTATTGACACTCGCAAACAGCGTTCAATCTGATGTTAGTCAACAATGCTTAATATGCACGTCAGAGTATGGCACACTGGTAAGTCAAGATTCTTTACGCGAGCGGATTCCGACTATGTTGTAGCAACCTCAAGGGAAGCAACGCTGACTACGAGGTCTCTTAGTCCGCCGAGACTGGAATCATCGAGTGCCCAATTCGTCTTCCATGCGATCCTAATCATACGGTTGGCTCAGCGTGTATCGCAACTTGGTTAAAAAATAACAACTCTTGCCCACTTTGCCGGCATGAGTTCTTTCCTCGTCAGCCGAGACCGTATCTCGAGCACGGTATTATAGAAGATCAAAGTGTCGATTTTTATTATTCAGAAAGTTTTTCCCGTATGGCCGCGCGCAGCGAGTCGAGTGGCCTTGTTGAACCTCTCTGTCTCCGCTACGGCTACCTGCTCGGACTTCAAATTTATGCAATCCGACTTTCACAGGAGATAGGAGGAGGGGCTTGTGAATTTTCTGCGATTAATGACCGCTCCGAAGTAGCGATTGCAGCGACGTCTATTTACATTGCATCCCACCTTCTCGGCCACCCCAGATCGCTCACGGAAGTTGCTCAAGTCGCTGGCGTCAATGAGGGTACCATTCATAAACTATACAGGCAACTTCAGTCACAACCGCAACTTCCTACCCCCGAAGAATTGCGCGAGGACCTCGGCATGGCACTGCGGACAGTCAGAGGTCAAGCTCCGGTTCTTCCGACATATCCACCTTTAAATCACGACTTTGGCCAATTCGAAAATAGCCAAGATGTCGAGCGCGTCGCAGAGTTCTTGTCATCTATTCCTCGTAAGCTCCTCCTGCCAAGTACACATGCACGAACGACGCACCGACTGGCTCGCAAGCTGGAATACATGGCTTCCTTCACGGCTGAGCTTCCTCCGTGTCTTGCAGCTGTGTGTCTTTACATGGCCTCTTGGCTCACCAGGGAGCCTCTTGCTTTCGAAGAAATCCAAAAAGCTACTGGAATCCCAAAGGACGAAGTTCATGCCTTCTACTCAAGAATCTACCCCGAGCGAGCGCAACTCATCGATATTGAAATCATAAACATCATCAACCTTGGCAATAGACAGGACGTCTATGCACGATTCCCTTCCATAGGCTACAACATGGTCATATTTTCCGGGACCGGACAAGTCATCTCGGACACCGTGACCGCCCGCGTGCGAAGTTTGGAGAGGCTGTGTAGTGACTACTGTGAAGAACTTGGTTTGCCCGGGGTGGTTCGGATGCACTCTCATTTCATCGTTGAGAGAGCAGCGCGCGCGGTGTCGCCGTGGAATCGTAGAGCTATCTCGGCAGCCAGCGTGTATTGGGCGTCCAATATTTCCCAACACCACCATAGAAGTATAGAAAATGTTGCCACCACAGCTGGTTTGAGTGTAAGTGAATTGCATGATGCTTATGAGTTCATCTACTCTGAGGGAAGGATGGTTGTGGGATGGGACTAATTCCAGGAGCTTGATATAAGGAACTTGTCCTAGGGTTTGATAGGGGATGAAGGTCTCATTGTTAGAAAACGGCCCCCAAGCCAACAGAAGAGCCCTGTGTTTATTCGATAGATATTTGGAGTGAAAGGGATATTATATAGGTAGGGGTAAGGGGGGGGGGGGGGAGAGAGATGTGATAAGGNNAAATAGGGGGGGGGGAGGGGGGGGGGGGGGTAGAGAGATGTGATAAGGCTGAAGGAGACGATGGAAGAGATGAAAGTAATTATAATTGAAAGTAGGGCATATATATACTCTCCTTATTGTTCACGGTCTCGCAATTCTGTTTCTGTTTCTATTTCGTTATGGCGATGCCTGTGCTCACTGAAACGAGGAATGCGAATATGCGATATCCGAAATCACTATCCTCCAACCCAACCCTACTGTGGCGAGAAAAAGAACTGCGGTACTCTGTAGTCGATAGCCGACTGCGGGTGTGTGAAACATCGAAGAGGCGATTGCGCGTCTAGGTTTTTGCTTTTGAGACAGGTAAAAGAGTGGCGATATGAGGACGATTTGAGATACGCAGCTGGAGGATTAAATTCCGACACGATAATGCATCTCCTCAGGATCCTGTACCTGTCCTCCTTTTTCACTTATGCTCTCGCTGCGCCTTCACCATCACCTCACGTTCTTGATAACAGTAAAAATGACAACTCACTTCCACAAGCCCTCTCCCCGCGTGTTCCGCCCAGACACCCGGGCTTCATAACCAATCAACCCACCACCTCTCACGTCAAGTGGGGCAACTACCCCATCACCTTCCTAACCACCACCGCCATCATGCCCATTGTAAGCGCAGCCCTTCCCCTAGCCGACTTCTACCGACAAGCCCACGTCGCCATCATCAACGCCATCACCTCCGGCCTCACGACCAACACCTACACCTTCACCTTCGGCGCGCTGAAGCTCACTGTGGATAGGTTGGATGGTGATCATATTGATTGGCAGATGCTGATTCAGTTCACGAGTCGGATGGTTGGTTTCGCGAATCGGGGTGTGACGGATTTCTATGTTGCGCTGGTGAGGGATAGGTTGGCGGGGACGTTGACGGTGGTTGCGTTGGAGACGGCCGCGGGGACGGCGAGTATGTGGTTGAATGGGGGGACGTCGGCGGTGCAGTATTGAATGATTGGTTCGGTAGCTGAGATTGGCGTGTTTCTGGACAATGGGTGTTGGGCGCTGAGGGTTCTGGCTCGGCAACATCATGGGTTGGAATTCACGCAAGAGTCGACGATATTGTCTGGAAATATACGCGCATCTCGTCGTTGCTGGCTCTGGCTCCTTGTATGCTCGCCTTTGAGATGATGTCGTTCACTGCCTGTACACTGAGCACTGTTTGGTACGTATCGTGCTGCCCTGCTACGTGTATGGTACAAGAATTAAAAAGGAAGTTACAAGCATTTCCCCTAGACCTTGAGCTTGGGAGCCATCCGGGGGGATGCAGTGAGTCTCTTTGATTCTGTGGTCTTCGGGTCTGTAGGATAACCTGTGGAACTCAAAGATCATCCAAATACTAGAACTTGATGATTTGCGAGGTATCGAGGCAGGAAAGAGACATTGTTTGCGATGAGCTGAATGTATAAAGCCTGTAGAACAACTCGACTGACATGATCAAGACCCAGTAAAGTAGCGTCTGCTTAGTCATTAATCTTTGGCATTCACCAGCCGAAGAAACAATAATGTTGCATGACAGCCATGGGCTATCGATATCCATGGATATAACATGACAGCCATGGATATAA
>BLJB01000080.1:428-53060 GCA_013423325.1 Usnea hakonensis
CCCTATCAATTGAATCCTAGTTACATACCACCATTGACTTGATCTGGTTGCAGTCCTAACACTACAGAAGTAGGAGTATTACTATAATAGCTAGATATCGATCTAGCTAACTAGAAACTTGGATTACGTTTTAAGTTATAAGATAGATTACTCTACTATACTAACTTTGATGATGGCCGGGAAAGGTTATATATTCCTAACTTACTAGAAAAGGAGATCTTCGAGCTCGTATATAACTAGTAATATTATAGTAGATTTCATAGGATATATAAGTATATTACCGTATTATTATACCTTAAGTATCTATTAAAGTATCTGTATACTTATATTAGTTATTACCCGGATTATGAGTTAAACTAAACTAAGAGATACTAATCGTACGGTAGTATGATACTAATTAATAGGCCTAGGATTCCTTTCTATACTATTACTATAGACTTTGTAATTGCTTTACTAGTTACTACTAATAGGCTAGATACTTTACTTACGGTAACTAATAAATTCTTAAAGAGAGTTTGCTTGATTCCCGGAAATCTACGTAGAATACTGCCGAATAGGTAGATCGAGTCCTAGCTATACTAGTATAATAAGGCTAGGGTATACTATATACTACTATTAGTGATCGCGATAGTAAATTCATATCGTAATTCTAGCTTACTATATTTTAGAAGCTAGGAGTCGAAATGCTAATATCTACTATATACTATCTATAGACGGATAGGTAGTCTGAACGAATAAATTAAACCGTAGAGATTATAATATGTTACTTTATTATAGTAAACCTAGGCGTAGACTAGATTACCGTAATGCTATATCTATAAGGAAGCCTAAATAACGCAAAAAATGCCTCTACTGGAGTATTATTAAATGAAATCCTTTATAGCTTCAATGTCCGAGACTCCCTAGGACTATTATCTAAATTACCGTAGGAGGATTTTAGTAAATTACGGTAAATGAAAAGAGAGTAAGCTAAGGATTCGATTACCTTCGCGAACGTTATAGATAAAGCGTACTATAATAGTTCTTATAAGTTACTTAATATACCTAAGGGAAATATAGTTTTTCTACGATTATATTATAGGTATAAGATTCCTAATATTTCTAATTATAAGCTCTATAATTAATGTATCGGCCCGTTCAAAGTTATAAAAAAGGTCGGAAAATTAGCTTACTATATTAATCTACCCCTACTAATGAAAATCCATCCTGTCGTCTTAATTACCCAGTTAGAACCTATATATAATAAATCTTTAGATCTATATAGAAGGATATATAATCATAAGCTACCCCCGGTTAAGGAGGAAGGACAGGATCTAGATAACTAGTATTCTATCGAAATTCTGCTTAACAAGCGTACTTCTAGACGGGGCAAAGTGGAATACCTAGTAAAATAGGAAGGGTACGGTAATTAGTATAATATATAGTATAATACGGATAACCTTAATAATACCTAGGAATTAATTTAGGAGTACGAAGCCCGGATATAATCACTACTAAAAAGTACTAGAAGATAGCCTACTACCATAACTCCGGCTACTATAATCCTTACCCCCGATACCGCGCCAGAAGTATATACTAGAAAGAGGGGACGTCTAAAAAAAGATACTTAAAGACTAGGTAGTCTTATTAAATATATATAGTACTTATTTATAGTTGTCTTAATAAGACTTCTAAGTATCTATTACCGGAAGTTCGGTAATTATTACTACGGAAATAATTCTATCCTTATTAACTAGGTAGAGTACTAGGAAATATATACTTTCTAGCTATAGTATTCCTAGTCGCTCTCCTAAGGAAATCAGAGTATCGTTACTACTAGTTAATTATCAGAAATATCTACCGTAACAGCCTAGGAAAGGCGGGAAATACTAGGAATACTATTAACTATCTATCTACTAATAACTACTACGGTAGCGAGGACGCTACCTTTTTGCTTATTTATAGTACTATTATAGCGTATATACTACTTCCTGATTTACTACTATTACTTAGTATTGTTATTACTAGTGGCTTGGTATTCCGGCGATTCACTGTATATAGTGATCTTCCTTTTTAGACTTCTACATCTTTCACATCCATACATTCACTCATAGCCATTGCTATTGTCACTGTCACTGTTGCTACCCAACATTTATATAGAGCTAGTTAATTAAATACTTATATAATTAGAAAGATAGATATCTATTATTTATCTAATAATATAGTTATAGTAGTAGTACTATAAATCTAGTTAATTATATACTTAGATATTTAAAATATAAGAGTATAATAACTTATTTAGTAATAATAATAATAATAGTAAGGGAAGCTTTATATAGAGCTAGTTAATTATATATTTATATAATTAGAGAGATAGGTATCTATTATTTACCTTAATAGTAGTAATAATAGTATTAGTAAAAAAGAAGAAAAGAAAGAAAGTAGAATCTTTATATAAAGAAAAATTTTTATATATTAAAATTAATTCTATTTAGGCCTAGCTATTACTCTTATTAATTCTATAATTATATAAAGTTATATAGAAAATAATTAATTAATCTATAGACTTATACGAGTATTAGGGAAGTATAGAAAGTATTTAGATATTAGATAAATAGTATACGAAAAAGAAAAAAAAAAATCAGGTTTAATATTATTATATAGCCAGCCGTCGTCCACCCTAGATTTAGCCATCCGCAATTTACCTAGTCCGAGAATTCCATACTTCACTCCAGGTGGAATGAAAGCTCAGCTATTGTGAATTCATGCGATCATGTCTCAGGCTAATCGTTGAGGCCACAGCTGCCTCCGGGTATTGTCTCCGAGGATCAAAGCGCCCATTTGTACCTTTCAGTCTAGCTTCTCTCTCACGCCATGCTTCGTCGTCGAGGACCGTAGGAAGTCTAGAGAAGAGAATATCGGAAATACCACTGGACCGTTTCCGAAACTTCTGCATCGTCGCCCATGTCGACCATGGCAAAAGTACCCTTAGTGATCGTTTGCTCGAGCTCACAGGTACAATCGAGCCGGGAGGGAAAAAGCAGTTTCTGGACAAGCTCGACGTTGAGCGGGAGCGCGGCATTACAGTAAAGGCGCAAACATGTAGCATGCTATACAATTACAAGGGAGAGGACTATCTGCTCCATTTGGTGGACACCCCTGGCCATGTCGATTTTCGTGCAGAGGTGACAAGGTCCTATGCAGCTTGTGGAGGAGCCTTATTATTGGTCGATGCCAGGTGGGTACACATTGGGCTATCTTGTAGTCACTGTCTGTGTTGCGAGGCTTTGTAAAGCAGGAGGAACGGTTGTGACCTCGTCACACTTTCTGAATCTGTCTCAAGGCACTCATTTTTTTATGAAGAAAATTCTGACTCCAATAACCTCATTAGTCAAGGCGTTCAAGCCCAGACTGTAGCAAATTTCTATTTGGCATTCTCACAAGGCCTGCACTTGGTGCCTATCATCAACAAGATCGACCTTCAATCAGCCGAGCCTCAGCGAGCCTTAGAGCAGATCCAGGATACTTTTGAACTCGATCCTGAAAAGGCGGTCTTGGTCTCGGCCAGAACAGGCTTGCATGTGCAAAAAATATTGCCGGCTGTCATTGAGCAAATTCCACCGTGAGTCCAATGTAATATTACTTCGAAGGTCAGCGTCTTACTAATGTCCAGACCAACTGGCGACCAATCCAAGCCTTTACGGATGTTGTTGATTGATTCCTGGTACTCCAACTTTAAAGGAGTCATTCTACTTGTCCGACTTTTCGATGGCCAAGTCAAAGCAGGAGATCACGTTGTCTCCCTTGTAACTGGCTTGAAGTATATTGTTGGCGAAGTCGGCATCATCTACGGAGAACAGACCCCGCAAACGATGTTGCGGGCCGGTCAGTTGGGCTACATCTTCTTCAATCCAGGGATGAAGCTGAGTTCCGAAGCCAAAGTTGGAGATACTTACACCACCGTTGGTTCAGTGGTAGATCTCTTACCTGGCTTCGAAGAACCAAAGGCGATGGTTTTTGTGGCTGCTTTCCCAACGGATCAGAGCGAATACACACATCTGGAGGACAGTATCAACCAAATTGTCCTGAATGATCGGAGTGTCACATTGCATAAGGAGTACTCTGAGGCTCTGGGAGCCGGTTGGCGACTTGGATTTCTAGGAACACTTCATTGTTCTGTATTCGAGGACAGGCTACGGCAGGAACATGGTGCAAGTATCATCATTACGCCCCCAACGGTGCCATTCAAAGTCGTTTGGGTCAACGGAAAGGAGGAGATCATCCGCAGTCCCACCGATTTCCCAGACACAAGTACCAACACTGCTGGGGTAGCTGAACTTCAAGAACCCTATGTCTTAGTCACCGTCACCCTTCCGGATGAATTTCTGGGTAAAGTCATCGAGCTTTGTGAAGGCAACCGGGGTGAGCAGAAGGAACTCTCTTTCTTTACAGCAACACAAGTCATTTTGAAATACGAACTCCCACTTGCTCATCTGGTGGATGATTTCTTTGGTAAGCTCAAAGGCATTACGAAGGGCTATGCGAGTCTCGATTACGAGGAATCTGCGTGGCGTAAGAGTAACATCATCAAACTACAACTGCTCGTGAATTCAAAGCCTGTAGACGCTGTGGCTCGCGTTGTCCATACCAGTCAGATTGATAGACTCGGACGACAATGGGTCGAGAAATTCAAGCAACACGTGGATCGTCAGATGTTTGAGGTTGTCATACAGGCAGTAGCTGGCAGACGAATTGTGGCCAGGGAGACTATCAAGCCTTTCCGAAAGGACGTTTTGGCCAAGTTGCACGCAGCGGATGTGGGTCGGCGAAGGAAGCTTTTGGAGAACCAAAAAGAGGGCAGAAAGAAGCTTAGAGGTATGTGGCAGTGAACTCTATTCTTCGTGTTTAATGATTGCTGATTGCCATTTCCTGTAGCCGTGGGCAACATTGCAATTGATGCAAAGGCTTTCCAAGCATTTCTGGCCAAATGAGGCCTTTCAGGTTTGAAGGGGCTGTACTGGTCCCCCTATTCGGCTCCAGAAGCTAGATTTTTCCATCTGGCAATTGTGAAGGTGTCGATGCAACTCCATCGATCGAAACACTTCACCGTGCTCTCATCGATCTAGAGAGGACCGGACTTATTCAGTGGTATACCCGACGATAGGTTGCATATATACCATCTCGCTTTAGTAAGTGAAAGAAGTCAATTACGGGTCAATGAGTAGATATGTCACAGCGGAATGAACATAGCTGACTTGGTCACCCTTTCCGTGCCATTAGCCGTGCCAATACTTTGCATACATTCCACTGCACATGACAATGAAATAGTTCGCGCTCAGAGCTGACCAAACGTACGTGCTAAGATTGTGGCGCCCTAATTACACGCTTAGTGTACAGAGATACAGGAGTCAACTAGTATGTGTCTCATATCTACAGCTAAGACATCAACGCTAGAAAGGTCGATGTCACCCATCAGACAAATCATTGAGGAAACATAGAATCCGCTTGATTTCAAACGTACAGGCAACAATGGGCTTCATGTGTACATCGGCGTGTTGGAAAGACTACCTGACGTCTGCATCGGGCTTCTTGATTTCTGACGGGCCGCGACGTCCTTTACAGCATCTACCACCTCCTGAGTCTTAGTCAGATTCGGACAGTGGCCGGTGGCTAGCTCGATCGTATGCACCGTCTGCCCCTCCGCCTTCATACGTTCTACCATGGACTTCTGATAATCCCAAGGTACCGTCATGTCCTGGGTCGTATAGATATACGTCACGGGAATCTCCCTCCACGCACAGTGATCCACCGTTTGATACATCGCCTTCCCATTCCAGCGCACTAGCGACGATAGATAAGTTTCCAATTCTGCGTCGTCGACGCCGGGGCCCACGAGCAAGGATTTCGGATCGCGGCTTACGCAGCTATCGTCCTCAGCGAAGTCGAAAGCCAGTGGTAGGAGGTGCTCATGGCCGAATTCTTTGACCTTGCCGACCATGGAGCCTCCCTCGGGGAGGGCGAATGCACACATATAGATGAGGTGGGCGACGCCGCATGACTGGCCTTGGGTGTGGTGGTTGCGGGTGCTCATGCCCAGACCATGGAGCGCGTTGGTGCCGACTTGACCGCCGTATGAGTGCATAATGGCAATGACGGTGCGACCGGCGTCAACTAGGCTTTCCACGTACGCGCGAATGAGTGCCGTGTCGTCGACCAGATCCGTAGTCGGTGGGCGCGCCTCATTCATGGAGGGAAGTCGAGGGAGGTGGACTTCGTACCCGGCGGATCGAAGGGAGCTTGTAAACTTAAGGTATGTGCTTGGTACATGCCATCCGCCGTGTATGATGACAATGGTAGGCTTGGTAGCGGCCATCGTTGCAGTATCAGATGTGAATGTGAATTGTGACAATATCCACGATTCAGCGTAGGCGAAGAGGGATTAACTGTAGTATTGGGCAAAGGATTTGACGAGAGAACTTAGAGTATGTGTGGAGGAAGGAATAGTGCAAATCATATGTAAGATATGGAATACAATTCGGTCGAATTTGGTGGAATACAGGGAGGATGTAGGATTGATTGTCTAACAATGTAGAAAGAACTACTGAAACCTCTGCCAAGACCAATCGGAGTACACCTCAATATCATGTGCATCCAGGTCGCTTATTCCTGTGGGGTACGCAAATCGTATTGCAGGGATACCCCACTACGATTAGAACCTAATGTTCAAATAAATTAATTCTCCATGCATTTGAATTCTATTATATAGCTAGACATAATCCCCGTCATCGACCCTCTGATTAATATTGATGCCTATACACGCTCATCCCAAGTAGCAAATACTTGCACCACCTTGGCACTTCCACAAATTGACTCTCAACCATGGCTACAGCTACCGAGTCTGTGAAAGAACAGGTTGTCGACACACTCCCTAAAAGGATCAAGGAGCTCAGATTTGGAGTCGCGTAAGCTGGTCGACTTACCATGGAGTTCAAAGCTAACATATGATCTAGCTCAAGCCAGGATATAGTGAATCAAGCCGTCGTCGAAGTTTGTGATCGAGCGCTGTATGACCTAGCGCGAGAACGCGCCCCTGCGGCCAATGGCCCACTCGACCCTCTTATGGGTATATCTGGCAAGGTTGGAAGTTGTCAGACATGTGGGGAGCCCATGCAAAAATGCAACGGCCACTTCGGATATGTCAAGCTCGCACTTCCAGCGCTGCACATTGGCTACCTCAAGAAAATCATCACGGTTCTACAAATTATCTGCAAAGTACAAGCCGTTGCCAAGCTGAAAGATGCGCGACTGATGGGTATTAGGGATGCGCTCGAACGCTTCTCGCAGAGGAGGACCGCCGGAATTACCTTCGGGACCTGCGGAGGCCAAACATCGACAATTTGCGCAAGGCTCAAATTTGCAAGAAAATCAATGAGCAGTGCCGAAAGGTAAAATCCTGTTATTACTGCAATGAGATCAATGGACAGGTCAAGAAGGCTGGAACATCTCCCTTGAGGATAATTCACGAACAATTCAGCCACTTCGATGCCTCCAAATCGCAGAAAAAAGTAGCACCACCTGCGAAGATTGCATTCGACAAGTCCTTTGAATCTTCTCGAAAGGTAGCCGAAGGGGTTGGGAGAAATTTTATGAAAGCTGCAGATGATATGAATCCTCTTCGGGTCCTCAATATTTTTAAGAGAATAAGTGCATCAGATTGCGAGCTTCTGGGTATGGACCCTGCAGAGGGCAGACCAGAAATGTTTATATGGCAATACTTTCCCACTTCGCCAGTCTGTATCAGGCCTTCGGTCCCACAGGACGGTGCAACTACAGAGGACGATCTCACATCTAAAATATCTGATATCGTCCACATCAATACTCTCCTAGGCGAGGGAATTGTCACGGGTCAGCCTGTGGGAACGATCATGGAGCAATGGGACTTTCTACAACTACAACTCGCGATGATAGTCAACAGCGACGCTCCTGGCGTCCAACCTGCCCATACTTATGCGGTGCCTATTCGAGGGCTCTGCCAAAGGCTAAAAGGCAAGCAAGGTCGATTCCGAGGAAATTTATCTGGCAAGCGTGTGGACTTCTCTGGGCGTACAGTCATTTCTCCGGATCCAAACCTCGGAATCGATCAGGTTGCCATACCCGAGCTTGTTGCGAAGAATCTCACGTATCCAGAGAAGATATCGCGGTACAACATAGTGAAGATGCGAGAACGCGTGAGAAATGGGCCCAATAAGTGGCCTGGAGCCAACTACATCTGGAAGAAAGACACAGATATCAAACAGTATTTGAAGTACGGCAGACCAGGTGTTCATGCAGACAATCTCAAAATTGGCGACATTGTCGAGCGGCATCTTATCGATGGTGATATTGTACTGTTCAACCGGCAGCCTTCGCTGCACAAGCTTAGCATACTCAGCCATTATGTCAAGGTTAGACCACATCGGACGTTCCGCCTCAACGAGTGCGTTTGCAATCCATACAACGCCGATTTTGACGGAGACGAGATGAACTTGCATGTACCGCAGACGGAAGAAGCTCGTACGGAGGCCATCGAATTGATGGGAGTCAAGCACAATCTCGCGACACCCAAAAATGGGGAACCTATCATATCTGCTATTCAAGATTTCATCACTGCTTCATATCTGCTCAGCAACAAGGACGTCTTCTACGACCGAAAAGCGTTCACGAATATTTGCTTGTACATGGTTGAGGGAAATATGCAGATTGATTTACCTCCGCCAACAATTCTGAAACCGGTAATGCTCTGGACCGGGAAACAGGTCTTCAACGTGATGATGCGTCCAAACAGGGACTGCGAGGTTCGAGTGAACTTGGATGCAGCGTGTCGACAATATCGTGCGACGCCAGGAGTGGCTCGCGACCTGAATGAGAACGATAGCTGGCTTTGCATACGCAATTCAGAGATTATGTGCGGTGTTATGGACAAATCCACCATTGGTTCAGGAAAGAAGGACTCGGTTTTCTACGTGATAATGAGGGACTTTGGCCCAGACGCTGCCGTGCAAGCTATGAATCGTCTGGCAAGACTTGCGGCTCGTTGGCTTACAAACCAGGGTTTCTCGATTGGTATTGGCGACGTCTATCCCGGGGAGAGGCTAACTGTTTTGAAGAAAATGCTTGTTGAAAAGGCTTATGCTGAGTGCGATGCGGTCATCGAACGTTTTAAGATTGGTAATCTCGCAAAAGCCGCCGGTTGCGATGAAGAACAGACCATGGAGAATTTGATATCTGGAATCTTGAGCAAGGTTAGACAGCAGGCTGGAGAGCATTGCTTTGCGGAGCTCAGTAGATGGAATTCACCCATGATCATGGCCACTTCAGGATCCAAAGGCTCCAATATCAATGTCTCGCAAATGGTTGCAGTTGTGGGACAGCAGATCATTGATGACAAACGCGTCCCAGATGGCTTTCAAGATCGAAGTCTTCCACACTTTCCAAAGAACGCCCGTCAGCCGCCCTCAAAGGGATTTGTACGAAACAGCTTTTTCTCGGGCTTGACCCCTTCAGAATTCTTCTTCCACGCCATATCTGGTAGAGTCGGTCTAGTTGATACTGCCGTCAAAACTGC
This sequence comes from Usnea hakonensis, assembly GCA_013423325.1. Classification (NCBI taxonomy): domain Eukaryota; kingdom Fungi; phylum Ascomycota; class Lecanoromycetes; order Lecanorales; family Parmeliaceae; genus Usnea; species Usnea hakonensis. Next base: position 10,012 of record BLJB01000080.1, read on the forward strand.
AGAGACCGGGTATATGTCTCGAAGATTGATGAAATCACTTGAAGACTTGTCGACAAGGTACGATGACACAGTGCGCAATTCATCTTCCAATGTTGTACAATTCCAATTTGGAGATGACAAGCTTGATCCCCTTGATATGGAAGGTAAAGCAAAGCCTGTCAATTTTGAGAGGACCTTTACTCATGCGGAGGTCGGTTGCTCTCTTTCTATGAATCCATTTATGCTGGATGCTGATTTAAATATAAGGCTACGACGTGGGATAACAAAGACCGAACTCTACTGCCTTGGGAAATAATGTCTGTGTGCAGTGAACAATTACAACCTCGTCGAACGAAATTAGCACGCAAGTCTCTTATGGGAGAGGATTTGGAGTACATGGATCAAAGTACTGCAGCCATCGATGATAAAGAGAGTGCTCGAGATTTTCTGCAGTCTATCGAAGAATTTATGATTAGAAAAGCCCATGAGCTAGCAGCGGCACGCAAGCGACTGGGGGTGCCTGAAGGACTCCAGAAAAACCACTGGCCCAAATCTAGTCTCTCGAAAGTTGAAAGTAAGTTCTGGCAAGCCTCCTGGCGAATTCACAGCTGATCCAGCTTAGTGAAAGAAGCCAAGGAATACGTGGAGCGTACTGCTAAGATATCTCGGCCAACCTTGATAGCATTTATACGCGCATGTCTGGAAAAGTACGACAGAGCCAAGGTGGAGCCAGGATCTGCAGTAGGAGCGATCGCTGCGCAGTCAATCGGTGAACCAGGAACGCAGATGACCTTAAAAACTTTCCATTTCGCTGGCGTGGCGGGCATGAGTATCATGCAAGGTGTTCCTCGAATTAAGGAGATCATCAACGCCTCGAAAATCATCAGTACGCCTGTCATTAGCTGCGACCTCCATTGCAAGGACAGCATCACTGCCGCCCGCGTGGTGAAAGGCCGCATAGAACAGACATTCATCAAAGATGTATATAGCTATCAAACTCCCACTTATATACTTGTCAAGCACTAACAGTTACGCAGATCATTTATTGGGTCGATAGCGTCTGGACCCCTCACGGCCCGTTTGTGAGTCTGAAGCTAGACTTCGAAACAATTGGCCGTCTCCAACTAGACATCACTGCTCGAGACATTAGCGATGCAATTGTAAAGCAGAAGAAGCTCAAGCTGAGTCCACACAACATCAAATGTCAACAGCAGTACATCCGCATTGACATCCAAGCCTTGGACAAGTATAAGCGCGGCAACAAGAACACTGTGGTCAAAGCCACCGCAAAAGAAGACACGGAGCTCTTCCTCCGTGTACAATCGATCAAGCGCATCCTCCCCAACATTCCCGTTCGCGGATACCCCGAAGCCTCGCGTGCCATCATCACGACTGACGATCATGGCAAGAACGCGTTGGTGGTCGAAGGTTATGGTCTCCGCAACTGCATGACGACTCAGGGAGTGAACGGGCTCGCCACCAGAACCAACTCGGTCATGGAAATGCGTGACATCCTCGGCATAGAAGCGGCGCGAAAAACCATCATTGATGAAATAAGCCTCGTAATGGGCGACATGGACATTGACCCGCGGCACATGCAGCTGCTCGCCGACGTCATGACCTACAAGGGCGAAGTGCTGGGCATCACGCGCTTCGGGCTCAGCAAGATGAGAGACAGCGTGCTGCAGCTGGCCAGTTTCGAAAAGACGCCGGACCATCTGTTCGAGGCTGCGTGGCATATGAAGAAGGACAGGATTGAAGGCGTCAGCGAGTGCATCATCATGGGTCAGACCATGAGTCAGGGAACGGGAGCTTTCAAGCTGGTGAGGGAGTTGGATTTCGGTTCCGGTGTGGTGGGGAAGAAACCTACCGTCTTCGAAGACGCCTGGGCGGAGGCGAGGCAGAGGAAGAAACCGACGAATCTTGTGCGATGATGATGATGATGGGAGATGATTGTTTCCACGACCTACATTTGCATAGAAGGCGGACAATTTTGCTGCATAGCGACTGCGTGGCATGGCGAGGCGAGGCGATTTGTAAGAGAATATATCAGCAAAAGTCGTGCATAGTGACAGGCACTGTAGTGGAAATATTTAAACAGACAAAGGTCGGCCCTGTTTGGCTCCTTGAGATGGATATAATTATAAAAAACCAACTCTACAATCCTCAACATCCCACACAATCAACCCCCCCCCCCAAACCCCTTCCTTAAGCCCCTCAACCCAACAAAACCCTTCCTACCACTCACTACCAAAATCCTCCTCCCACCTCCCCACCTCACCGACCCCAAATCCAAGATCCCCAAACGCCAACACAATCCCCAAGTATATAGATCCGTTGTCCTTATACTCGGACGGCTATTCCTCGCAAAAGCCAATTGCCCGATTTATATCCGTGGCGTCGTTAGATGGTGATGGTGATAGTGAGGGGTTTGGGGTGGAGTGGAGTGGAGGAAGGAAGTGGGTGAATGGGTGAATGGAAGGAGAGGGATGGTGAGCGGGGTAGGGGGGGGGGGAGAACGGGAAAGGGGAATGTAGATTAATTAGAGAGAGAGGTTGGGCTGCTAGAGAGTGTGTGTGAGGAAGTAAGAGAGAGGGTTTGGCACGGAGTGGGATAGTCGAGTGCCAGCTGCGGAGGATATGTACATGAACGACACAACAAGTGACAGCCGCCTTGGACGGATTCTTTCTTTAAAAGCGAATCCCCAACGCTGGCGGGGAATTTGAAGGGAAACCGGATGCAAAGAGGTCCTGATGTGCAGTATAGAAAGATGAGCGGGTCAAAAATTTGAATTTGCAGGAAGGTTCTACTGGAAGGATTTAGTTAGATATGTTCAGGTCCTAATATATGGGAGCCTAATTATCTGGAATGGCGCAAAGTGTCTGTATGGAAGTTCAAGTCTCCACATTGTTGAGCTGACAACCACATATCATGGTCACATCCCCGAAGATCAACGACCTCAGGTTCCGCTTAGACCTCGTTTTCCTCAGGGCCAGGCACCCACTCGTTCAAAAAGCCTTCCTCACTGACTGGCGGGGTGAGATCCAACCCTCTCTTTGAGATGAAATCGCTCAACTTCGCCTTGTTCATTATCGCAGCACCGTCGGCTCTTTTGCTTGCCGTCAGCAGTCCCATGTCTTTCAACGTTGCCACCACATCCTCGGGCAGCACCCAGCACGCCTCAGCTATCTCCCCCACACTCAACGTTCTTTTGTTCTTCAGTTCCAGAATCGTCCTTGCGACCCTAGCCTCCCAGAATCGCATGTATCCTTTCCTGCCCAGCTCACTCAAGGGTTTTTCCGGACCGCCGATGCGGTTCTCTCGTCGGCTGAGCTCGTAGCTTACACCCATCAGGATCTTACCGAGGCCTTTGCGCTGCCAGGGCGGGAAAACGAGGATGCAGGCAAGGTTGTTATTGTCCCAGCTCATTTTCTCTTTGCTGTAGAAGCCAACGACCTGCGGGTGATGCGAGCTAGTGCCGTCAGGAGTGTGGACGAGGAGATAGTAATTGAAGGAGGTGACATCGAAGAAGATGGACTTGTTGTCGAGGAAGAGTTTCGCAAAGAGGGAAAGATTCTGGGCGAAGAGCTGGAATGCGACGGTCAGCGCCGACTTTGGAGATTCAGAACACTGTTAGGGTGACCTGGTATTCCTCGCCATCCACCTCGTAGATAGAATGCAGATGCCGCGAGTAGATTGCTCTTCCCGGGGGTCCTTCATGTTTCAATGGGCACATTTTCTAGCACACTTCATCATTGGGTGCCATTTTCAACGGTTTCTAAGATGCACGCACCGTGTGTGCCAAGTAAGGCATGAGGTCCTTGGAGTATCTGAAGCACCATTGACATACAAACAATCTCTCAAGCTCTCTTCCAACCAGTTCCTCTGGGTAGAATGATGGGTACCATGTCTTGAAGAGAATATCTCCAAGTACGACATTGCGGATATTCAAGTCCGTAGGCTTTTCCTTGTTGCGGTGCGCAGCCAGCGGTGATGCTAATGCATTGGTCGACACTGATATTGAACCCATATGAGACTGAAAAAGCCATATGGTGCACGTACGGGGAATTTTTGATTGAAGAGATTCATTGTCCGACGTTCACCTCACAGTAGAAATGAGCTGCTCTCAAGCAAACTATCTATGAGATTGAGTTTTGACGCTAAGCTAGATCAAGCCAGCTTAGGGGATAAGATTAGGGTATCAGGTTTCTTAAATACCTTACGGTACCTTAAATGTGATACGGTATTCTACAGTGATTGATAAATGACTATCCAGCCACCACATACCACATTCGTGCTCACTTCAGTCAAATTCTTCTTCGCCTTTTGATCTTCATAGGGTCAGATAAACAATACATATTCGTGACACATGACGACGGTCTTTATGCACCGTGCTCTTGTTTGACACCTCTCGGGCCATCGACCTGGCTCCCCGTAGAACAATGTTGTCGTACCCTGATGCTGCCATGCTATCGTACTGTCACATCCGTGTCCTCATAAAACCCTTCCGACGGTTGAAACGCCCTCGCTGCCTCGCTAAATCTCAGTAGTTGGAGTATAAAAGGAGAGACACAACCTTCCTCAGGCCCTTAGATCCATGCTGCTTCCCTGCGCCTTTACTCCCTTCTTAGCTGGATCAGGATTTCGATTTTCCTTCTCCCGTTGCGCCTCCCAGATCATACGCTGCCGTCTCGCATCGTCGATGTTGAAATCGGGCATCGCTTCATCATTGCCCAGTCTAGCATGCTTGGCTCTCATTCCGCCAATTGAGCTTGTTGACTTCATCTTCTTCAGTGAGCGAACCTTGAGATCTGTCACTTCGCTGCTGTGATTGTTAGGCATCTCTTTGACATCATTGCGTGATCGAAGATTTCGAATCTCTCTCGCAATTTTCTCTAGTGTCGTTCCGCGCTTTTTGGGCGTTGGTGGCTCAAATGGTCCCGAGTGTGCGGGAGAGGCTGGAAGGGGCTTGTCTCTGCTACTGATGTTGGTTTTGCTAGCTGCGCTGCTGCTGGTGGAAGGCCGATCGCCAGTCGCGAAGCTTACTCCAGAATCTGCTCTTCGGTTACCTCGGCGGTGCGCTTCGGTTTCTAGATCAAAGTACTCCGGTCCTGAGACATCGAGGCACTCTTCAATCACTCCATTGGCTGCACGTAGGTACTTGTCTACGACGTCCCTAACAACTGTCCAGCCATTGGGGTCACCAAGACGTTGACCTTGATGTTCAAGATTTTTCAAAATACCTTTGCCATTCTTTTCGACGGCTTGAATGTAGCGGAAAAAGGCGTTGCGTTGAGAGGTGAGAATGTGGAGCGTAATTTGACGAGTCGGAGCGGTGTTCGTTGAAGGTGGGTAGAGGGTGTTGAGCATAGCAATGCTGTTCGGTTTGCTGAAGGGTTCAAGACGCATTTCGTTGATGAGGGTCTAGGAACTGTGTTAGTGGATCCGTAAGCTTCAAGCACGTTGGCCAAGTGCATACCCAGCGACGAAGGCCAATGTACACTTGTGAATACAATGCCTCCACCTTGTTTTCCTTGTTCTGCATACTGAGCACCCATTCCGATATCTTGGCATTCTTGCTTATCTCCCCTCCAGCGTGTTCTACTATCGCAGTGTCTATTCCTAGTCTTTGTAAGGCCACCATAAGCTCACGCTTCCTTCGGTTCTCTAAATCTTTCAAGTAGTCCAATGCAGTCAAAGCTTGCGTGAAGTCGACCTGGCACAATTCGGCTGGGAAGCAGCGTCGGACGAAAGACGTAATAAATGATGGAGGCAGAGAGAAGGGCTGGGAAGGCAGTTTACTGATGTGTGTCATCAGACAGTTTTTAAAATGGTCCGTAGCGCTTTGGGCGGCGAATTGGTTTTGCTGGTGCTCTGGTGGGAAGTTCGGAGACGCCGGAGAGCTATCCGGGCTTGACGCACTTGAGGATAAGGAAGGCGGGCCAGGCTGAAGCGATTGACGCTGGTGTTGCTGAGCTTGCGGTGTTGAATTGAGTGTATACATTGTCCGTAAGGGGATTTCGTAGGTACCCGGGTATGCGAAAAGATGTTCGAGTATCCATGGAAAGGCGGCACCTTCATTGGAGGACGTACTTGAGGAGCTATTGTGGGGAGACATGGCGCTTGGCCGTGATGTAGTACGAGGTGTTGGGGGGCCTTTTGGGGGAGCGCCTCACCCGCAGATGCAAAACACTAAGTTGTGAGCCAGGTAAGTTCAGTAGGTCATGTTGAGTTGGCTGTTCGAGTTGGCAGTAGATGGTAGAATAGTGTGTTGATGTCGAATTTATTTGTTGATAGTAGACTTCCGTTGCTGTGCGGTTTGTTTCCTTTCCACGTCTCGAGTTCGCTCAGCCCTAAGCTCAAGAAGCAACTTCTGAACTTTGTACACTTTCATGCGTATGAATGTCCAATATTATGACTGATCTTGTATGATATGCGAATGGTGTTTGTGGCGACCAAAAAGGAAGCAAACACTCGCGGCAGGCTAATTCCGAGACAATGGATGTCGCTGGCCGATGAAGAGGAAAACGATAGACCTTGGATGGATATGACAGGTGGCGACACGGTGTCCTGACGGAAGAGGGTGAGCAGGATGGGAAGGAAAAGGAGTGGTAGCACCCAAGGAGGGTCTCGTGCGCAGTAGTGGTGCGGCGGAGGTGGCTCAATGCTTCGAGGTGTGGGTGTGTTTTGAGGGTGAAGGATACCTTGTTTATGAGGCTGCAAGCTATGGAACAAAGCAAGCTCAATCGACGGCGACGATGGCTCTGATGGGGCAGGAATACGTTTATGTGAGAAGAAGGACGTATTTAATGACAGTGAGTGACGAGGCAGAGAGGAAGGGGGGGCCAATACGTTTCGTATCCGGTAGGGAGTGAGTTTTAGGGACGAATCAGGACAGGGCTCAATTGATGTCTTTGCTCCAATAGAATACCTGCTTTAGGCTATTATTGTTCTCGAAGGAGTAGAACAGTAGTAGTAGTAGTAGTAGGAAGTATAGAGTACTCGGTACAAAGTAGAGTACCTTTAGACATATTGATATATCAATAAATCACAAGCTTGACGAGTCCTAACCTTTTCGCTTGAGTCCTAAAAATTACGCTACGGTTTTCTCCTACTATGGGTAATTCTCCACAACTCCGCACTCCACCGTCCAGGTACAACACACTTACTCCGTACCTACTCCAAAGTGGTTTTGAGCCAAACGCGTTACTACCACCATGCTCGTTCTTTCTTTCCTCTTCCCGCATTTCTTCTTCACTTCCCGTCTCATGGCGCACTTTCAACGGGCCAACACCCAATGGCAAGATTCTCCTTTCCTTCATGTTTCAGAATGAGAGACGGAAAGAATAAAATAAAAATAAAAATTGATGCAGAAGCGATGTCACATCTGTTCCTTGTGTGCCGTCCAGCAACTTAGCAAGCACGCTTGACAGCCGGTCGGGAAGTCAACACGCTACTGAGTCTGGGACAGGGACGACTCTCTCTTGAGCAGTATCCGTAATGATAGTAATGAGACGGATGGCACGGCTGTGGTATTGGTGAGGCTGCAGCGACAAGTGATGTGACGGCTCCTTACCTTATTATTATAGTCCTTGAAAGTATCTGATACGACCGAGCTGGTTGCGCCTGAGTCTGAGCTGAACTTTATGCAAGAATGTTGCAATTCTGTGCATAGGCTTATCGAAAACCACTTCCCCACATTCAGCTCAAACCAGAATATGTAGAGTAGTCTTGTTCGAGGACGCCAATATGATTCGACTGATTCTCCTTTCAGGACTCAACGCTCGATTAACATTTCCTCTTCAAGTCTTGGTCTCGGTATATCATATATGTATTTTGGTTTGTATGGCTTTTGAAAAATTCATTATTTGGGCAATCGATCTGCTTCTGGCCTTAAGTGGGGATGAATGCAAATGGTGGCTGGTAGGCTGTAGCCAAACTTGGATTCAGGGGAAGACGGACCGGTTAAATTCACTAGTGGATAAGCGTGCTTTGTATTTTAAAGTAGTGCGCGGGTCGCGTGTCAATCAATTAATCACGAGCAAGGCTTCGGATTGGTCATTCAAAATAATTAGCGCCTTGTGGCCGGGAAACAAATCGACCTGTCGTCCAAGTCAGATCTCGATAAGGGACATAAAGTACGGTACGTACGGTACGCTGGCGACATCATGCATCATGCATCAAAAGAGTCTTTACGCATAAGCTGTCGAGATTTACAATTGGCCTCGTAGTACGTCCCGCGTAGACCGCTTGACTTCCATTTCACACTGCTCGCTTGAATCCTGAGGAAGCTATGGCTGCATACATACGTTATTACCATCCCTCCCAGCTCCACATTCCTTGCTTGCGCCCAACCCTCGGACCCATCACCATCTCTTTTAGGTACTAGATTAATCATTAATTATGCTGGCAGGATGCTACTCAACTTGCTTCTTGGAAGGACGAGGCTACGAGGGTTAGCTCCAATCGTGCATCTGGAAGTCATCCCTACTATAGTCTCTCTACACCGGCGAGATCCCAATACGATGCAATCTTGGCCCTTACAGCCTAGCCAGTCATCGTGCGTCTACGTCGACTAGGTATCGCCCGAATCGTTCCAAATGATCTACTGATTTCCAACAAGTCTTAGAGATAAAGGTAGATTCGGTAAATCATTACTCAAAACACGAGTGGAACCAGATTGACGAGGGTCTGAAGCGTGTTACGCTCATCCGAGTCACAAGTACGGAGTCAGCCTGGGCAGGTACCTATCAACCACGTCGGCTGCATCACGCGCCGAAACCGCCCCTCGTGCATTTCAAGACCCTAACCTGCCTTACCTTTGAGAGCCCCTGAGCCCAACAATCTTCCGAAACATTACTGTCATGTACATCGACTGCAGGCGCACTGCCAGAAAATGAGCCTTGAGACTCATGTTTTGTTTTTCAAAGCCCCGGTAGGCTGTGTGCAATCTGGCCGCTAAGTGATTGCCACATGTCGTTGGCTTGTCGCCTATGGAGTGCACGAAATCGGGATATTTCCAGTACCCAAATTGTCGCTGCAGCTGGACAGAATGCTGTTGGCATTCTGTTCAAGGTGGGAGTACATACAAGAAACTTTGACTGGTACCATCGATTGACTGTACAACAATTGATTCAATTGTTGTACGCCTTGCATCTTCAGCGAGATGCTATATTTGAAGCAGATGACACGACATCGGTTCTGCCTCTTTGGGGGGTCTGGTCCTTGCATCGTTCAAGACAGTTCACTCCTACGGCGTGGCGAGGATGGATGATTCATGGTGAGAAGCTTATGTGCTTGTGCTGCTCTCAGGCAGACATAGGGTCCCTTGCGTAATGCAGACGGCCCTCCCAGCCAAAACCACCTTCTCGACGGCTTTCCCTGATTCATCCAATGTCACTCTCACTTGGATCTCACTTGCCCGCCCCATCTCAACACCCTGCTCAATGGAGTAGTAGAATGTCGTGTTCCCTGTGCCATCCTTCAAAGCCAGGAAAGCAGCAAGCGTGCTTGCTGCACTACCCGTCGCAGAGTCCTCCCCAACACTTTGTTCTAGCATTCTCGTCCTCAGCCTAACAATTTTTTCACTGGTGGGCGAAATGATCGTGTAAAAGTAGGTGCCGATGAAGGAAGGGTCCCAGCCTTCATCTAATTTCACAGAACCGCAGTCCACACTATGAGAGCTAACTTCAAGCTTTTCGAGGTGAGGAGATACAGAGGGCACCTGGATGAGCACAAAGGACATTCCCTTGACGATCGAGACCACGCGAAGCTCATTTGTCACCACAGAGGTTCTGGACAGATAACTCTGTGCCTTTAGAAGTGCTCTGCCAGTCACGGGTGCCTGGTGGATTCTCACGTCGTGCGGAATGTCTGCTTCTGCAAGTTTTGTCTGTCGATCGTACCTTCCATTAATAGACCCTGCCTTGCATAACAGAGTCACGTTTTCTAAAGGAGGCTCCTCACTTTCACAAACGTGACAGATAGTTCCAATAATGGGATGGCCGGCAAAAGGAAGTTCCTCTTTAAGCGTGAAAATATCAAGTTGCCGACCAGGCTGTCCGACGAGAGCGTCATGGAGAAAGACAGTTTCCGAAAAGTTGAATTCGCGCGCTATCGTTTGTTTGTTCTCTTGGGTAAGAATACCTGAAGCCGGAAGAGGTAGTGAAGAAGGAACATGGACGACTGCAAGCTGATTTCCTTTGAAACGGGTCGTTGTGAAAACGTCGAGGGTTACGAAAGGAAGAGAATTAAAGGGAGGAGGTTTTTGAGAAATGGTAGGTGGAGAAGGAGTGGTGGTCACTTCGCGAGAATTTGAACTCGAAGCTAATTGCTGGAGACGCTGTTCGAACGTATTCATGTTGCTCAGAATTACGAATGTTAATTAAATTACCCCCAGCAGGTGAGAGCAGCGATTACTGCCTACACATCGAGCAGAAAGTTTTGTGAAGGTATTCAAATGATTCTGTGTGTGAAGTGTGATATCTGAAGATGAAATCAAGTGACATAAATGCGCTGCAAACAGTCACCGCTAAGAAACGGAACGGGAAATTGATAATCCGGAGATCAAATATATTACTTTAATCTGGCAATTTGCTATTGGGTGCGAGTACATAGTTCACCATAAGCATCCAATTTGTTCTGAACTTACATCTGCGTGTGAGACTGATTCGATGCTAGCCGTCACATCAATCATTTTGTGGACAGCGCTCATTCCTTGTCAGAGGCTTCCCTAGGTACTCTTAACATACCTTTGAACAACATGATGGGGCAGCGGAGTCCTTGAAACTACCGAGGCCATGCTTCTCTCTCTGCTTTCGTCCGAGCTCCTTGGGGTTTATTTGGTGTCGTCTTCTTGCATAGCTCAGTATGCTATCGCCGGCCCAACTGTGAACGTTGCCCTTCAGGCTTCTTTCAACGCTCCTCCTTACATACTAGAGCTGCTGTTGGTGACTCTCAAAATTCCGGTTTTCCGCTGGTCGGAAGAACTGACATTCTGCAGGGAGACAGCGGCAGAAGAGAACTCGACTGCTTATTTTCCCATCCTCGATAGAATTGCTGAAGGGCGCTTTGCGGACTGCGGTTCAGACCAAGAGCTTTACAACACCTTTCTGCGTGTCCTGCAGGACGATGGACATATCACGACTGCAGAGGCATTGTCCTCTTTTCAATTTGCCCTATCCATACACTCCGCTGTTCCCCGCATAGAGGCCCATTACCATTACTACGACACATCTGTAGAACCTTCATTGATGATAGCGCAAGATGCAGCTTGTCCAGTCTGGGTGCATTTCGACGGGAAGCAATACTGCTCGCCTGTTTTGGACCGAGCCCAGCAGGACGTTGGAGCATTGAAGTAACATCTAACCATCATGTATCGGGCATCCTCTCAGCTAACAAAGCCTAGAATGCCAGAGACTTTACCTTTCGACCGGGTCCTCGGTACAAGCACTAAAACAGTCCCAGCTCCCTCGATACTCTACGCCGACATCATATCGCCTCTATTTGGCCACTTTCACCAGACAATGAGAGGCACAGCTCGCCGTGGTCAAACGTCTTATCGAATTCGTTATAGACCTCCTCAGTCTCAATTAGCAAAGCCATTGGCGGTGAACGGGTATGGAATAGAGCTTGCTCTCAAGAGAACGGACTACATTGTCATTGACGACAGAAGTGCTGGGTTAGAAGAATCAGACGACCAAGGACTTTCGGTAGACAATGAAGCAGCTGCGGAAGATTACTTGCTAGAGACCGAAGAAGTAGCAGATCTCAAGCCTCTGTCATCTAAAGAGCTGTTAGGTCTTGGCCTTAAAACTTCAAGTTTCATCATGGCAAGTGATGATCCCTTTGACACTTTGATCAAGGTCTCTCAAGACTTTCCCAAGCACTCTTCAGCAATAACAAAACGTAACGCATCCACCGACTTTGTGAAAGAACACAGCATCAATCGTAATGTCTTATTACCAGCAGGCTACAATGTCATTTGGATGAATGGGTTGCAAGTTCAAGCTCGACAGATGGACGCTTTTGGATTGCTTGAACAATTGCGACGCGAACGCTCCATTGTGAATAGCTTGCGTGAGATTGGATTCAGTGGATCAGAAGCAGTCCAGATCCTGTCACACGAGGTCATTGCAGATTCTAAAGTAGAAGGCGATACACAGCGCTACGACTATCGTGATGACCTCGAAGGTGGTAAAGTCATTGTTTGGCTTAACGATATCGAAAAGGACAAGCGATATAGCGCCTGGCCCAGACATAGTTCTGCGGTATGTATGATTCCATATTAGGAGATACGCAAACGCTGATGTTGCCGTATAGATTCTACAGCGAACGTATCCCGGCCAATTACCCCAGGTTCGACGAGATATACACAACGTCATCATACCGCTTGATCTATCTGATGTGAAAGACGTTGAACTGCTCGTCGAAGCCCTACAGACTTTCGTCAAGCGCAAGATACCAATTCGATTTGGCATCGTGCCTATGATAATCTCAGCGGCTGCCATAGATCAGGCAAAGATTGTGTATCATCTCTTGGACACATACGGACTCGGTGCCGTCTTCGCGTACTTGGAAGCAGTAGGTTGCCTCTCCCGAATCGTATGGCTTCGGCTGCTAAGAGGCAATAGTCAGCAATTGGCAAGAGGGTGTCGCTTGCCCAAAAGACCAATTTCGATTCGACCATCAAGGATAGGAGCCTTCGCAAGGATCGAAATGCATCTGACTTCCAGAACGTTCTTGATGCGATAGGTTCGGACTCCCGGGTTCAGAGCACGAGAGAATACCTAAACCGACTTGGAGCGACTGGGACTCCCGCGCCGCTCTTTGCCAACGGAGCGGCAATGCCTCGAAATGAGGCATGGCTGCAGACCATGAGCCAGAAGATTGACATGGACCTTCGAACAATTCAGCGCCAAGTCTACGAAGAGGTGATCCCCGAGGACGCTTGGCTGGCCGGCCAATACTTGGAGAACGCTATCACTAGTCGAAATGCTCTGATCATTCCCGAAGACGAGAACAGCATAGTTATCGTTGATTTAGCAAAGTTGTTATCCAAGCACAGTAGGATCTTCGAAAAACTACCACGCCTGCTAGGGCGGATCGATGGGCATCCATCGGAGCGCGGAACTGAACAACTGGTCGTAGTCGCTGATCTCGATTCCAGGGAAGGTTCAGCCCTCTTAATGTCGGCCGTTTCATTCTGCCAAGAGTATGAAGAAGTTGAATTACTGTTCGCTCACAACGGCGCCAAGTCAGACTTTTTTCCTCACTCCGTTATGTTTTGGGAGCACATGAAAGATGGCCATCGAAACTATGATGTACACTGGCTGGAATCGGCTCTCAATTTCAAAACAGTCCTTGGACAGACCGAAGAACAAGACGGTTCTTCGAGTAGCCGGCTGGACAAATTTCGGAATGCGGAGTATTCCCACGAATCAATTGACGAAGCGAATGATTTCTGGCAATCCTTTAGTCCGCTTGTTCAGGCTCTTGGTCTTCAGCCCGGACAGCATGGTTTGATGCTTAATGGCAGGGTAGTTGGACCAATACCTAAGGAGGTTAATTTCACTGCGAGCGACTTTGGGCAATTGCTTCAATACGAGCGATCGAAACGCATCGAGCCAGCGAATGCGGCTCTCAAATCCCTCTTTCCCGAGAAGCAGATAGACGATACCCTGAATTCTGCTATACTGTCTTCGACTATCGCCCTCTCCACAATCTCTGATGTACCCGAAGGGATCTTTGAGTCAGCCCCCGCACTGCGCATGAACAAGTTCAAGCTGTTCGCCGGAAACCATACTATGATCCAGACAGGTGACGCGGAGACATCATCGATTCAACTTGTCGCCTCGATAGACCCTACAAGCGAGATAGCTCAGCGCTGGATACCTATCTTGAAGGTGCTGTCTGAGCTGAGTGGTGTCCATCTCAAGCTCTATCTCAATCCGAAAGAGAAAATGAAGGAGCTACCTGTAAAGAGATTCTATCGCCATGTCCTTGACGCAAGACCGACGTTCACCGAGGAAGGAGACTTGCGTGACCTCAAAGCAACCTTTAGTGGACTGCCCAAAGACGCTTTGCTGAACCTGGCGCTTGACGTCCCACCCGCTTGGCTCGTTGCTCCCAAAGAGTCTGTCCATGATCTTGACAACATCAAACTTAGCGCGCTCAAAGAGGGAGTAGATGTGGATGCAATCTATGAACTTGAGCATATCCTTATCGAGGGTCACTCAAGGGATGTCACCATCGGACCTCCTCCTCGAGGGGTTCAGCTCTACCTGGGAACAGAAAAGGACTCTCACTTCGCGGACACGATCATTATGGCCAACCTTGGGTACTTCCAATTCAAAGCTAATCCGGGATACTGGAAGATCCAACTTCAACCGGGCCGAAGTGAACAGATCTTCCATATCGACAGTGCCGGGCAGTTGGGTTACAACCCACAGCCCGGCGATGAAAGTACTGACATCACTTTATTGAGCTTTCAAGGCAAAACACTTTATCCTCGTCTCTCCCGCAAACCTGGTCAAGAAGCGGAAGACGTCCTTGAAGAATCCGTCAAGCCTGGCACCCCGATGGACTACCTCTCCAAAGCCTCCAAGTTCGCGTCTTCTCTGCTCACCACGGTTGGCCTCGCGCCGTCCGCTTCCCAGCACGCAGACATTAACATCTTCTCTGTAGCCAGCGGCCACCTCTACGAGCGCATGCTCAACATAATGATGGTCAGCGTTATGAGGCACACTCAACACTCCGTCAAATTCTGGTTCATCGAACAGTTCCTCTCCCCCTCCTTCAAAGCCTCCCTTCCCACCCTAGCCGCTCACTACAATTTCCAATACTCACTCATCACCTACAAGTGGCCGCACTGGCTGCGCGCGCAATCGGAGAAGCAGCGCGAGATTTGGGGCTATAAGATCCTTTTCCTCGACGTCCTCTTCCCTACATCCCTGGACAAAGTAATCTTCGTCGACGCCGACCAGATCGTGAGGACGGACATGTACGACCTCGTCACCCACGACCTGGAAGGCGCGGCCTACGGCTTCACCCCCATGTGCGACTCGCGCACCTCGATGGAAGGCTTCCGCTTCTGGAAGACGGGCTACTGGGCCAACTTCCTCCGCGGCCGCCCGTACCACATCTCGGCCCTCTACGTCGTCGACCTGATCAAGTTCCGCGAAATGGCCGCGGGCGACCGGCTCCGGCAGCAGTACCACCAGCTCTCGGCCGACCCGGCCAGCCTCAGCAACCTCGACCAGGACCTGCCGAACCACATGCAGCACGTGCTCAAGATCCACAGCCTGCCGCAGGAGTGGCTCTGGTGCGAGACGTGGTGCAGCGACGAGAGTCTGGCCGAGGCGCGCACCATCGATCTGTGCAACAACCCCGAGACCAAGGAGCCCAAGTTGAGCAGGGCGAGGAGACAGGTGCCCGAGTGGACGGGGATCGACGAGGAGATTGCGTCGGTGTTTGCGGATGCCGTGGGCAAGGGGCAGAAGGTTGTGGCCGAGGGGGGAGGGGAGAATGTGCAGGAGGTGCTGCAGCAAGAGGACGAGGAGAGGAAGAGGAGGGAGAAGGATGAGTTGTAGATTATATACCTCAGTGTATGTGTGTAAGTGTGCATATAAACGGATTCGGATTTGATATAGACAACATGTACAGTAGTGCCATCACTATCGGTTCCAACACAGACAGTGATCTTGATGAGGTTTTCTCTATTTTCTCTATTTGGTTTGTTCTATTTTCATGACTAATTGAAGCTGCTCTCTGTCTGTGCTGTTTAATCTCGTCCTAAGATTAGGGATGACGCTGAAAGGACCGCCGAGCTCTAGAAGGCCCACCTGCACCGAGCAGCTATACTCCACCGCTGGAAATGCGAGCACCAAAGCAAGAGCACGCTAATCGTTAGTCATCCATCCAAGCCACCTGAATATACAACGTCAGGGTCACGTGATATATCATCCCCACGTGCTGCCGCTTTCCAAATGTCTTATCGAAGAAGGGCTAGCCACCCGTCAAGCCGTCATAGCTTTCCAAATTAATAGTCCAGAGCCTTTAATGCAATTCAAGTCCAGTAATCCTTCCCTTCTACTCCACTACCTCTGCCAGAGCCAATGGCGCCCAGTCGAGGGGAGGCTTTATCAGAGTTGTAGCCCCACGCATTCCCACTATATCGTTTCCGATGATCGTCGTCTTCTTCCTCCATTGCAAAGACGCCCTCTCCTTGCTCTTCATCAATCCTGCCAGTGCCGCCAGCACTAGACGACGAGACCACGCGATTCATGGGGTTAGAGGACAATGAAGTGTGCCGGGTCATACCAGGTTGGAGACTGCCGCCATGGCTAGCCACAGGACTGCCATTTTCATTTGATTCCGCCGATTGAGACGAGATCCGCGCACGTGCTAGTTGTTGTGATATCATGGACATGGAGGATTGGCGAGGCGGGCTAGCAAAAGCTGGCGAAGTATCACCTGGGACTTTCGTGGCACGTAGAGGAGGGCTACCCAACGGTTGAAGAGAAGAATTCCGAAGGGGAGAGCCAACGTGTCCAAATGCCGAAGCAGCGTTGTTGCTGTTTTCATCCTGCTTTTGGCGGGCAAAGAAGGTCCCGTAGCGCGACGGGCTACCGGTACCTGGAGAGCCGACTTTACTCGACGAATCTGCCGGGGTCCCTAGCCCGCTGGGACTGTCGCGCGAAGTTTTTGGTTCCTTTTCAGTCCTCGACAACCTTCGCATCTTCTCCTGTGGGGTTAGTAGATCGTCCAGGCTGGTGGGCAGAAGGTCTTCTTCTCCACCAAAAATGAAGCCATCATCCCAGTCATCGCTCACATGTCCTCGACCTCTCGGTAGACTCGCCGACATCATGCCAGGTCGGGCCATACGTTTTGAATGCATGATGCGCTGGCCGAAGCCTTCGTCGCCAGATCCCAAAGGTGACGAACCCGGGTCCGGACCCTTTGCACGCGCCTCTCTTGGATACACTGAACTGTGCAAGTTCCGAATAGTGTCGGTAGGCAGAGTGACCTTCTTCGGTAGTGATCCAGGAGGCGACTCAAGGCCAAATTTGGAGGGGACAGACGCGGCAACGGCGCCGTGCCTGGCGATATAGGATATGCCTTGACTGTCGAAAGAGGCCGGTAGGACGGCATCCAAGGCACTTAAGTGGGCAACTGGCGAAATCGGTATTCGACTATCGTCTCGAGGGGACCCGTACGTAGAATCGTTTCGTGATGTATAACCTGTGTCTATTACCGGCACGTTGTCATGAAGCTTCTGTTGCATGGCATATTCGGTCTCGGTGTACTGCGGGATCTGATGACCGAAAGGCAGTGGAGCTCCATTCGCTTGCTGGGCTAGGAGTGAGTGTGCCAAGGCAGGATCTGATTGCTGATATAATTGAGGGTCCAGCCTGCCGCCGAGGTTGAGCTGCCCTCCTACAGGTCCATTCGGTCGATTGACCCGTCTTCCGTTTGGGAGGATGTGAGCCAGTGCGCATTTTGCTCCGAACTTGCAATTACCCTACCGGTGAATCAGTCCATGGTTCTGAGAACCCTGCGTTGGGGCTCTCGTACCTTGGCGAAGTATTTACAAGGCGTGTCGACCGTTGAAACATCGGTTGAGTGCGAGAAGGGGCAAGCTTTCCCCGCTTGGCACTGTCCTGTTCTGAAGAATTTGCAGGGAACGTGTGAAGTGTCTGGGGGGGCAGGAATCAGTACGTCTTCGCGATGGCAGTTGGTTGCACAGGAATAGTGCCTTACTCTTCGTATTCGGAGGGCTTCGTGGACCATCAAATGCTCCGAGACTCATTGTACCTCGATGTCGCGAGCCCCCGTTGGGAATCTGGTGTGGGAGGCCGTTTGGAACGGGCATGGGGCCGTTGCCATTGGTGTATGGCGGGGTGGCATTTGGCCTAAAGTCTGCAGATTGCCGATGCTGTATGCTATGACCATTGCTGTTTCGGGTAGAGTTTTGTTGTTGCGGAGGATTGTTGAAGATTGCTTGGTCAGGTGGAGAGCTTGGCAAGAAGTCAGGCAGGGGTCCTGAGGCGGGTTGTTGAGGAAGGAAGGTGGCCATGGTGGCACGAATGATTTGAGGCGCGACAGCAGACGCCACACACACAGCAAAGAAAATGAAATGATATATAGAAGATAGAAGATAGAAATAAAGTAAGGTAATGAATAAGGTAATAATGTTTTGAAATGGAAATGGTTTGAAGTAGAGTAAGTAAGTCGTGGACGGATAGTAGTAGTCTGTATTACTAATAAGTAATAATGTTTCTCCTCTGAGCTTCGTGAAATGAGTGATTGCCGTTTCCTTTGATTTTACTCTTGAGTATTATAAGGTAAGGTAGGTCAAGTAAAGTACTCAGTGAAGGAAACAATTTGCGGAGAAGCTACTTTAGGTACCTACCTGCCAGGGTCTATAAACCCGCTATCGGATCCACCCCGGCACTTATCTTAGCGTACCGCCCCAATAGATACCTACCTTACCTTACCTACTTTACCTTACCTTACCTTAGAACCCGTTCGTCCTTTCGCCACTGGTGCTGTCATCCGATGCATCCGTTCAAGTAATGTACTAGGTACTCTACGTACTTCTATTCACATCAATATATATATATATATACATATCTCCGTTCCCCGCATAATCCAAGGCAGACATTGAGCTACCTTACATCTGGGCAGTGCTGAGTGAGACAAAGATGCCACCGGGGTGCACCATACCAACGTGTCCCGAGCGCTCTCAACCCAGCACATGATCAAGATCGACCATCCTGCCATCCCGATGACTTGATCACTTTACAGCCCTCATCAACATCATGAGGAAGGAAGACGTCCAAATCCATCGTTTCATCTATTCTTACTTTACATAATGCTGTGCTTCCAAGTCCTCTAATAAAGCTCGCTTACATGCCCTGGAGCTAACGACAACATGATCCCGTGCTAACAAGCTTCTCTCCTCATGATTGAGTCAGCTTCTGCTAAGATAGCAATCTTAGATAGATGCATAATCATCTTTATCCCCCCTCCAAGTCCGTGTTGAACCTAAGCCACTGAATCGAGCCTGACCCCATGATGACGCCTACTCATCGCCTTCCAAGCCTAGCTCCTCCTGCGCCAACGTTAGCGGAAAAAAAACATGCCAGATGACACAAAGTAGCACTCGTACCCAGAGTTCCGCCCTCGTTTTCCCCGGCTCCATCTCTTCAGTAACGACTGCCCAGAGCTCCATGCAAATCTTCTGCCTCGAACCTGCCTTCCTCGACCCCTCCCTCCACGCCTTGTCTACCGCCTCCTTCTCCTCCGGCAACACCGGCTTCACACATCCAGACCTCAAAGCATCCAACCGCGCAGTCGTCTCCTTCTTCGCTAATTCTAGCTGGGATACATTCCCACGGAGTTCCTCGGTAGATAGTGTAGCGTTGACAGAGATGAGGTTCGCACGCAGGAGCTTTTCGTTGGCTCGAGCAATAGCAATGGTTTCGCGAAGGTCTGCAATCTCCTTGTCCATAGCGGCGAGATATTCGAGGCTCATGACGTCGTCGGGGTCTTGGACAGCGTGATAGACCCACTGCTTCCCTACGTTGCGTAAAGTTAGTGACTTGCTCCGGATGAAATCGGGCACACATCGTACCAGCGCCCTTTCCGGCGACCACTTGGGACTCATGGAGTTCCTTCAGGACTTTGGCGGCGTAGGCTAGAATGGCGTAAGCCACACCCATCTCATAACCTCATGTGCACCCATCCTACTCTTGGTGACTTTGTTGTGCAAGTTGGCTGAAACATCGCTTGCCTGCGTGGCAATGGACGTTAGAGATTGGAACGTGACGACAGCAACGGTCAACGCAGCCGGTTTCGCTCACAGAGTAGGGACGGCTAATGCGAAAGGGCCAACTCAGTCAGGCCTCAACGATTATGAGCAAATAGTTTGACGAACTTCTGCTTCTCTGCGAAGATTAGCACTTGAGCAAAGTCCTCATTCTAGTGAGGCTTACTCAGGTACTCAACTATCATAGCAGTTCCTACTCTGCAATGTTAGATTTCAAGTCTAAGGGATGAATGACCAGCTTTCACCACCTTGATCTGCAGTGGCCTTCTCCGTCTTCTCCTTGCGAGGAGCCATTGCTCTAACAACCGGGAGATTGATTCCAACGTATACTAGGCAATGATTGTTTGGCGTCTGATGTGTATTGATTAATCTCTGGCCAGGAACATGTTGTGTAAATGGGTCAAGCGGCAGCGTTAGTCTAAAAAATTCGCTTATGTTTAGACATGCTAGTGATATCGCGATGTTTTCCATCTAGCCAAAGACAAATTCCCTCAATTTCTCCAATGCGCAATGCGAACGCTCCATCAAATCTGGGTATCTGCTTCCTCGCAATGCATGAAATCCTACAACCACACTGCATCTACATGACGACCTGCCACACGGTAAGTACATGCACCGAGATCGTTGGATTCGGAATGACTTACGCAATCACCTTCTTGTTTTGTCGCCGGTACACCCATCTCTTGGAATGTTTTTGGACCTTTACCCGCGGGCTTAGAGACAGGAGCGCTGGGCGGTGGTGTAGCAGCTGGTCGATCTGGATTGAATGCTTTGGGAGGGTTATTTGGCGAATGAACTGCACTGTCAACTCTCGGAGGCACATCCTGTCGTGATGCACCTTGCCTTCCAGAGGGATTAAGCATCGCCTGCTCACTATCTGCACGAGTAAATACCGGCATGGTCTGGGAGTGCGGTAGACCTGATATTCGGTCCTGCGGTCGCCCTGCTGAAACGTCGTAGCTGGGATGTCTGGGTGGAGGCATGTTCGAATTCTCCGATCTTTGTTGTCTCCTCTTGCGATCGGCGCCTGATAGGTCTGGAGGAGCGGAATAACCGATGTCTATCACGGGAGGCTGTGTACTCGGTGGTCTTGAGGCGTGCAAGGCAGGGGATCCAGGGAGACGTGGGCTTGAATATCCAGAAGTGGACTGCTGATGAGCTTGAGGAAGGCGTTGGACGCCAGGACCACTAGATGCTGGGCCAACTCTTCCTCGCCCAGCTCCAATGTTTTCAGCTGTAGGTGGTCGAGCAGGTTGGAAAGTGGGATACGCTGATCCTCGGTAGTTGTTATCGCCAAACGAGTTTTCGGATACGGCCGCTGAAGATGGTCGGGACTCCGGGTTCATCGAAGCGTTGGGATTAGCATAACTTGCTCCGTTTGGTGACCTTGGTGGAGGCCAGCCTCGGCCAATATCCAAGGGGGTTTGGACGGCGGAATGAGGTGATTGAGCCGGATTGTTTGCGGTTCTATACGCATAAGATGGATTTGTCCCAAGTTTCGGTTTGGGTACATTTGGCTCAGGCATATTGATGGGGCTGTCAACTATTGTAGGCATGGCCGTTGGTGGGTTCTTGAAGCGTTCAGGCCGTTTCCCCCTGTGTGAGCCATACTGTGACTGGATCTTGGCCACAGCGACATTTTGGTGATCTTTCCTAGATAAAGTGTTTGAGCGAGATATGCTGTCAAGTCTTCCTGCAGCATCTTTGTTGCCATGATTCGCAGCCTTCTCGTACCACAACCTAGATTCCTTGAGATTTGCAGGGATGTAGAGACCGATCTCGTAAAAGTAGCCCATTGCAAATTCCGCTGTTGGTAGTCCACTTTGTGCTGCACGCTGCGCATACATAAAAGCCAATTCCTCATTTTTTTCGAATATGCCTTCATATCCACACAGAAACCATTTGCTGATGCCCATTTCAGCTTCGGGCTCGCCTTGTTTGGCAGCCAAGGCGTTGTAATGAAGTGAAAGAGCGGGATCGAATTCACAGCCAAGCTGGCAGAGTTCATATGCCAATCCCATCTTGCTCTGCGCTTTTGCAAAGCCTAAGTACGCTGCTTTCTCTATGTTGAACCTAGCACCAGTGATATTCAGTGGCAAAAAGGTCTCGGGTAAATTGATCTGAGCCAGTTCGTAGGCTTGCAGCATACCAAAAACCTGTCGCACTGATCAGTTCCGCCACAGCTACCAGAACAGATAAGTCTCACGTATGCTCCTTGTGGTGCGTTTTCGTCAGCAGTCTGCGCAGAATAGCTGATAAGTTTGATGCCACGTTCATAATCCATAGGCTGGCCATGTTGGCCGAGAAGAGTCATCATTCCGAGACGCTATGCCAGTTAGATGAGCTTTCAAGCACACAGCACGACGAAAAACCAGTGCAGAGAAGGACTCGACTTACATAATGAGACGCGGAATCGCCAGCTTGGAGACCCAGGTTGTAATGCTTGATTGCTTTCTCGGGATCGTTAAAGCTCTCAAACTGCATGCCTATCCGATACTCGGCTCTTGCATACCCTTTTTGTGCTGCTCGCTGATAGCATCGGAACGCTTCTTTCTTGTCCGTCCGAAAATTGAATTTCCCAAATTCCAGCCACATGCCTTTCATAAATTCGGCTTTGGGGTGGTGCTGTTCAGCCAAGAATGACACAACATTTATGGCATCTACCCGCAATTGATGCTCTACATGAGGCGTTCGAGGCCTTGCTGCTTGATTCTCAGAGATCCGCAAATCATTTTGGGCCGCAATTTCAACGTAGACTAGCGTATCTTGAGCCCAGCTCAATTGCATTTCCGGATCATCTGAACTCAAAACAGGTGTGTGCGCGCTTTCGAGGATGTGTTCCTTCTCTTCGTCTGATGGGGGGACGTTGGTTGGGCGGTTGCGGAGCGGGGGAAACGGGGAAAACGTAGGCTGATCATATGGATCGGTGTTATATGTTCCTTGGTTTTGCGGTTGTTTTCGAGGTCCAGTCTGGCTGACTTGGCTTTGACTTGGATCATTTGTCACATTGAGATTCGAGAAGGACGATTGCGAGCTTGGGAAGGAGGGGGTCATGATGCCCTGGCCAGCGGGAGGAGGTGATTGCAATCCGGACAAGCGTTTGCCCGCTGTATCATTCAGCTCTAGTTGCGCAAGATCATCCTGTATCTTATTGGGAACTTCTGGGGTTATCCTTCGTAGCCAATTAGCGTCTGTGGTGCTCGGAGGTTACGTGTCAAGGCCAAAGCGTGCAATTACACGCACCGTTGTGGCGAAGGAGAGATGACTTCTGGCATGTAGAAATCATCGGTGCCTCCTGGGTAGAAGGTAGCACCCAGAGTTGGGCGCTGGCCTTGCTGACTTGCCATGCTCGGCGCGAGGACGGAGACCAGGAGCTGTCAATGTCACCCCCGAATCCTTCCGGTTCAGCTGAGGCGCCGGACTATAGGACAAAGACGTTCCTGGACGAGTAATTAAGAATACATCATGGCAATCAATATAACAAAAGCAAGGTGGACCTTGAGATGGAACCTAGTAGTGAAGAATGTCAAGAAGAATTGTCCTTCTTTGTTGATGATATATATTAATTCTATCAAGAGCAAGGGGAAAGAACATCCAATGAATTTTGTAGCAGCACTCAATGTATTTCCTTCTGATTTCTAGCTCTGCAAAGACTTTAAATGTCTACGTGCCAATTTTGGAACAGACACAGCCATGTGCGGGCGATATTAATATTGGCTGGACCCGTTTGAACATAAATAGATTCATTACGTACCCATTTCACGTACCGTCTGGGGCCGCTTTCCGAAACTGCCTTAGGGTTAGGGCTTCTCGAGGCCTTTCGAGGTCATCTAGCTTCAATCGACCTCAGATTCTTGTCTTTCCACTATATTCACCGACATTGTTTGGGACAGACACCAAAGAGAACCAAAAATCCTGTTATTCACGGGCCTGGATACTGCAGCCTTCGCTGTGATTTTGCAATTGCCTAACCCGCTCTTCGAAATTTCCATGAAGCGCAAACACTTGAGCGTTATACACCAACAGTGCGAGATTTGCGCAGGGTGCGTCTTGGGGATCCGAAAACGTCATTAGATGGATTTTCCATTTCATCTCCGTCGAAGCGTATCTTCTGGCTTGCGGCGCTGTGTGATATAGGATGATAACCTAAGCTCACCAGATCTACTCAAGACGTATGCCTCAACATTAGAAGGCACGGCGTGCGCAAGGAGAAATAGAAAAAGCCATCTGAACGTCTGGCCCGAAGACACACGGTGTGGGGCAAGTCGATGAAGGATAACAAGCATCGAAGCGGGATGACGGTGGTGCTCCCGCGGCGTCACTATCGCCTATCTTATTTCCTCCTACTTATGGTAGACAGTGAATTACTAAACCGGTGCGATCATACACCAACGGGAGATCTCCAGACCTCAGATTGGGCGTACATTTGTTAACGCTCAGCCTAAACCCCGAAATTACTTACCATGAAAGACTTGAGCCATATCTTACGTAAGTATTCCGACAAGGTGTAGGTTCATATCTCCATGCTGCTAGGATTGAACAGAACTCGACAGTAGCTAAGAGCGCTGTACGCGAGCGGGTCACGTAGGAAGATTGACTCGCGCAGCTAAGGGCAGCTGACTAGGAGTCAGCTTCTAACTACCTTAGTTTTCAATAATGTGGTAATAAGGGACTCAACTATGTCGCTAGCTTGTTACGATAAGTCTCTTCATTGGCGTAGCCTAAGTAGCACCTCCAACATCAACTTAGATGCTCCAATCTAACGAGGTCAAAGCTTGACGACATCATTCAGGTGATTCTTCGATGACAAGGTCCAACATGGATGAGATCTTGAAGTCAGTCGATGCTGAAGCAAAACTTCAAGCATTTCATCTGTCACCATAGTGCCCACTGGCGTCAAATCTGTTACAGTCCCAATATAGGCGTGATTAAAGAAGTCAGAAGCTAGGCTGACTGTACCTTATAATCAAAGCTGCTGGGAGGCTATACTGGTTTAGGGCCACAGCCCTATGTGGTAAAGGGAACAAGTCTAACAATAATGTGTAACTCAAAGGATCCTTCTGCATAGAATGTTAGAACAACACTACGGTTCGGCAGGATGATGGCGCGTCAACAGCCTTTGCTATTTTCAACTCCTACGACACGGCCAAGCATTCTCTCCTTCTCTCTCTCTAGCTTTTACTTTCCTACTTGGCATTTCCATAGATTTCGGCAAGTGCCTGAGGTAATTTGACACATGCCTTGCAGATCAGATGGAGCCTTCTATCAAAGATTTTCACCATCCATACAAACCTTATGACATCCAGCTCGAGTTGATGAATGTGATATACCAATGCATTGCTGATGCGAAAGTTGGCATTCTGGAATCTCCCACAGGTCTGCTACTTCTGCAATGCTCCTCTCTCTTTCCCAGCTAATGTTATTATCTAGGAACTGTATGTTACAAAGACACTCTGTCTCATGCTTGGCTCTTCGTTTCTACATTGCTTTCTCCTAGTCGTGCAGCCCGACTATAGTTAATCAATCTCTATCTCGTCAACGCGTTTATCATCGACTCTAATAGTGACAACTTCATAGGGCAAGTCTCTTAGTCTGATTTGTGGCTCCTTGACGTGGCTACGAGACTTTCAAGAAAACGAATTACGAAACGAAATCAGTCCCGAGAAAGGTTGGCTTGTCGAGATGCCGTTGGTCGACTTATGCTAAAGTTTCATAGAGAACGATGAACCCAGCTGGGTAGTTGAGCACGCTAAGGCACAGAAAAGGGACGCCGTGATTGAACAGAAGTCAGAGCTCGAAGCACGTCTAAGAAAGGTTCGGGCCAAGGAGCTCCGGCAAAAGAAGAATTACGAAAGTGGCGAGCCTCAAGCCAAGCGCACAGTATGTTGTTCCGCTTGAACCTCAACGCCAGTCACTAACAAGTCTCAAAGAGAGCCGAAAACGTTCGAAGTAGTTTTGATGCCGACGACGAAACACGTTTCGAGCTTGACGAGTACCACAGCGAAGATGAAGGCCCGAAAGCCGGAACCTCACATCGCCCTTGTACAGATCCAGGTCTCTCTTCGGAAAGCATGCGGTTAATGGAAAAGTTAATTGCCCGTGCTTTCACTACCTCATACAGTGCACTGACTAATTCTGGGCCCAAGGTTAGGCTTGATATCCAAAGCTTCAGAGAAGGAGAGTTTATTGCCAACAGACGATATCAAGATTTATTTCTGTTCCAGGACTCATTCGCAGCTGGCACAATTCGCCCAAGAATTGCGGCGCGTTAATCTCTCGGAAGTATCCTGGGTAGCGGAAAAGGATGTTCCGAAAGAAGGCGGCCCAGAGGACAAAGCAGTAGTCAAGCATCTTCCCCTAGGATCAAGGAAGAGTCTTTGTATCAACCCAAACGTTTCTCGGCTTGGGAGTGCCCCTGCTATCAACGAACGCTGCTTAGAATTACAGCAGCCTGACACTCCTAAAGATCACAAATGCCCATTTATCCTAAATAAGGAGAATGAAACACTGGTGAACGACTTTCGAGATCACACTCTTGCGAAGATCAGAGACATCGAGGACCTGGGAAAGCTTGGCAAGAAGATAGGCATATGCCCGTATTATGCGTCAAGAGCAACGATCAAACCTAGCGAGGTGAGACCCATGGGGAGCACCCAACCACGTATACCTAACGTCCTGTAGATCGTCACGTTGCCGTATCCTTTACTATTGCAAAAGTCAGCCAGGGAAGCTCTCGATATTTCTTTAAAGGGCCATGTGGTAATTATTGACGAAGCACATAACCTAATGGACACTATATCAAACATACACTCCACTACTGTGACCCACGTCCAATTGAAGCGATGTCGACTCCAATTAGGGGCTTACCTCCAGAGATTTCGCAATAGATTAAAAGGCAAGAACCGAGTCTATGTAGCTCAAGTGGTTCGCTTGATCGATTCCTTATCAGGGTTTCTCGAGGCTAGGATGAGCGAAGAACAACCCTCAGAAGGGATTGTAGATATCGGTCATTTGATGGCCGGCAAAGGAGTGGACCAAATCAATCTCTACAAGCTTATGCATTACCTTCAGGAAAGCAAGCTCGCTCGAAAAGTGGAAGGCTACACCATTCACGCCGAGGCGCAGGAGACCAAAGGCAAGCCCGTAATGATAAAGGACCAAGCCCACGTCTCGACGATGCCCGTGTTAACCCACGTTCAGTCTTTTCTCCAGACTCTGACCAACCCTGCTGCCGAGGGGCGCTTTTTCTACGAGAAGGACGAAAAGAACGAGCTCTCCCTCAAATACATGCTCTTGGATCCAACGCATCACTTTCGTGAGATTGTTGAAGATGCAAGGGCAGTAATCCTAGCTGGAGGGACGATGTCTCCTGTAAGAAGCCCCCCCATCTCGATCTTCTCCTTCCAGTATCCTGCTGACTTTGACTCAGATGGACGACTACATCCGCCATCTTTTCGCCTACGTCGATCCAGCACGCTTGCAGACCTTCAGCTGCGGGCACATAATCCCAAAGGAAAACCTCATTGCGCTCCCCGTAGCCAAAGGCCCAGGTGGGGTAGATTTCGACTTCACCTACGACAAACGCACCTCGCCCGCCGTGATCGCGGCTCTCGGAAACTGTCTGATCCAGCTCGCAGACGTCATCCCGGACGGCCTGGTCGTCTTCTTCCCCAGCTACGCCTACCTCGAACAAGTGGTACTGCGCTGGCAAACAAAGACCAGTAGCGACGCAGCAGTAGCAGGAGCAAAGCCCACTATTTGGGACCGCTTACTTAAGAGGAAACCCATCTTCCGGGAATCAAAAGCCGCAGTCACGGGAGTGGACGACGTCCTCGGCCAATATTCGCAAGCCATCGCCACCGGCCACGGCGGCCTCCTCCTCTCCGTAATTGGCGGCAAAATGTCCGAAGGCATCAACTTCTCCGACGCCCTCGGACGTGGCGTCGTGGTCGTGGGCCTCCCGTTCCCCAACATCCAGAGCGCCCAGTGGAAAGCCAAGCTGGAATACATCGAACAAAGCACAAAGACTCGTGGAACGGGGGGTGGGAGTCAAGCCGAGGGGAAAGCCGCGGCGCGAGAATTCTACGAGAATGCGTGCATGAGGGCGGTGAACCAGAGTATTGGAAGGGCCATCAGACACAAAGGGGACTATGCGAGTATTCTGCTACTTGATAGGCGATACAGGACACCAAGGATTGAGGGCAAATTACCCGCATGGATCAGGCAGGGCATTGTCAAGGGTGAAAGAGCCGATTTTGGGCCGGTACTCGAGAGTCTGAGGATGTTTTTCGAGGGGAAAAAGAACGCCTAGTCGGGTGGATGCTATGAGCTTGCCTCTACCCTGTCAGTCTCCAAGAGATTCCAGGCAATGGGACAAATACTTCTCCACGGAAAGGATGTCATTCGTATCCGGAGGATCTAGAGTAGTCATATCTAAGATCTGTGTCTGCACTGAAAATGCATAGCTGCGCAAATCTGATAATTGAATTAAATAGAACAAAGTGCAAGGAATACGAAAAGGAAAGAATTAAGAAAGGAAGAAAAGCAGCAATGAGATCAGTCCTGCTAAGCCATTGTATCTCCGGTTCACTATGGCTGGCGACTATGATCGACGCATAAGTCACAAAGGCACAAGTGGAAAGCGGCTCTTGCTGTAACCTAGGCATGCATACCTCGTTGTAGCGTCCAAAGCCAGTATCCTTACATCGTAGCAGTGATATCATCAAATCTGGCGTCTTGAGGAGGTTAAACCCGCACTCCTTCGTGACGACCGCAATAGCAAACAAGACCCTCAGCCGGCCCGTTCGCCAAACTCCTTGGCCCAATCATCGAATTCTTGTAGACCTTGCTTGCTGACACTCGGCCGTATATTAATCAAGCTCGCCTCGAAGTCCTCAAATTGTATGGGCCGTATCTCATCCGTCGACATAGACAATAGCGCTTCGCCTAAACTCCTAAGCGGGCCCATTGCCGCATCTTTTGCCAAAGCCGTAATATCGCTGCCAGAGAAGCCTGACGGTAACGTCAGTATACCGAACCAGGGATGCAGTTATGGAAAAGGAAATTTTTACCATCTGTCAGCTCCACTAATACTTGAATATCGGTCTTGGAGATATTATGCTTTTGATGCCCCAAAAGTGTCCTCAGCTGCTCTCCTCTAACAGGAGCCTCAGGCAAAGGTATGTATTGTCTTCTCACAAACCTTCGCCTAGCAGCTTCATCGATTGCCCATGGCATATTCGTAGCAGCAAGAACCAAGACTCTAGATGCATCACCTTCGGCTTTCTCCTTATCGGTTTGTTTGCTACCTGCTGCCGCACGTTGCAAATCTGACCATTGGATCAAGAATTCTGTCTTGATACGCCTTGTGGACTCATGCTCACTTGAACCTCCTCGAGAGGACAAAAGTGAATCAATTTCGTCAACGAAGATAATTGAAGGTGCGAGTGCCTTGGCAAGGGAGAACAATGCACGGACCAATTTCTCCGACTCGCCTAACCATTTGGAAGTGAGACTACTGGCCGAGATGGCAAAGAAGGTCGATCTTGACTCGGTGGCTACGGCCCTAGCAAGCATCGTCTTTCCGGTTCCAGGAGGTCCGAAGAGCAACATTCCTCTAGCTGGCTCACGGAGGCCCAAGAAAAGATCTGGTCGCAAGAAAGGGTAAACGACTGCTTCTTTCAAAGCCTTCTTTGCAACATCTAGGCCAGCTACATCAGCCCAATGAACCTCGTCTCCCTGGACCACGATTTCGTTGAAAATTTGCTTAGCTGCACCTTCGTCAACTCCTTTGGGTAGGTTCTTTTTGATGTGCTTGATACGCTCCTGCCAAGCCGATAATGGCTGGGTAGTGCCAGATGGATCTTTGTCGGGTTTAGTCGATTGAAGTGCTGGATCGACAGGGATTGCACTTTCGCGAGCTTTGCGAGGACTTCGTCTCTTCTTCTGTTCTTTCTCATAGCTGCTGCTGGTATTTTCGTCATTGCTCTCGGAAGATATTCGTCTGCCTGACTCATCTACATCTGGTTTATTGGCCCGGGGTGAGGAGATGTTCGCCACAGGACGCCGCGCGATACTCGTTGGGACAGGAGGCCGAGTTACCCTTTGAGGAGATCGTTGCCGCATTGGCAGACTAGATGCTCTTGCACTGTCGTCCGAACGACTAGTCCTTGCAAGAAATTGTGCTGTTGCTCGCGAGCTAGCGGTGGTTTGCGGAAACTCGCTTCTATAAGAAGGGTATTCGACCGGAGCTTTTGGCCGCGTTGGCGATTTGGCTCTGACCCTTGTCACCATTGGATCGCGCAACGTGTCGGCATGCAGTGGAGGCGTTGGTGGCTCAAGAGTGATGAGGTCGGCATTGGTATGCGGACGCAAGCCTGAAGTGTTGTATGAATTCTGCTGGCTCGAATTGGAGTACAATGTAGAGGAAGTACTAAATCGAGCATCATCCTGGAAGGCTATTAGGTCCGGGGGCGCACGTGCATCTGGTCGTACCAAAGCGTTCCCGCCTAACGCCTGCTCCTCTCCGTCTGTGACGTTCATGGAGTTCGGTCTAGAAGAAGAATTACCTCCTACGCTATCGCGATGGGCAGAGTCCACCGTAGTTGTACTGCCATTCCTGCCGGCCAAATTCTGTCCTAATCTCTGTCCGGAGCCTTTCGATACTGAATCCCAGGCGAGACCTGCAGCTTTTGATGACGTGGGCGGGGGGCCCAATCGACCTCCCGAGGCTCGAGGCGATTTTGAATTCTTCTTGCCGTCTTTGTGTCCTCGTAGGGTAGTCAACATGACATGGCTTTTCTTGTCTGGGCTTGGTGTTCTTGATGACTTTGAGGGAGGTACTGGTAGCGAAGGTGGCGCATAAAGTGTTGGAGAGCTCATCGTGTTTACCTGAGGACTGCTGTAAGACCGATCTATTGGAGAGTAATTGGAATCTCGGGGTGATAGAAGAGGGCGTCGAGGAAGAGCTGGCGGAGGTTTCGAAAGGTCCGGATAGTTCACCGGAGGCACAGTACCCTCACCAATCCATTCTGTACTTGCCCGGTGTCTCACCGCTTGATCGGGCTTGATAGACACCGGCGGCCTGCCGCGGGTTGTCGAGCTGCTGCTGCTGCTAGACGTGTCTCCGTTAATTTGGACCTCCTTCCGACTCTTTCGCAGTGCTTCCAAAAGATCTACGCGCTCCTTACATTGCAGCTCCATGTTCCGAAGTGACTCTTGTAACGCCCTCTCGGTCTCTGACTTTGGCTGGTAATTTGGCGGGACTCTGTAGGCATTGTGGTAGTAGATCTGATCGAGTGCAGAACGCCATGAGCGTAGAGCTTCTGCTTCGTTATTCTATCGAGCATCTCATAGTCAGCGAGAGGATGCATGGAGCGTGCAACAAGGCTTATGCAGCATACCTGACCCTCAAAGTAAACAGCTGTTGAGCAGACTAGATAGCATTCATCGTAAGTCTTCTGCATCGAAGACGAGGCTTTGTTGCGCATCATCGATCGTAGCTAGTTGCTTGGAGTGGTCCATGAGACAATGACAAAGCATATGAGAGACACAAAGGGATTGAGGCTTAGAGCTGGTCACTGGATGACACGCGTGGTGATCAGACGAAGAATGACGTCTGTTGGGTTGTGCTTTCCCCTCCGGCTCGGTCCAGGAGCCAACAGAGGCTTCGATGGTGGGCTTAGTAAGAATATACAAGCGATGCCTTCTTGAAGTGCTGCGTGTATATCCTTCACAAATTTAGGTGCTGTAAACTACCTCGTGTGCCCATGCAAGTACCCTACCATGGCCTATAGGTAAAGTAAAGTAGGGTAGTGACTTAAGTTGTGGCTTGAAGGGAGCCTTTTTAACTTCCGTAGGTAAGTAATAAAAAACAAAACCCTGAAATCGGACCCTTACACTACCTACCCATAGCTGCTACGAGTAGGACCAATCACAAGCTCTTGAAAACCTACCTACCTACCTATTTGGAGGCATAAGTACTCTACGCAATCCTCAGAGGAACAAAATCGCAGTGCGAGCACCTCATTTTGGAAGGGCGTGATCGAGTTTGCACGGTGAAGCTGCGATGCTCCGTGCACCCAGCGCAGCAAGTAGTCGCGACAGATGTGCTTGAGCACCAAAGATGCTTCATTCGTGAGCTCAATGGCTGGATCTGTTGTGCCTATCTCCTATATACAAAGGTGAGCCGTAAAGCGTGCCAGTACGCCCTGTAAGTTGTAAATGCTGCCGATATTTTTTAGGTCCCGCATGTGGGAGGAATGCCGTTCCCTCTATCGTGTTACACATCATGCTATTATACTGTCCAGATCTTTCCAACGCCCGCTCAATGACATGATGCACTATCAACAACCGAAGACGGGGTATTGAAACAAACGCTTGTGCCTAAAATGGCTGTAGCAGTGTAATTGGCGGACTGAAGAAGACATTGGTCGATGATTAAGGCTCATCGTTATGGCGTATGAAATAATTTTTGGCTAGTTCGTACGAGCTCCTGGATCACAGACTCAGTTCTCTCATACGTATCGGGAACGACATGGCGAAATCGGCTTACCAGCAAATAGCAGTGCTAGGAACCGTAGTCAGAATTCTGGGCTGGAGGCCGCGAAAGAAGCCCCCGTATCCGTGTTGTCTTTTGATAATGGCTGCTGCATTAAACATTCCTTTCGCATGTCTTAGCTCACTATCTTTCGCAGTGCCTCTGGTTTGCAACAGAGTCTTGATGACATCCAAAGGCGTTGTCAATGCTGCTGCCAAGCCTCCCGCAAGCCCACCGGCAATTATATGAGTCGCAAGATTGTATTCTCGGGAAGGATTAAGGTATTGCGAGATGGAGCCGTAAGCCGAGAATTGAAGTGCGGTGAATGGAACGGTCATGCTTATCGTCGTTGGGTACGAAATGTAGAACGCTCGGAGGCCCTCGTTCTTGTAGACTGATTGCGTACACTGCCGTATTGATCTGAATATTGAGCCATGAACCTGCATGCGCTGTTTGATAACTATTCGGAAAGTTAGAAGGATTCGATAAATAGTAGCGATTATTCTGACCGTCGAACGGGTTCATTAAGGCATCGCTGGCAATCGTTGCGCAGGCCCCACTGACAGCTAGACTTTGTCAGCCCACTTCCGAGCTCTCCTAAGACGTGTGCGTTCTACCTCCTGCGAGTGGATGATGACCTGAATTGTTTCCTCCCATGGCATGTTTCACGGCCTCGTAGGTCAGAAAGTAGAGGGCATGCGCCGGACCTTCGCCACATCATTACTCTATATTCTTGGTAAAAGCACATTACAGCGTACCAGCCCCAACAATCACACTTGAGACCCCTTTCCACATTGATCTGAATCCTTCTATCCTCCGTATTTTCCAGAATGCTTGGTGCATTCCAGTATATAGGCCGCCTTCAGCGGGCTTCAGTACTTGGAGGCGGGTCTGCGGAACTTCAGCGCAAAGCCAGCAGGGTCCATGGGGTAAAGAAATACTTTGAGCATGTCGACAGGGTACATGACAGAATGCTCCTTATGCTCCGGTTAGCCTTGCATGACACCTGGGAGCTCAGCGCCGAAGGGGGGATAACTCACTGCGATCCCAGCAAATCCACCAGCTAACATGTTCTCCCAAACTGTAAAATTGGGCGGTAAGGCTTCATAGCTGCAATATGGAATCAGTAATGCTATCCTTCAACCAAAGGCTCAAACGGATCACTCACTCAATATCCTCCACCGGGACTGGGTCATGGGTGGCCATTGACCTCAGATCCAACGGCGTGGCTAGAGAGGGTAATTCGGCCGTGATGTAGTATAGACTAGCCAAACGTGCTAAAAAGATGTAGGGAAATCATTGAGAGCGGTTTGGAAGAAGAAGAATTATTATTTATGTGGTGGCAAGTTTGAAGATTGATGGGCGTAAGTAAAGACGAAGATTACTTTATTGTTTGCAACTAAGTAGGTATGCATGAATCTCTTACGAAATACGATATCAATTGCCCCGTCTTGCGCTAGCTCAATCTCCTACCCAAACCATCTCATGCCGTCATGTCATCATCACAATCTGGAAAATTTGATACCTTTATAGAAGTGTATAAATCTTCTCTACATCTTTCTTTGCCTTCCTCAGCCATCGTGCCGAATGTGGTTTGCTGTACGACCCTGACGTTCGTTACCAGTGACTCAAGTCTTCCATAATGGAAAGAAACAAGGCTCTAAGTGGAATTGGGAGCGAAATGTGAGCACGAGAGAGTATAGAGGACTTGAAGTGAACAAAATTACTTGGATGCTTCAAAGGCTCCGTGGCTGTCTCCATTTTCGAGCGCTAGGCCCAGTTTGGCCGCCTCCGACCTCGACCTACACCATAGAGTGACATTATACACATTTGAACGGTACATCACGTCGAGGAAGGAATCATCAGCAAAGCCAGCGCTCAGCCTACTGTTCGATTCAAAGTGAAGCGTTAAATGCTTACACCTGTCCCCCTACCCTCTGTTTGAGCCTTCGAAAATTGGTAAACCAAGCCCAAAATCCCACCAGGCCCTCGGTCTTCATTGGTTGTCCGGACGTCTTCCTCACCATTCTCATCTAGCGTACCAGCACGAGTCGTCTTCCATGATTCACCCAGATTACTACCCTCCGCCCCACCTTCACTACCATCGAATCCCGAGCGTCCTTCATTCACCAGCAGAGCCTCTTCTTCATCTTCCAGTGGATCCTGAAGTGGTTTACTTGACGTCCGCAATCGAGAATGAGTGCCAAATTTTCGCTGCGTTCTTGGACCAGTAGGTGGAGGTTGATGCTGAGGATCCAACAACATGGAAGCCATAGGTGATGCATGACTGCCAGTGGCGGCAAATCTCGGAGTGCGCTGGGGTACCACTTGTTGCCCTGTCAGTACCCCAGACAAGGCTGATCGGGTTGGAGCACGCTTTTGGCGATCTGCTCTTGCTGGTCTTCCAAGAGCTGCTGGCGCATATCCTTCAGCAGCCAAGGTTGGGGACGTCAAGCCTGGGAATACAGGGGGTACATGAAAGCTCGATTTAGTAGTTGGATGAAGGAAAGGAGCCCCTGGGCGCTGATTGGTCACATAATTATCGATGAACCCGTAATATGACGCTAGCATTTTTCCGTCTTTAGTTGAATAGTATGCCTCCCGAAGGTCCTGGGCTGCTTCGCCGTCTAAGGGGGCGGTGTTATTGCCTCCTTTCTTGAAATCGAACACTGCAAAGGAGCAGACGTATCCAAGCCCATCAACGTGAATTGTGAACTCGCGAAAGAAGTCTATAAGCCGATCGCTGCATTTGGGAAGGCTAAACCAGAGAATTAAAGGCGTGATAATAATGCTGAGAATCTCTTCCAGGAAAATTATTAATTTCATTTTATAGAGCGTAGCAAATTCCGCCCGTACTTCATTGGTGTGGAGTCGATCTCGCCAGTGGTTTGGAACATAGTGCGTGTATTCCACAACATTAGTGAGAGCGTACTCGGGATCGAAGACATGGTTTTCCTCAGGCACGATACCTCTAGCGACGGCCCAGACAGTTCCAAAAATGCCGAGGTAAAACAACACTGTCCGTTCTGGCGTAAGCTCAAAGGCTAGGAACAGCTCCGGGTCGATGACCGAGGCCAGGGCCAAAACGGAAGCCAAAGCGCCGGTGACGAAAGCAATAAATCTTGAAATCTGGATCGTCTTGTCTTTAGGGAATTGCTCCAGGTAACGTGACGCAAATGGATATGACATGTTAACACGTCGCTGGAACAGGTGCCAGAGCTCGTTGAACTCTCGGAATTTCCACTCTGCCAGCGGAGTATATTGACGGGAACC
This sequence comes from Usnea hakonensis, assembly GCA_013423325.1. NCBI lineage: Eukaryota > Fungi > Ascomycota > Lecanoromycetes > Lecanorales > Parmeliaceae > Usnea > Usnea hakonensis. The sequence continues at coordinate 45,633 of BLJB01000080.1, forward strand.
GATCTGAGAGGGATTTCGTTGATACTCATTGAAGTAGCGGAAAAAGTAATAGAGCATGAAGAATATCACCAAGAAAGGGGCACAGAAGAGATTCATAAACCCTGCGAATATGAATCGTTCTCGTAATTTATCGCTGAGAGCACGGCGGCGGTTATCCTTAAGAAATAACGGCCTGACCTGACCTTGCTCGTTGAATACAAAGTCCAGGACACACAAGCTTAAGTTCCATTCAAGGGTCTTGGAGAAAAATTGCCTGTTTCTCAAAAAGGGCAACGGTAGCGTAAGATCGAGAATATCTTTATTGATCAATGCAATCATGTAATTTTCTCTTCGCATCAAACGGTTCGCAATGTCGTGGGCATCCATGCGTTGCTTAGACTGGCTGCCTAGGAAGCGACGATGTTTATCTTTCATGGCTGCCGCTGTGGCCGGATTCGAGTCTCGTAATAACATGAGACGCTTTACAATGTCTTGCCATGAAACCGTCTGAATGTCAGTATCCGATATTTCTAGCAGGTAGCGATAAAAGTGTTGCATGTGCCTTAAGTGGCGAAAGTCGTAGCAGTATTGGAACAATTTACAGATCCAAAAGAAGACGAACAGCCAGATCAGTATGTTAACGGGGGCAGACATCTTCTTGGTGCATTGTGGGACAAGAATCTGAGACATCTTCTTGCTGTCCGGTATTGCCCTATAATTAATGCAGGAGCCGAGAAACATGCTGAAGGTAAACACGAATGCTAATGTCCTATGCACTAGTCAATTGTCATAGGAGCCTGCATCAAGGCATTGATTCTTACAGGAGATTCAACATTCTGTTCAGTAGTATGCACCAGATTCCATTACCAATGTAATAGTCGTAAACGTCCTTGAGGAAATTGTCCAAATTTTCAACGTTCGCCCACATCCACATCGCTCGGTCTTTCGGGTCCATCATTCCTAGCGGTTGGCCTCTCCGTGAATCCTGCTTGCTATACGCTCGTGGGAGTACGCTTTCTCGGTGCAATCGCTGCTGCTCTTGAGTAGCTTGCCATTTAGCCCGAGTTGCTCTACTCGATGGACCTGACACAGGCGGCGGCATTACAATATCTTGCTCCACCGTCGGCAGCAGGGTCGGGTCTTGATTGTCCTCAATCAGCAAAGACTGAGGGACTTCATCGTCTAAGTCATCCATGTTGGCTCGTCCAGCACCGTGCGATGTCCGAGGTCGACTTTGGACTTTCCTTGCGGCAGATCCCTGGCTTTGCCGCCTCGTATTTCTGACTCTCGGTGAAACCATTTGGTTGGTGGTAGCATCGGTGAGAGCGTCAGGCTCGTAGTCATGAAAGCCTGTGCCGATGTTCTCTTCATCCAAAGTCATGCCTGCTCTTTCTTCTAGGTCGGATTGATCTGACAGCTCATCGTGCTGCCGCAACGTCTCATACACTGAAGGTTCTCCCGCAGCAGGAGGCAACAATCTGGATAGTAGATTTGAAGCCATCGGTTTATAGAAGTACAGCTGGGCTGCTTAAGTGAGGTTGCCTAGGGTCCATCCATGCTGTGGGCAGATGCCTCTGCTGATCAGGACATCTGCACGGTGATGCTACTAGGGACAGTCAAAAACTTGGATAACTTCCAACACTGCAACCCTGCAGAGCGAGTCGGGTGTCGTGTTATTGAGTCATGTGGAGTCTTGCTAATCATGTTCCCACACTAAAGCTCTCGAGGGGGTCCATCGCGTTGCCAAGAATCCCGATGTTTAACCGTTAGATCTTCTTTGCTCAACTAACCCTAACCCTAACCTCTCACTCTTCTACACTCGCTTTCAATCTTTCAAATTCATCTATCATGGCGAATATTCAGAACTTTGCCAATGATCTCTCGGAGAGTTTGGATGATAACTTGACTGTCTCATCGGCACCTCAAAGGTCGACTGCACTATCAAATAAGCTGTCTAGCGTGCTCTCTGCATCCTATGCAGACTCGGAGATCAGGGATGCTCTGCGTAGCTTGGATGAGAACGAAATCCAAAACACCGCAGAGACGAGACGAAGATTGAGACTCGATATTCAAAAAGAGGTCATCCAACGGAATGGAGCCGTCATTCAAGAATTTGGTCATGTTGCGGAGGTTCGTTTGGCTCAGCGCCTTTGATTGCTTTTGCTGAAGAGGCGTCAGCAATTGAAACGTATCGGCACGACTATCAACAGTCTGAACAGATGCTGCGAGGATATGCGTCAACAATTGACCGCCGCTCGTCAAGAGAACATACCTGTACTCGAGGAAGCGTCCACTCTCTTGGTCCAAAAGCAGGAGTTGGAGACAAAGAAGCAGTTGCTAGATGCCTTTAATAAGCATTTCATCATCTCAGAAGAGGATCTATTAGTCTTGACCGAGATGACTGAGGCCGTGGATGAAAACTTTTTTACAATTTTGAAGAGAGTCAAGCAAATCTACGCTGATTGCCAGGTCCTGCTCGGGACCGAGAACCAAAGGCTCGGGCTTGAACTCATGGATCAAAGTTCAAGGAATCTCAACGCGGGCTATCAGAAACTCTACAGATGGATTCAAAAAGAGTTCAAGACATTGAATCTGGAGACTCCACAAATCAGCTCTCGGATCCGGCGCGCTTTGCGAGCACTCGCAGAACGACCAACTCTGTTTCAAAATTGTTTGGACACTTTTGCAGAAGCTCGAGAGCATGTCTTGACCGAAGCCTTTTATTCCGCTTTGACCGGTTCGTCAAATGAATATGACCATCCAATGACCAAACCAATTGAGTTTTATGCCCATGAGCCCCTGCGCTATGTGGGTGATATGCTTGCATGGACTCACTCCGCAACCGTCTCCGAGCGTGAAGCTCTAGAGTCCCTCTTCATATCTGACGGAGACGAGATAAGCAGAGGTTTCCAAGCAGGCAGGCAGGCAGAGCCTTGGTCGGTTGGCGACGAGGCTTTTGACGGACGTAAAGCCTTGGCAGAGCTTGTGAACCGCAACATAGCCGGAATAGCAAGAGCTCTCCGTCAACGAATAGAACAAGTCCTTCAGAACCACGAAGACGCGGTACTACTGTACAAGATTGCTAATCTCATTATGTTCTATCGGGTCACATTCGTCAAGCTGCTGGGCTCGGATTCGAGTCTACGAGAAACGCTGTCCTCGCTAGGGCAGTCCGCCCTCCGTCAATTTGGCACTGTCGTATCCGACAACGTCTTGGCAATCCAGGCAGACGTTGCAGCTCCCTCTCCAGATCTGCGGATACCCGGCTTCCTAGATGAAGCTCTTAGTCAATTGACCATCCTGTTAAAGACCCATGACTCATCCCTAACCCCAGCTTCTTCCCGTATCGCAGATTTCAAGCTCATCATCTCCGAAGCCCTCAACCCATTCCTCTCCATCTGCGAGAAGATGGCCAAACAAATCAGCGAGCCCTCCGCCTCCGTGTTCGCAGCTAATTGCCTCTTAGCAGCCAAAACAGCGCTCTCGGCTTACGACTTCGTCCAAGATCGAGTGTCGGAGTTGACCGAGCAACTTGCAAGTCTGACTTTCAAACTTACAGAATACCAGCACGCGTTCTTCCTCCACACCTCGGGTCTCCATCCTCTGCTCGTCGCTCTAGCGCCTATAGAGGAAACCACAGATAGTCTTAACAGAGTTCCGACGCTTCCGTCATTCCAGGCTCAGCCACTCATGGACGCTAGCCAGGCTCTCGATGATTTTTTGCCCTCGGCACTTATGGATGCTATGGAGAACCTCAAGCGGTTGGACAACGCCAAGCTATCACAGGAAATAACGGCGGACGCGGCTGAGAGGTTCTGTGAGGACTTTGAATTTGTGGAAGGGAAGTTGACAGCGGTCGATGAGTTGAGGGAGGATACTGCGCGTGAGGGTGGAGCAGGCGATGAAAAGGAAGAGCAAAAGCTAGTACCATTGAGGTCGTTGTTCCCTAGGACAAGCGGAGAGATAAGGGTATTGCTTAGCTGATTGCCAATCTCCTCTGGAGCCCAACGCATATGCTTTATTATTACAGAAAATCCCCAATTGTCGATAAATCCAGAAGCCCGAGGCTCAACATGAGTGGTCCTTTGCTCTTATACTCAACTATAGTTCGCCGTTAGCGACCCCACACACCACAACTCCACGCCCACCACCTCAAACTTCTCCCCCTCCTCGCTTAATGGCTCATTGCCAAACGTCATGCAATGACTACTGATCCCTGTCTCCAGCACTCCATCCAACCATAAACCATATCTCCCGTCTCCGCCGCCTATACTCAGGAAACTTTGTTCGCAGAAAATCAGATAATCGTTCACCCCACTGTAAGGAAATGCCTTGAATCGTATCAGATCTGGCGTCGATGTTCCACTTGTGCTCGCAAGATTGTTATTACTTGTCCGATTACCGCCCGTCGTTGCAGACGATGGCGATAGATATGATAAAGCATGCGAATGGGACGTGGGGCTCGCAATTGTGGTGCTCCGGCCCATGCTCTCGGTATCGAGCGCCGAAGGTGGAGGCGGCAGATTGGAGAGGAGGGAAGATGAAGGGAGTATGGAGACGCGCCAGAGGAAGCATTCACCGGTGCCGTAGAAGGAGGCATTTGGGTGCGGGGGTGAGGTTAAGTAGGCACCGAAGATCTGACAATGTACTTTGCATCAGTAGAGCTTATTAAAGAAGCGTTACGGGTGGAGGAAAATGGGAGAGCACCCACACCGCCCGCACCGTCTTGCACTACGAGAACAAACGACGCATCTCGTGGTATCTCTGGTGATGCACACTTGTTGTATAGAGTGCCCAAGCTGACGCCGTCTTGCTCAAGGCTGTATGCTAGAGACCACTGCTCCGCGAGCTGAAGGCGGGGAGGTAAGAGCAGCCTGATCTCTTCGGCGACTGCTTTCGACAAGATTGTAGAGGACGACGTCGAGCCGGAAAGTGTGAGGGGCGTCAAGGGTGGAGGTTGGAATGGTGATGCGGTTCGATGCGGGGGGGTATAGACGCGGTTGTGCGAGTCATTTGCTGAATTGTGATCCGAAGTGTGACTTTGGAGACGCGGCATGGCGGGGCGGTTTGGAGAGGGTTCGGTCAAGCGGCGGTAGAGGCCGGAGACGACGTGTGAGACGGGGTAGGAGAGGTAGGAGGTAGATGTTTTTGAAGAGGGAGGTGAAGATGGAGATTGTAGGCCTGGTATAGAGGCACCTTTGGGGGTGGAGGTCATTTGGGAGGTCAATTAAAGTAAGACACTCTTGGATTGGATTGGATATACTTCAAGGAGAGGCAGTCGCGAACAGTCGAAGCCAGCATGCGAATAAAAATAAGGTTTAAGGTTTTTAACAAACCGTCGATCATCAATTAAGGTAAGGTTTCGGAAAGGTTTCGGAAGCTGCACGGTGACGTTGAAAGCCGTTGGCTTTTGGTCGAACAACAATGCTGAGACGCGCTCTTCGGCGCCTCAACTATTCATCTACTTACTTATCATCTGATGTCGATGCGAAACCATCATCTTGTTTCGAGGCTCCACTTTCCACCTCTTCCACAACTTGATTCGATCTCTCAACCTCAGTTTCCTCATCCAACTCACCTGGGGACAGTCCCCCTACCACAGTCCCCCTGTACACTAAAATAAACCTCCCGTGCACCATAGACACATTAAGCTTTAGGCCCCACCAAATTACAGTGGGGCCTTGCGCTTGGCCTGTCCACCCATGGCGAGACCCCTGTTAGCCGTGCTGGGAATGTAGACTACCATACCGCCCATATCTACGAGAGGACCGGTATCGGTAGCCTGTTCCCCTATATAGATTGCGCATTTTTCTCCCTCTTGTAGGCGGGCGTATAGTCAAGTCCTTCAAGTCTTCTCAAACATCCCATATCGAATATCCTATATCACTTGGCCTGCAGTCATGAATACCGTGGACTACAATACCGCTGTTGTAGATAAAAAGAGACGTGCATTCGCTACTTTTCTAGCCGGTCACAAGTATCCTCCTGCAACTGGCGAGGTCTTTCTAGACAAGGATACAGCTTCAGCCTTATTTATAGTGTTAATATCACAGTACTTTCGTACATCAAATACTAGTTCTAGAAATAATTCAAGGTTTTTTCATCCGCAGCACGATTTGAACCGTGTACCTTCTAGTGAAATCTACGCAGCGAAATCCACTATATCGTGCCTCGTTACCATGTAACGCCCTAAATAATTACATGATTCGTGAAAGAAAGAAGTCATGAATGCATTTGATATCTACCATTCCAAGGCCCGTACCAAGCCGGGTGGCTGCGAACATTACCGGCCTCGCTTATTTGGCCAATAAGAGGTCTTCTTCAGTGTAGGGGGACTGTGGTAGGGGGACTGTCCCCAGGTGAGTTGTTCCTCATCAGCCCCAGGCCCACCATCTGCCTCGTCATTCGAGTTTTCAGTGTTGGCTTTCAGAACCCCTCCTTTCCTTTTAGGCACAACTGCAAGAAAGGCTTTGCCCCAATCTCCTAGCTCGAGCCAACGAAGCATAATCTCTGCCACATGGTTTGTAGCCAGAACGAATCTGCTTGTCATTTGCATATAAAGCCCGATAGGAAGCTTTGCCGTTCTAACGCCTCTGTCCATGGCTCTCTTGTAGCAAATACCTTTGTGTCTATTTCGATCCACTAGACCTCCGATGATATACGTGCTGTAGGGTCGCAGTTCGGTCAATGTATCAGGGCTGTCGCTTGTCAAATATACAACCTCTCCAGCTTCGGCTTCCCCATCTAATGTCTTAATTGAATCGTCGTCTTTAGCCAGAGCACCCAAAAGTTTCCCGCCATGCTCTCCTTTCATCCACTCTTTTGCCTGCTCCGCAGCTTGTACAAAGTCGCCTTCTAGGAATCTGACGTTTTTCCACGAACGATGGTGGCCAGCAAGGACACCATCAAATCTTTCCTTCAGGTAACCTCCGAAAGAGCTGATGGTCAGATGGGCTCGCAGTGGAGCTTTGTGATTATCAGAATAACATCGCGTGACCTGCGCGCTGAGTGACTTGAGCTCTTTATCAATCATCAAGTCATCGAACCCACAGTCCAGTATTACAGTGATCGGAAGCTGTGTGTACTCCGGCCTGGTCGATTTCTTTGGTTCGGCAATCTTCTTCTCCTGTCCATTGTCGTGAGCCGGCAATTGGTCGGTACGAGCGTTTGACTCTTGACGGGCAGCCTGCTTGCGAACTTTCTTCTCGATCTGTTTCTCTTTGCGCTTTTCTTTTCGCTTTGCCCGGTTCGCCTCCCATTCCTGGTCCCGCTTAAGTTTTTTGAGCTTATTCTTCGATAATGGCGGAGCGTTTCCATCTCCAGACTCTGTACAAAGCGGAGAACCCATTTGAGCGAGCTGCATGGATCTTTAAAATGGGCTTATGGTTGTTGATTATTATGACGAGATTTTGGTGGAAACAATTGCTTTCACTATTTGGTAGCTTAGGG
>BLJB01000080.1:58261-87149 GCA_013423325.1 Usnea hakonensis
CTAGTGGCCATAGCTCCATTTTGACTGCAAGCTAATTACCGAATTGCAGGCCCATTCCAACAATGGTCGCTGCTCCATTAGCTCATTCGATAACAAGAAAGAACGAGCGCTCAGGTGGGATGAATTTTATGAATGAGTCACGGAGAGAACAAGTAGCCTTTTGAAGCTCTTCAAGAGCGAACAGGAATTAAAGAGATAGCACTGCTTGATTGGAGCTTCGTTCACTTTCCAATCATGTAACAAGCAAGACTCGAGTCTGACGGCGATTCTCAGAATTCTGCACCCCGCAGCATCTGCCGCTCTCGCAATCGCACGCCGGGAACCAGTACCAGAAAGTGTCTGTATTTTTGGACATACACCCTCCGCGATTAAGAAGCAGTCTTTTGAATGAGGGTTCCAGACACGATAGAAGAAATTGAGCACCATTCGGAATTTTTAGTTCCCCGCGAGCGCCGGGTAATTGTGGGGAAACTTAACGGGCGCGGAGAAATCAAGACGCGCCTGGCGTGGGGCTGCATGTATTTTATTAACATCTGGTGACCGTAATTTGCTCAGTCCAATTGTGAAGAATCAACATTGGGAACCGAGATACTTCTTTTGTGATGTCCGACTCCTCATTGTCAGATGGCGCGCCATCAAAAGTAGTATTGGAACAGGCATTGCGGAATGCCGTCACAGACGTTTACAAGAGTGGGGACCTGGACAATCTGACAGTCAAACGAATCCGCAAGTCCGTGGAAATGGATCTTGGTTTGCAGGAAGATTTCTTCAAGAACGACCCCGCTTGGAAAGATCGAAGCAAGAATGTCATTCAATCGGAGGTGGTACGCGTTTAGCCAATTTGTGTTCTCGGATTGCCTATTTTTGGCTAATCAATACTATCAGGACAGCCAAGCAGATGGCAAATTCAATGGAGAGCAGCCGTCCTCAATTCAATCCCCGCGCCAACCTCCCAAAAGTAAAAAGGCACAAGTGAACCTGCCGAAGCCACCAAAGCCGAATCAGGATTGTCGAGGAACAAAGCGCGCCTCCGGCGAGAAAACAGAATCAAGCAAGCGTCGGAAGAACGGAACGCCTTCACCAGAAGGCTCTTCTGGTGAAGAGGGGCATGTTCCGAGAAAGAACGCTTCGAAAGAGGTCAGCGCCCACTCGAATGCCATTGGGGGTGACTCTGCGAAATCAGAGAGCGATATTTCCGAGGTCTTTGACGAGGCGCCAAAAGCAAAGAGCCGAAAGCGGAATCCGGGGTCCGCAAAGCCTAGCGCGAAGGCCAAAGGAGCGACAACAGTCATATCTGAAAGTGAGATGTCCGAGGTTCTCGACGAAGCTCCGAAAGTAAAGGGTCGCAAGCGAAAGGCAGATTCAGCAAAGCCCACAGCGAAGAAGACGGAGACTTCGAAGATCAAAAAGCCCTCGGAGCAGTCCACAGACCCGGACGCGGAGGAAATAAAGCGACTCCAAGGATGGTTGATTAAATGTGGTATAAGGAAAATGTGGCACAGAGAGCTGGCTCCATACAACACCTCCAAGGCAAAGGTCGTTCACCTCAAAAAGCTTTTGGCCGATGCGGGGATGACGGGAAGATATTCCATTGAGAAGGCCACCCAGATCAAGGAGGAGCGAGAGTTACAGGCTGACCTAGAAGCTGTACAGGAGGGAGCCAAACAATGGGGCAAAGTGGAGTCTGATGGAGATGACGCAAACTCGGATAGACCGAAGAGACGGCTAGCAAGAGGTTTGCAAGAACTTGATTTCCTCAACGATGAGGACGGCGAAGAGACCGATTGATTGTTGTCCTTCGATTATTCCACAAAGGACTGGCTGGCTGCAACGGTATTGAAATGGTGGGCATGTACGATAAAGGATTGACCGATACCAATATCGAGAGAGCTGTGCTGTTTACTTCGATGCTCAAGCTCCGTTTTGCATGTAAGGTCCAAGCATATCAAGTCTGATCAATGCCCCAGAGCTGTCCTGCTTCCGCTCATTCGTTGAGCTATCAGGCTAAAGGCAGCAACGGAGGACATGAAAAGAATCAAATTGTAGAACTCCGCTGTGTTAGCCATGCAATCCATAGATCAGCGTCCCGGGAATGCTTACAGCGTTCCTGGAATATGAGCGCTCCTCCGCTTCGGTCCTTGCGTCGACAAAAAGGCGTCGAAGGTTTGGAAGATTGGCCTGTAACCTGGTCAGTCCATTGGGGTCAAAGTGTCAAACTTCAAAGTGAGTACCATTCCGAGTCCAGGATGTAGTGAATGCTTAAGGGGTGGAGGTTAATCACGTTGGTGACATGGAGTGGGAAGTGGGGGTTTAACGCGGGTAGCAGAAAATTTGCGGAAACTTTAGCACCTGGCAACATACACAACAAGGTCAACAACCATTTTCTTCGCAGACGACACTTGCGACTTACTGCAAACAGGATACGGCAGACTGGACGGATTCCGTTTTTATGATATAGCGAGGTCGGTAAGGAATATCGGTGGTCAGAGCACGACAGCCACCATCGTCTACGCCATCTACAGCAGCCTGTCGAGTCTGATCAAATCGGATAGCGGCGCGGCTTTGGTCGCAGGCCCAGACAGTGGTCACAAAGATGGCGGTGAATAGGATCAAGGCGCAATTTGCGGCTCCTAGAAAGGGGGAGACGTTTGAGCTCAGGGCAGGCCTAGTCTCACAGTATGCCTACGAACGAAAGGAAGCCATTCAGAAGACCATCATGTCCATGACGTTAGGCAAAGACGTCTCCGCACTGTTCCCAGACGTCCTTAAGAATATAGCAACCGCGGACCTAGATCAGAAAAAGCTCGTATACCTATATCTCATGAATTACGCAAAGTCACATCCAGATCTTTGTATTCTCGCGGTCAATACTTTTGTTCAAGATTCAGAGGATCCTAATCCATTGGTACGAGCGCTAGCAATACGGACAATGGGATGCATTAGGGTAGAGAAGATGGTGGATTACATGGAAGAGCCGCTGAGGAAGACTTTACGAGACGAATCGCCCTATGTACGAAAGACCGCAGCAATCTGCGTGGCCAAGCTCTTTGACTTAAACCCTGCCTTGTGCCTGGAAAACGGTTTTCTGGAGACATTGCAAGAGCTGATGGGAGATCCAAATCCCACGGTTGTAGCGAATGCAGTCACAGCTCTGGCAGAAATCAATGAGGCTGCGCCAGAAACGCGTGCATTACGGATATCTTCTAACACCCTTAAGAAGATGTTGATGGCCTTGAACGAATGCACGGAGTGGGGAAGAGTGACGATATTGACAACGTTAGCAGATCACAAGGCAGCGGATGTCAAAGAAGCAGAGCACATCTGCGAGAGAGTATCACCGCAGTTTCAACATGTCAATCCGAGTGTTGTTCTTGCTGCCGTCAAATGTGTTTTCCTACACATGAAATATATAAGTCTAGAGACTGCAAGGTCCTATTTAAAGAAGATGGCACCTCCCCTTGGTGTGTCTCTGGTGTAGGATCTGGGCATGCTTGTGCTAATGCCTGGTAGTCACGCTTGTCGCCTCACCACCAGAAGTTCAATATGTCGCTTTACGCAATATCGATCTTATCCTTCAAAAACAACCTGACATTTTGAGCAAGGAGCTGCGTGTTTTTTTCTGCAAATACAATGATCCCTCCTACATCAAATTTGAAAAGCTTGAGATTATGGTACGAATAGCTAATGACAAGAACGTTGATCAGCTCCTGGCCGAGTTAAAGGAGTACGCACTTGAAGTTGACATGGATATTGTGAAGCGAGCTGTGAAAGCAATTGGGCAAGTCGCTATCAAGATCGAAACTGCCACGGAGAGATGTGTGAACACCCTACTGGATCTCATCAATACCAAGGTCAACTATGTGGTGCAAGAGGCGATCGTGGTCATTAAAGACATCTTCCGCAAATACCCAGGCTATGAGGGAATAATACCCAACTTGTGCAAGTGTATCGACGAATTAGACGAACCTAATGCTCGAGCATCATTGATCTGGATTGTCGGGGAGTATGCGGAGAAAATTAGCAATGCCGGCGATATCCTTACAGGGTTCGTGGACGGCTTCATGGAGGAATTCACCCAAGTGAGTTGTGACACACAAGATTGGCTATATGGACCGTCTTGCTGACCATGGCCAGACGCAACTGCAAATCTTGACCGCCGTCGTCAAATTCTTCCTCAAGAAGCCCGATCAACCCCAGGCCCAAACCCTAGTCCAGAAAATCTTCCAGTCAGCGACCGCAGAAAACGACAACCCCGATGTCCGAGACCGAGCGTACGTCTATTGGCGCCTCCTTTCCAGCAACCCTCAGATCGCAAAGAACGTCGTCCTTTCCGACAAACCACCCATCACAACCACCATCCAATCTCTCCCCCCAGCCCTCCTCGAACGCCTACTCACAGAACTCTCAACCCTCGCCTCCGTATACCACAAGCCTCCCGAATCCTTCATCGGCCAAGGCCGCTACGGCGCCGACGCCGTCCAAAAGGCCGCCATCGAAGAACAGATGCAGAACGCCCGGGAAAACCCTCTCGCCGCCGCCGCCGCCGCCGCAGCCGTGTCCGGTGCTCCCCCGCAGCAAGCCAACGCCGAGAACCTGCTGGACATCGACTTCGACGGCGCCGCGCCCGCGTCCGCCCAAAAATCCTCGCTGTCAGGCATGTCTGGCCTCGAAGGTCTGGCGGGCACCCCACCGCGCGTCGCCTCCCCGGCCACCGCTGTCCCGCCTTCAGGAGGAGGTAATCTGGACGACCTGATGGGCATGTCGACGAACGGTAGTAGCGCGGCCGTCGGTTTCGGCCAGTCAGCGAATGGCAGCGGGATGATGGGCATGGGCATGGGCATGGGGATGAGCAACGAGGATGTGCTGGGTGGCTTGGCGAACCTAGACATGAACGCCACGAGTCAGCCTCCGCCGGCGGGGCAACAGCTTCAGGGAGGCGGCAAGAAGACGAATGAGGATCTACTGGGGCTGTTTTGAGTTTGAAGCGGGAGGCAAGCGGGCTTTTGCGGCATTGCTGTGGCGTTTTGAACCATGTGTTCTCGTGCATCCGTCGCTGGAAAGTAGCATGTGATGGTCATCTTTGTTCAGCAACAATATGCAGGACTGGTGATGGAGCGAACATCAAGTGTCGGCTCAGGACTGGAATCTATCTGAACATTGAATCAGGTCCCTAAGTCGAGTGCGTAGGACAATCTCTTACGAGACTTAATCCCTATAGACGAGTCATTCTCATTTGCAAAAGCACTGCTCCGCTCAAGAGGACAAAAAAGGCGTTCAACTGTATTCGTATTCTATCTACTGCTACCTAAAGCGTCGCCGTGAGTGCAAACGCTGGTGGGATATCGTCAAAGCAAATCCAACGCCTGGAGTTATCAGATTGGTCAGAATCTTCATGATCGTCAGCCAGAACCCAGCCTACCCACATCGTCCTCATTTAACCTCGGACAATAAAGGCTCCAGGTCCAGAATCAGTAGGGAGAATTCACTACCTCATCTCTGCCCAATCGCCTCCTTGCACCGCTTTGCCTTGGCGTGGCAGCAATGCTCTCCCGAGTTGGCTTCTTGAAGCTCTGCTTAGCTACCATGTTCACTTCGTTGGGCAAGGCCACAATGACGTTCTTATCAGTACCGTACTTGAAGTCGTCGGCCATTACCTCTTCTTCGTACCGTTTGATGGTATAGGGATCTTTCCGCCCACCGAGCACCTTCTTCATATTCCAGGTGATGATGAAGGGACCCGTGGCTGTGATGATGGAAGTCTCCTTGTCGTCAACTCCGGTATTGAAGCGCGCGGGTGTAAATGCCAACGGGGCCTTGGTCTCGTATTGGAACTGAGCAACATGGCTGGGTGTCAGAGCGAGACGGCGAGGTTGAGGCTTCGAATCTTTGGCGAAAGACTTCTCAAACCCAAGCTTGCCTTCGTTCTTACCGTCGTGTTGTAAGGCATCTATAAGCATGAGATATGTTCGACAAGTAGCCAGAACCCAACGACCATCAGCTGATACGTCCAACCCAATGATCGCCTCGCCGAGAGCAGGGATAGCCGTCTTGGCGTTGATCCCGAGACGGTCGAGCAGACGAATGTCACCTTTGTCCGAGGCGACGGCAATGTAGCCTTGCTCGGTGGTTGCCGCATTGGAAAAGGCGTTCTTTGAGCTTGCAGCATATTGCTTTAATTGCGAGTCCACAAGTTTATTACCAGATAGACGAGGATCAATGCGGTACAGCGCGTTATCAGAAAGACCGAGGAAGGTTTGTTCTCCTGTCATTTGTGCGTATTTCTAGGCATTCTTAGTTCGGTCAACTCAAGGATTAGGACCTCGTAAACATACCTTGTCAGGTGCAAACGATTTCACGCCTATATCATCGTGGACCTTCCACTCATCAACGACCTTTCCGTACTCGAGGTCCATCCGATACAGAGAGTTGGGATTGTCCTTGTTTTGCAGAATCATGTTGGTATCTTCGGAGTGCAGCATGACCTTACTTGGACTGAACAATTTCCCCCCTGGTGTTTCGACCTTTGAGATATTCGTCGAAAATTCCAGATTGTTGTTAGGAGTGTGCTTGAATACACCAATCTTCGATCCTCGCACAACGAAAGACCTATCGTGTTTGTAACCAACAGCCAGCTTTGAATTTACATTGCCATCATTGTCGCGTACCACAACATCATCTTCAGACTCGTCGCTGTCATAATGCTCACTCTTCTGTCCATCATCTTCGATCTGTTCTTCCTCTTCATCCTCCTCCGCAGGTACATTCTCCATTGTGAGGTCTTGGAACGCATCCAAGACATATTGCTGATCATCTTTGTTGACCTTTTTCCACTTTGTCTCATTCAGCTGTTCCCAGAGTGCCCGCATCAAACCGTCTTGAAAGCGTTCTTCAGTCTCCTGATCCTTGAATCTGAGAAGCCACGAATACGCAGATCCGTCTTCGGTGTAGTGATTGAATATGAAAGACAAGTACTCAAAGTTGAAGACTGGGTTAAGATCCGCAACGACTTGCTGGCCAAGCCACTCTTTCTCTGCGCCAGTGATCTGTAGCCAGTACTGCCAATTACCTATCTCTGAGACTGTAGCGACGATGGTATGGTCCTGAAGGATGAACGAACCCGACTCAAAATCAAAGAGGTGCAGCTCTGCCCTCTCTTTGACGAAGATCTCCCTTGACGTAGGCACCACAGCAGACGGTGGAGCTACTGTAGGGATAAGCTCTCGGTCCGGAGGTTTCGATCTTGGCGACCTCTTCGCTGCTGTTCTCTCCTTAGCACCTGCGGCTGGCGTGTCTGCCATAGCTTGAGCTTTTGCTGGAGGCGCTGTGATAGGTTTGACGGTAGGACTCGCTAATGGACCAGCGGTCGGAATGGGTTGCTCCGTGAAGTTGAATTGTTGCAATTGTCGATCTGTGGCAGTTTCCTTTGGTTTCCGATACTTTCTCTCGTATTGACATTCAATGGCCACAATCTCAAAGGTGCTTACTTCTCCAGGCTTGGTTGATTCGTCGCAGATGAATTCGTAAAGGTCTCCAGGGTCCCCACTCAGATCTTGCCAGGCAAAAACTTTTTCTCCATCAGCTCTAATCTCAGATCTGAAATGCAAACTTTGGTCAAGTAGAAAGGTCTTCTCGTCTTTCTCGGAATCTAAGGCATCTGCAGCACCATTCTCATCATCGTCTTCTGCTGCTAGCTCCGCCTCACCCTCCTCATAAGCTCGCTGGATGACAATTTCGTAATGGTATTCCTGTGTTGTACGCCTTATGCTTGCAGCGGCGTCTTTGAAGATGAGCTCTGAGGTTCCTTTAGGCGAGAGGGGGCGGACCAAGTAGAGTTGGCCTTGTGGTATTTCGATTATGGACTCCTTGGAAGCGTTTCCGAAGAGATACTTGGTTGCTATACGTGAAAGTGAAAGTCAGCATTAACGTAAGGAAGGTCAACTTTCTGACTATGGAAGCTGCAAAAGGGCTCTAGGGAGGGGTGGTGGTTGTTCAAATCCTGAGACAGAAGTTGCTATCTTAGAGTGCTACCAGACTCTGTAAATGTATCTCTTTTGCATTACATAGGACAACCATCAGGCAAGAAGAAAGAAAGGGCGTACGCCAAATTCAAAACTTGACTCACCGTTTCTGAGCATAAACATGTTGCCGGCAAGAGCTAAGCTTCTGTGAAGCTGTCTCTATCTGAAGATATACCTGTAGCTGTGCCTGGCTCACTCTTGAGAAACAAAGAGTGATTAGGACTGAGGTTTGCAATGTTTACAAAAAAGCCTTTGAACTTTGACGCCTAATTTTGTGAATTGTGACGCGCATTTAACAAACATGATCAGCAGCAATCAATCAGGTAACTACTCCCGAGGTTCTACCGTGACGAGAGTGATCATAGGGCTGGCTCTAGGGCCAAAGCCCTGACTTACAGTTGATCAATGGGGTATCAACACTTAAAATACGTACTCACTATTATCATCTCAAACAGCTAATACTGTAATGGGGGTTCAGATGTGGATATTTCGTGTCCAGATTTTGGGCCGTCATTATTATTATCACGTTTTCCGCAATGAAGTACTTGGGCCACCCGTGTTTGCCCGCCCGGCGATTCTCCAGGGAGGCTATAGTCTTTTCAGTACTACTAGTACCTTGTCTCCTTGTACATTACCTAAAGTACCTTACGGAGTTCATCCAGAAGTGAGTCCAGACGCTAAAAGGTTGGCGTCTGGATAAGGTGTGTTTTAGGGCAATTTCGAGGGAATGCTGACAATCGGTTGACCAGGCGCTATTTTAGCGTCAGTACTCAATTCTAGTACCAACATTATTATTAAGTGACGGCTACTGAGAAGTAAAACCACAGTGTTTCGCGGCGGGAATGCGGGAGCCACAGTCAGCTTACTTTACCTAGGCAAGCATACAAAAGGTAAGGTAAAGTACCTAGACGTTCTAGAAAAAATGAGGGCCAGCCCTAACTCTAAATATGGTTGGATGACGTGGTTCAGAATTGAAACAGTACCTATATCTAGTTCTAAGCATTTCGCTCCTTCACATCCGACTGCCCTCCCACAATGTCGGCCCCAAAGGCTTCAACCAAGGATAAGGATGAGGATTCCTACATGCTAGGACGGGATTACTACGCTTCCGCAAGGTAAGATTCTTACGGACAAACGTTCCTTGTGGTAGTCGGCAGCTTATTTATCATGCAGACTTGCAATGTTACATCTTCTTATTCATGCACAGTTTGGCTACTTGATCCACCCATCTATCAAGCTGCCAAGCGCCACAGGCTCCGAAGAGCCGTTGCGTATTGCCGATGTTGGAACTGGCACTGGGCATGTGCTGCTAAGCCCCGTTTCCATGACCCAAACTACCAGATCTACTTGTTGACTTAATTGTTTTAGTATCTGGATTGGAGAAGTCACTCGTGACCTTCCCGATGCTCACGTCGATGGCTTCGATATTTCCGATAAGCAGTATCCGCCCGAAAGCTGGTACGGGCCTAACGCGTCGCTGTCCAAACTTGACATATTTAAGCCACTACCGGAGGAATTAAAG
This sequence comes from Usnea hakonensis, assembly GCA_013423325.1. NCBI lineage: Eukaryota > Fungi > Ascomycota > Lecanoromycetes > Lecanorales > Parmeliaceae > Usnea > Usnea hakonensis. The sequence continues at coordinate 67,802 of BLJB01000080.1, forward strand.
AACAAGTACGATATGGTGCATCTGAGATTTTTCATGACGGTAGCTAGTGATGATAATATACAGATTGTAATAAGGAATTTGGAAGATATGCTTAGTAAGTAGGAATCTCTCTCAAGCGGGTAGAAGTCGATGAGAGTATCGAAAGGGATAAAATAGTATAAGGAACCTTTAACTAATTTTACATAGAGCCTGGCGGATATTTGCAATGGGTTGAAAGGGACTGGATGTCTAAATTTCCGGAGAAGTCGGATACTAGCGATGACCCACACACGCAGATTACGTGCTATCATCGCTCGATTTTGCCTAGAAATAAGTTAGTTAGAAGGGTTTTAGCAGCTCGAATTGAACTAATCAAATATCATCATAGATGGATCAACTCTCTCCCCACGTATTTCCAGCAATGCGGCCTAGAGGTTCTCGACTACGTGACGCAAGCTCCGCTTCCACCATATCGCAAACCCTGGAATGAGGACTGCTTGATTGGCTGGGCGGCTATCGGAGACATGGTGAAAAATCCCAATGAAAAGCTTTGGTACAAAGAGCGCCTGGCGGAGGCAGCGGAAAACGCCAAGAAGGGGTGGTATGTGGACTGGGAGTTAGTCATTTGTGTTGGGAGGAAAAGCTTGTGAGCTCTGGGGTTGCCAGAACACATCGGCATCTGTGTTGGATTGTCTCAAAGTACAGCTTGCTCCGATCCGCCCTAGCGTATAGTTGTTGTGGTCGTGAGAGTCCTGCGGGAGACGAATGTGGCGCTTGTCGAGCATGCCTACCGCTGCAGCTAGCTCGGTCGGCAACGCACACATCTATCCCACTGTCTATTCTCCATGCTCCATCTCTTTTCTTGGGACGCAGCTGGCAAAAGGATGCGGTCTGACCTTGATGTCGTTAAACATGTATGGGTACGACATGGACTTGTCGACATACAAGCTTGAAAACTTGTCCTCTCTGCTTGGCGCTATTGAGAAAATGGGTATCCCGAGATTTACACTCCGGGTCTCCGAGATTTGAAAGGCATTAAGGTCGAGCTGATCCCCTAATCTTTGTAATCTGAAAATAGGCTCTGCATTTGGTGTCAAACGTCGCATCACGGATCAAGGATGTGCACCGCTAAGTCTCTTTGTGACAAGCCCAGCAAGAAGACGTGGTTATTCCTGGACATAGCTAGAAAGAGGACATTAACAGATTCGCGGAATGGAGATAGGGATTAGGAGCAGTAATTGGAGTGGGGTGGGGGAGGAAAAGATGCTGGGGAAGGAGCATCCATCTACGCTGACGAGAATGAACAATGGGGCCGGGGTGTTGAGCAGTCAAGGCAAATATGTTAAGGGCGAAGAGGCAGAGCCATGAGAGTAGGTACGTGGATTTCATACAAGTTCCTACTTACAACGTGGCTGACCCGCTTCAGAGCCAGCGTCAGATGTTCCCCGTCGACGCATCCGCCACAACCCCTACCGGATCGACTTCAAGTACTCCGTATTGCGAGGGTCATTGTTATGATGATGAATATCTCTGTTAATTTGTATGAACGGGTCAATAACTATATTCGTGTGTAGACGAGTAACCTGAGTAGACTGACAAGGTCATTGAGAACCTTTGCCAAGAGATTTAGCGCATATGCAGGACAAGGGAGGGCGGAACAGAGTCCGGCGGCGTTTACTTTATTCAATCTAAAGTATTCCGAGCGTACGGAGCTGTACGAGGGTAAGGTAAAGTAAGGTAGGCAGGATTAAGTAAGTAATCAATAAGTGTGGGCCTGCAATTTACTTTATGCAGCGCGATACTCTTATCAGTGCAGTGAGCGCAAAGGGGAATGAGGAATGAGCTTCCGGTTGGGTCAAGTATGAAAAAGAAGACACTTTGATGTGCTTCAGAAAAGAATGCCGCTACAGATATGCTGCTCTCTTATTCCTGTTAATCCAGCCGCTTTGATGATTGGATAAGTGTGTGCAGCACGCGTGTGGATCCACATACTTTAGTTCAAGTATACAAAGTAACGTGCCCTCTCTCATACATACTTTAGTCGACCGAAGATATGCGCGCCAACCTTCGGCATCAAAGTACAGTATGAAAATCCTTCCAATCCTCTCACTCCCCAAATCCAGTGCTACCTTATGACCAAGTAACCTCTTGCTTTGCTTTGCTATATTATTCTTCGCGTTATGCAGTAGTGTATTGCTACGACTCCAACCTCTTTGATCAATAAAGTATTTCCTTCCGGATTTGGACACATCTTAGGAAGTTCAAGGCGCATTACCTGCTCATGGAGCTCGCAGTCTCGGCCGAAAGGAATTGGTCAAAGGAGGGCAAGAGGGACATTTTGACCCAAGCTCCTGCAAAGACGTCGCCGACTGGTGTCACTCTGATTCCGCAGCCCTCGGATGATGCAAAGGATCCATTGGTGAGTCTTTTACTCCACTAATCAGCCTTTGTCCGCCCAACAAGCTTGCTGAGCACTTCCGCCTTCTAGAATTGGTCATCATCCAAGAAGTTAACCACTATGCTTATCTGGTGTCTCGGATCCTTTGTCTCTACCGCTTCCGGGTTAGGAAACGCTCTTGGATATTTTGTGCAAGCCAAAGTCTACAAGAAATCGGACCCGATTTCTCTTTCATACTCTGTACGAGATTCCGGCGTGCATATTTTAGCAACCCTTATACTGATCTACTATAGGTAGTCGCGGCTACAGCAGGTATAGCCGTCGGACCCCTTTTCGCTGTTCCTCTCGGGCGCCGTTATGGACGTACAAAAATCTTCTTCTGGTCTATAGTTAGCCTTTTGGTTACTGGAATATGGTCTGCGACTATGACACGCTCGAATCAATATGGAGCTTTTATCGTAGCGCGCCTCTTTGGTGGTCTTTTTGGTGGGGTCTCTCCTACGCTTGGGGCTGACACCGTTGTGGACATGTTCTTCTTACACCAGCGGGGTAAGGCCTTTACCGTGTTAAACCTTTCGTTTCTCGCGGGTGTTGTCGTTGGCCCAACGCTAAGTGGCTTCATTGTCGGCTCTACAAATTGGACGGTGCAGTTCTGGTGGAGTAATGGTCTCGAGGGTATCATTATTATTCTCACTTTAGCCCTGCTGCACGAGACTTACTATGATCGTACATCTATGGCTGACGAAAGTCGTAACAAATGGCCGGACGATTTCTTTGCCAACCGAATAGCGACATTTTTATATGAGGCTCGCGTGATTCCGCCCATATCAAGGGCCGAAATGGTAAGTCCCACCTTCAACATTCAACAATGTGTTCGAGTACTAGAGGAGCCCTGGCCCTGAATGAGCATCCCATGGATTGGTGGGGCGTAAAAATCAGCCCTACTAGCCAAGACTTTTACGCCCACTTTGCCAATCCATGGGATAGCATGCAGCTCATACCGTGACATCCAACCAATTACATAGACTGACAAGTAAGCTTAGCTCCAATTATTCTACAACCCTTTCCTCATCGGCATCTGTCCCGTTACGCTTCTCTGCGGTGGCCTAACCCTGATCGATTTCGGCTTTGCCGCATTCTTCAATATTGTTCTCACAGTCTTTCTCCAAGACCCTATCGCTATGGGCGGTTACGAATTTACCCCTATACAAAACGCCGAATGTAAGACCTAGCCAATATACCGTAACGCTTGATTTATCTTACTATGGAACAGTCCTCTTCTGCCTCTGGTTTAGTATCATCGCTACACAGTTTTACGATTATTTTGCCAATGACCGTCTCCCCCTCTGGATCTGCCACCGAAGTGGCGGCATCTGGCAGCCCGAGTATAGACTACATACTCTCTGGCTACCAGGCCTTATCGCCCTCCCAATTGCTCTCGGCCTCTACGGTGCCTCCCTACAATACCACCTACACTATATAGTCCTCGCGTTCGCTAATTTCTTAGGCGGATTTGCTACAAATACTATTATACCCGTCACTGTTAACTATGTTATTGAATGTTTTAAAGGCCATGTATTGGAATCTACAGCGATTATAGGATTATATAGGCTAGCTTTTAGTTTGACCCTTCCGTTTTTTGTACCTACATGGATTGCCAAGGCCGGAGCAGGGTGGTGTCTTGGGATGGTGGCGTTCTTCTTAATCTTTGCGTTTGGGGGTCCTGCTCTATTGATGTGGAAAGGGGCAGAGATAAGGAAGTGGTCGTTCAAGAGTTTATCGGCAAACGAGGGTGGGTTGAGACTGATATTTGTGTCTTCTTGTCTTGTGTCTCATTCATTCTTGCTATCAATTCATTATATAGTTCTATTCTTACTTAAGATTATTCGATGCATTCCTCTCCTGATCTCAATATTGCCCAGATTGTTGTAAAAGTGTGTTTCGTGTCGACGTAAAGAAAGCGCAATTTGAAGACATGATAATCATCCAATCTGTGGCTGCCAATACACAAGCTGTCGTGCGCAGACATGAGAGGCCTAGGGAATCGCCCGGTTTCCTCTGGTTCCACATGTACGAGAGACCTCGTCTATGAAATGAAGAAACGATGTTGCCTTTTGATATCGCAGATGGTATTAACGAGAGATATAATTTGTTTGCTGAGGACTTGCGTCTGTGTAAGGTAGCATCAGAGTATTAGACCTGCCAACCAGCGGCTTTATGGTCCTTCTTCTTTTGCTTCTCATGACGCATCTCCCAAAGGTGGAAGCCAGCCCAGAAGAGAAGCGTGACCACGGTAAGAGGCAAGCTCAAAGCGAGATATAAATGTACTGGATTAAGGTGGGCGTAAGGATTGGGCATCGCGCCTGATTGGAAGATTTCGGTACTCATGAGTGTCTAAAGATGTCTTCTGTCAGCTTCGAGTACGTCTTGGATATTTGTGAAAATTGATGAAGACAAGAGGGGTTGGTCGCTGCCGCGCTGTACTAAACGAGGCTTACCAACATGAACTTGCGACCTACAGATATAAATGTTCCAGGCAAGAAGAACAAAGTCACAAGTGTGATGACCTTCATTGAAACAGTTTCGATCTTCGTTTTTCTGGCGATATCATTCATGTCTTCGGTCATCGTGTACATGCTTTTTGTTGAATACCGATTCGCTTGAGTGTTCTGGTAGTCAAGAATGCTGTGGAGCTGATGTTGTCTTAGCTTGGCTAGCTCTGTGGACTGTACAGTCCGCCTTACCAAAGTCTTGCGGTCCTCAAGGAGACGCAACAGTGTCTCCAACCTCAAAATCTGAGTCTGCATGTCATGCTCTACTCCATCGATACGGAGCTCGAATTCATCAATGGCGTCTTCGCAGCTCTTTGCCAGGTCTCTTGGGAAATCTTTACGCCTTGAGATCGACCTATAGTACTGTCTCAATTGAGTAAGAACGATGATATTCTGCCGAAGTACTAAGACAGCCTCGTTGGCCTTTTCTGCAACTTGGTGAACTTTTCGTAACTTGCTAAAGGAAAAATCTCGAGTTTCGTCTTCAAGCTTGACTTCGTTAGGTCTCCGCGGACTTTGTGGCTCCTCATCGCCCTCGTCATCATCGTCCTCATCCGGGGGCAAGGGCTGAGAAACTCCCGTCTCTGGGTTCCCGAATGTCTGAGGAGCAGACTTTTGATGCTTGATGGCTGGTCTGGGGGACGCTTTTTCGGTCATTTGTGTTAGTGTCCGCGAAAACATGGACATTTTGGAGGTATCAGTTCTTTGAGTATTGGTACGCGGTTTAAATTCAAGTTGGTCTGTTGCCGCGGCAAGAAGAAATGGCACGTGAACGGGAGCCGAAAAGGTCCTTCGGGTCATGGCCTGGAACTTGTCTTCAAGCGAGTTGATGTACCATCGCCAGTTCTCGGCTGACCAGTCGCAGAAAATGAGATGCGTCTCTAGTGATGCTTTGAAGGCTCCGCTCAGCGAATTGAAATCTGAGGGTTGATGAGGACCTCGATCGCTGGTCGCTGATTCTATACGCCGTTTCATAAGCTCATCACCTTTTAAGATGATCCAACTTGTCCGCACCTCCTTCAAATCAAATGAGTGATAGACAGCGCAATGGCGAATAGACCAGTCATCGGAATCTGACGGCTCGACAGATTTCAGATTGAAGCACATTTGGAATCTCTTGTCTATTGGCTTAGCATTGGGAGCTGCGTTGCGCCCATGCTCAGCCAGCTGGGTTCTCTGGCGAAATGCACTGAAGTAGAAGTCTTGTGCATATGATCGAAAACCAAACGGGAATAGAAAGTCCACGAATTCAGGCATGACCTGAAAATGTGTAAAGCACAACATGAGCATCTCTCGGGAGATCTTCAATTTATCCCTAGAATGAGCTGCATGTACGAACCTACAATCAACTTGTCAGTCATCATTACAATGGAATGAAAGATGATGCCTCGCTCACAGAAACCTGCATGGATGGCTATTTACACTTCGGGATGGAGGAATCCCCAAATGATTTCTTAAACGTCCAACATTTTTGATACGACTCGCCCAAAAATCTAATGTATTACTTTTAGCTTCATTCCCTTGGAGGACAAGATGTTAGACATACCTTGCCCGTGGCTTCCCAAATCTAGAAAATCTAACGCTGCTTGAGCCTCATCCGAAAACAATCGAGATGCCTGCGTATCCAATTGATGGCGAATGGCGTCCAAGACGTAAGGGGCAAGAGTGCGATCAATTATATTCCGAGGGTAATTTTGGGCGTCATCATAAGAATTCGGTGTTGTTACAATTTGAGCCATGGAGGATAGTTGAAGATTGTAAGAATTGATGCTCATACACAAAGAGAATAGTCTCCATTCTTTATATATCAATAAAGATTGCGCAGCCCAAGTATAGGGGCTTAGTAATGAAATAGAGCCCCAAAAGGCTAGGCAAATGACCGGGAGCACCGCCTAGGGCTGTGGGCGGTGCTCGGCCTTCCCAGGTACCAATCTTCCAAGTAAAGGCTCCCCGTGAATACTGCTAGGGTCGTAAAAACAAGGCCGCGCGCAGCTTGTTGCCATGAATTGGCTCAGCCAAGGCAGACCAAAAAAATCCTCTACACTTTCAGAGCGCTAGGCTCTTGGCTTGCGTTTTTTAATCAACTCGTTCTTCTCATCCTACACCAAGGTCAAACAGGAAGATCCCTTGCTCAAACACATGGGATGAGGTGGACCAACGTTGTCAAGAGTTCGGGGCACCCAGAATCTGAACTCATCCCCTTTGCGCTGCGCCAAGTCAGCCTCGGCCGTTGACATCTGACTCGCATAAAAGCTTGATCTACGTGCCCTGATAAAATAGTTGTAGCAGTCTCCCCACTTTGCATTCAAAAAGGCAGCAATGATGCTTTCATCCAGGCGATAGTGATCGATGTAGTCGTACCGCCACACGGCATTGGCAGAAACCGACTCAGACATGTTTGAGGCTCAAGTCTTGGTCGATCCAGGGCAGATTCACTTCAAGATCTCACGTGAGGGCGGCTATCGAGGGAGATGTGCCTCAGGGTACGGAGTAAGTACCTTACTCTCGTAGCTGATTTGTGGCGACAAGCAATTAGGGTTGCTGCGTGGCGAAGATCTGATGGGTGTATGGGTGTGTGGAAATTCGAGAGGGAAACAGAATTGGGCCAAAAGCAAGAAAGCAGGGTGGGGGCGTCTTTAAATACTTCTACCTTGGCTTATCACTGAGCATCTCTGGCAGTTTGGCAGTCATCCAGTATTCTTTTCGTTTTTGTTTGAGCCGCACACAATAATAATAACCACTTTTGCTTTAGGCAGCAATCAATCAAAACAGTCTTGTTTGACCTCATCAGCCAGCCGTCGCCATATGCGAAGCAATTGTTATACTTATCAGATATAGGTATCAATATTAATGTTGTTAATTTGATAATCCATCCAATAGCGTTCCCGGTACGGGGTACTTGAGTCTTTTACCCTTACATGATGCTACTGCCACAGCCTAGATACACCTGACAAGGCAATAATAAAGCTAAGGTTGCGGGCAGCATGGCTCGCGTGGCCGAGGGGCTACCTACCTAAGTCTTTGACTTCGAACTAATTTTTAGATGCCGAGATGCGTCAAGGATTTTGAATCATCTTAAAGTACTTACTTAAGGTAGTCGGACTCTCGGACTTAAATCCATTATTTATTATGTGTGGCAGTGGGTGGTGTGGGTGGTGTGCTGCCGCCTGCCTAGACGGTAAGTATGCTTACCTTACTCGAAGCACAAGAGGCGCGCAGCCTTGAGTTGCATCGCCTGCCTTTGCCTGCCTCCGCCTTCTTCTTCTTCTCCTGCTGTTCCTTAGTGCTTATCGCAACATCCCTTTTCTTTTGCCAATGCTGTTTTTGCTCACGTCCAATGACCGACTCAACCATCTCTCATCCCATATATACTGCCACTCGACTATGCCATCACCTGCCATCCCAACGCCCCCGCCATGCTCCTACCAGACGCCCAGCACAAGGAAGCCGTCCTAGCCTTCCATACATGGAGGCATTCACCAGAAGCGCAGTTGCCCGGTACTGGTGGTCCCCATCTTGAGACGACAAGCAGCTTTGTTCCCCGATTGAATCTACAGAAATACTTTGAGGAACCTCGTCATTTAGAGAACCTCCTCGACGCTGTCCTTGAGGACCATGAGAGACCTGCAGTAGATGCGAATTATGTGCGGGAACATTACTTACAATCTTTCGCAATACTTGTCTGCATTGGAGCAGGGAGCTTGATTCACCACTTCCAGCAGTATGAAACCTTACGGGATCAGAAATTGCCACACCGTACACTTCCAGATGGTTTCCCTATCACCACACCGCAAAAGTTCGAGGACTTCAAGAACGCACAATGGCAATTCTGCCCCAAAATTCTCGAGTATAACATGAATAGTCGCTTCAAAGAGGAGGACATACTACCTATAATTCGCAAGGAGAAGATAGGGGAAGGAGGAAGCGCCATAATCTACAAGATTGTAGTCGAGGAGTCTTACAACTCGCTACGACCGCGCGGTGACATTGTACCGGTACGCTTAGCTCCTCGGCGCGCTAATCTTGCGATCGACTAAATTGGAGAAGGATCACCGTCGTCAGCACAAGAACACGTTTGTCCTCAAGACTTATCGAAGTGCAGATGCAGAAGAAAATCACAAAGCTGAACGTGGCGCATACATGAAATTGAGATGGGCGGGTAAGCCATCTCCTCACATCGTTGCCTACTATGGTAGCTTCATCCACGGAAATTCGTACAACATCATCTTGGAATATGCAGATCAAGGGACGCTAGAGACTTTTATGAGAACCACGAACTCACCGTCAACATTTGAGGACACCATACTCTTCTGGTACAGACTTTCCGATATCACCCATGGTATAATGACGATTCACGGTACCATGACTGGGAATGACAGATCGGCATCTCAAATCCTAAACGGGTACGTTTTTTGCTCGACCCAAGATGTATCGTCTATCTAACATACTTGCCAACAGATGGCATCAAGACGTTAAGCCCGGCAACATATTGGTATTTAGTGGAAATAGTAGTTCGCCATACGACTGCCATTTCAAGATCGCAGACTTAGGACTCACTCATTTCAAACCCACCATCTCCCAAGCATCCGATCCCTTAGACTTGGACGCCTTTGGAACTCGTGCATACGGTAACCGATAATTTGAAATTCGCCCTTTTGAAATTGACTAACGAGTGCGCAGGGGCACCGGAGACCTTCAGATCTCACCAGGATATCGATTCTGCTCCTTTAAAAGTTACACAAGATGTGGACGTATGGTCGCTTGGCTGCGTATTCAGCGAAACATCGGTCTGGGCTCACTACGGCTGGAAAAGAGTGGCTGAATATAGGCGTCGGCGAAGCCAGGAGATCGCAGACAAAGGAGGTAATGAGGGTGAACACATATTTCACTTCGAAGGCAATCTTCTCGACGCCGTTAACGACATACATCGAGACATCTTGAGGAATATCCAAGTCAGCGATCGTGTTACTCAGTCAATATTGCACAGCCTTGTTGATGACATGTTGCAGCACGGGAGCCGGCCAGCCGCTAAGCAATGTTACGAAAAGTCTAAGCGACTAATCAAGGAAGCTGGAATGACGTTTGAAGTCTCCGTGGATGAGATCGTGGGAAACACTAATTACGAAGGGACTAAGGGTTCCCCTCGCGTCCCTGGGAAGCATAGTCGCTCACATGCAGACCAAGAACTGCCGCCCGGGGAGCCTCTCCCGCCCCACAGCCATTTGGCGCAGCCTTCTTCGTCTTCGACATTGCAGTCATCTACTCATAGGCATCACTATAAATCAACAAGCCAGAGCAGTAGGCACGTCCCTGGTAGTAATCGTCGCTTACGAACGGACGAAGAAGTACCGCCCGGGGAGCCTCTCCCGCCCGACAGCGATTATGCGCAGTCTTCTTCGTCCTCGGCATCGCAGTCATCTACTCATAGGCATCACCATAAATCAACAAGCCAGAGCAGTAGACATGTCCCTGGTAATAATCGTCGCTCACGAACGGACGAAGAAGTACCGCCCGGGGAGCCTCTCCCGCCCGACAGCGATTATGCGCAGTCTTCTTCGCCTTCGACATCGCAGTCATCTACTCCAAGGCATCACCATAAATCGACAACCCAAAGCAGTAGACCCCGGAGCATTGATCCCACAGAAAGCTCACAACCTGGCGGACAAGTTTCAGATGTTGTACCTAACGCAAGCACACGGAAGGTTCAAGAAACTCCTCCGCAGCAGCCTATACAACCGCCTCAAGAGGAACCAGTACGACCCAACCTATCCATCGATCAAGGTCATGAATGGAAGAGGAAGAAGAAAGCGGGTGAATTCGCCTCATTGCACGGAGAGGAAAACCTGACTTCCCTCGATCAGCGAGATCATGTAAGCTATGACGTTCTCAGGTTGAAGCTCACTAACAGATGGTTCCAGATCTTTCTGATTGACAACTCGGCCACTATGAAGCATTACAGCAGAGAGGTTAAGCGCGTCATCGATTTGTTGGCATACATGTTGAAAAAGTCAGACAAAGACGGCCTAGACATCTATTTTACCCAAAGTGTGAAAAAGGTCAACTCGCAGAAATCTTCGAAATTGTCAACCTCGATACAGCAAGAACATTTCCGGGGAATTACAGACATGCGAGGAAGGCTACAAACTCTTTGTCAAGAGCACATCAGTAAATTCGGTACATCGATTACCCCTTCACGGTCATTTTTTGGACGTCAACCTGCATCGCAACCACAAAGACCACTGAGCTTCTACATCTTGACCGATGCGAAGTGGCAGCCGACTGATGTTGGGGCGTTCATCAAAAAGGACCTGGTCCCGAGTATGATAGCCAAACGTTGTCCCAAGGAACATGTCGCCATCCAATTCATTCGGTTTGGTAATGATCAAGCAAGCATAAAGAAGCTTGACGAATTGGATCACGGTCTTGGTCTCAAGGCCCAGGGCATGTAAGTTGGTCTTTTCCTGCTACCAGCAACAGTGACTGACGAATCGTTCGCAAAAATCAGGGATGTCGTGGATCACACGTACTGGAATGGTAATGTGTGGAAGCAGCTGCTGGGTGCCCTCAACGATTGGTACGATGACGATCCAACCTGAACATTCTCGCAGCTACTTTGTCATCCTTCGTCTTCAAAGGACAAGTCTTCGCGTATAACGTCTTCTATTTGCAACCACTTAATACCGCCGGCAGTGTTCATGTTAGCCTCGAGGAAGTAATGGGTCATGTGTAATGAATGAATGCTGCAGGCACAGGATATGTATGTACGATTATGACGTTAATGATGCGTGGATGAATGGGAGCTAAATAATCCAGCGGTATACGGTGGCGTAATCTTCGGGGGCCATGCCTCTTGGAAGGGCATGGTGTGATTGATAGAGTGCCCTGTACGGATACCTCGGAACGTACGGACACTTACACTTCAAGGCCTCACTGTATAAAGTAGCAAAACAGCAATGAAATAAAATCTCACTAAAGAGTGAGATAAGAAAGGCCGAACCTCTCCGTACGTCTTGGTATCTCGAATCATGCTCCTGCTCCTACTTCAGCTCCAACCAAAGACACAATCCGGTCTATTGGTCCCCGTCACGCTTGATCGCTGCGCAAATCGCACTTTCAACGCACGAGTACAGATCCCGCTTTTTCAAAAGTTGGGGAAATGAAGTATCTCTTTTGCATTACACAGAGCAATCATTAAGCAAGAAGAAAGAAATTGCGTACGCCAAGTTCAAATTTGACTTGCCGTTTCTGAGCATAAACATGTTGCCGGCAAGAGCTAAGCTTCTGTGAAGCTGTCTGTACTTGAGGATACGACTGTATGTTGCCTGGTTGATTCTTGAGAAACACAGAGTAATTAGAAATAATGAGGGTTGCAATGTTTACAAAAAGCCTGTTGAGGTTTGACGCCGGTTCTGCCTCGCAAAGGCACCTCAGCTTTATTTAGGTTTTGCCTTGGCGTGCCAAGACATTAGCGTCTTTGAATGAAGGGTATCCTCAAACCTCCATACCAAAGACGTTTCTACACAGAGACTTTTCCCACAATATCACAATGGCTCGCCCGTTCACCGCTGAATGTAAGCTCCTAACACTGTCGTAGTACTCACTACTAAACTGCTTGATAGTACTCAAGACATTCGTCTATCCTGGAGCCCTGATGGTTCTCGGTGTCGTGGGCAACAACTGGTACTTGGGGCCGCGTTTTGAGAAAATAGATAAAAAATTCGAGGACGTTGAGGAGAAGTTGAGTGGCAAGATGTTCAAGGAAACCGGGGTTAAGTTAGAGGCAAACATCAAGGAAATGAACATGTCGATACAGGGACTGAACACTGCAATGGGGGAACTAAGAGGTTATGTTGGGGCGCGCATTAGCTGTTAAAGTTTTTCCAAGGAGCTGGTGTGTCTGGGAGGAAGGAGTCTTTAGCGACTTTGCTTTTATTACTATACCCTATGGCATGTGTACCTACTGCTGCCTATTGCTGAATGCTAAATAGTTGGACTTTTCTGCAACTCGGTGAACTTTCCGTAATTTGCCAAAGGAAAAATCTCGATCCAACATACCCCGAACAAAAAAAACGCAAAAAAAATAAATCCAGCAACTCCAATTCCAATAGACATACTCCTACGCCATACTCCACCTCCCTTTTACCCTCATACTCTACCTCATTCTCCACTCCCTTCTTCTACTCCCCTTCCAAACCTCCAATCTAAAGCCCAGTACATACCTTACCTGCGAAAACTCCAGGGGCAACAACCTCTCATCAAACGCCCATTCATTCATTCATTCACATCCAATCCAATCCAATCCAATCCAATCCCTCCCAATAAAGAACAGAAGAAAAAAAAAAGACGATGCCCGGCCCCCCGCCACAATCCCTCTGCGGCGTCGTCGTCTCCACGAAGATGATGAAAGCGGTCAAAGTCCGCACGGGCCGGCAGACGTACCACAAGTTTTTGAAAAAGGTATGTTCTGTTGAAATTGAGAGCCTTTCCGGAGGCACCGCTTCTCTTTCGCAAATGGCCCTTTTCTGATGACCCCATCTCCCCTTGCAACAACAGCATTTCCCCGCCACGAAATCCTACCTCGTCTCGGACCCCAACTCCTCCCTGCGCCTGGGCGACGTCGTCCGCATCGCGCACGCGGGGCGGCGCATCAGCCGGCGCATCCACCACGTCGTGACGGAGATTTTGGCGCCGTGGGGACCTCGGGTCGAGGAAAGGCCGCCGGTGTTGAGCGAGGAGGAGAGGGGCAGGTTGGTGAGGGAGAAGACGGAGAGGAGGAGGGAGAGGAGGAAGAGGAGGGAGGAGGAGGAGGAGGGGGTGGTGGGGGTGGTGGAGGGGACGGCGGTTGCTTCGTGATGTTGGGATGGGTGGGTAGTTGTGGGTGGGGGGAGGGGGCCGGGGGGTGGATTTTTCAATGAGGTTGTGGTTGGGTTCTGTTGGTGCATTGTTAAGCGGGAGATACCTGAGCCTAGGGCTGTTGGGATGATCTTTATACATTTGCCCGTTTCTATGGGAAGGACATGGCTCTGTCTCACTATCTGCCTCTCACTCCTCTTCATCTTCATCCTCATCCTCATCTTCGCTCTCGTCATCCTCCTCAGCCTCTTTCAAAAAGGTAATGAACTGCTCCGTCAGACCCCTCACCTTCCCCATCTCCCCTTGCACGCTCTTCTCGTTATCCCACCACTGAAGTACTCCATCTTCCTCTACGATTTCCGAGTCATACACCTCTTTGGTCACGAACAACAGCAATTGATCCCCATTCGGTCGACCGACCGCCTCTTTCTGCAGCAGCAGCAAGAAATCCACCTGATCGACTTTGTCATCCACGTCTTGATCGAACATCGTCCGCTCAACGAGCCCTTTGTACTTCCCAAAAACCTCCTTTACGGCCTCGCGCGTACTGATGCCAGGTGCGCCGTCTCCCGCGCTAAGACTAGACACCCTTTTGATAAAAGCGGCAACGACGGCCTTGCGGACCTCATGTTGACTTGCGTTCGTGGACATACGATAGCCATTCAACTCAAGTATGATGGTGTCAGCCGGATCCCCTTTCTGGAGGCCATCGAGTATGCTCGCGGTTGCTTCCACGTGGAAGTCTCGGTTTTCTGCTGCGTCATCCGAAGGATCGGAACGGAAGCTACTCCGGCGGGACGAGTCTCGTACAGGCTCTACATCGTCCTCCGAGGAAGCTAGGGTAGAGATGGAGGATGCGGAGCCAGAAGCTAAAGGATGACGATAGACGAGACTAGAGGATGCGACGCTAGAGGTATCAGAGTCTTCGGGGTCTGCCCTGTTGTCGAAAAAGGTTTCTTGATGTCGACTAATCTTGCGGTCCATGGAGATACCGATGTGATCCGGCAAGTGTACCCCGAACGATATCAAAGCTCCAGACTCAATTGTGCAGTAGTTCCCTATTGTGGTATCGTTGGCTACAATGGCTTCGCGGATGATGGAGCCATCTCCAACCGTAACATCGTCCCAGATATACGCTCCTTCGATGAGCACGTTCTTTCCGATCTTGCATCTTCTTCCGATGGTACTTCCCTTGATAGTACTCTCTTCGCCTATACTGGTCTGACTGCCAATGACAGTGTTCTTGATCGATGCCCTCCCTGTTGCAACTGAATCTTCCTGATATATCTTGCTTTTTCGAAAGTGATAGCTCTGATCGGGCACAAGGTTGCTGTCCGGACAAAGGGGGTACGCCCATCGTCCCACAATATCCTTGCTGATTGCATCATATGCTCGTAAGCTCTTGACTCTAGCAGCATACTGGTCTGTCACGATGTACGTGTGAATCGTCTTCCCGTAGGTCTCATAGTCTTTCAGCACCCCATGTAGGAAGCTCTTGCGTAGGGATTGAAAATCAAAGTTGTCGCTCCACTGTGCCAGAACATCAAGCGTGCAAATGTCTATGTGGCAATCAATGAGATCATCCCGAATATCAATTTCGGCATTAGTTGTCAACAATTCCGGATCCAGGGTGATATGTCTGCCTCTACCCCTTCGACTTCCCAATTCCTCATAATAAAGGCATCTCTCCGCGCCTGGGTCGATGACAAACACTGGTCTTGACCCCTTGCTCTTGGTCCTATGGCCAATGCCCGCTTCCCGGAGCACCATTGTCATGATAGCGTCTTTGTTTTTCTCTCGGCGAGCTCGATGCTTCGCCAGGGCGGGTACGATGGACATGTTTGAGACCACATCGCCGGAGACGAGAAGGAAGTCGCCTGTTATAAGATCGCGATTATCTAGGTCGCGCATGGCGTCGCCTACTGAGTTTGCAGTGGACTTGAGCAATGTCAGAGTGCGGAAGGGTGATGAGTTCTGCTTCCATTTCGAAGCACTGTTGGGAAGGATCGAAGTCAGCAACGAAAACAGGCATGGTGAGGACGAGCTGTAGAGAATAACCCACTTGATATAGTCTTCGACTTGATGGGCATGGCTTCCACAATATATGAAAACGTCCTGGACGCCAGCGTTGGCGAGGAATTCGAGGGTATATTCGATCAACGGAGTGTTTGCGAGAGGAAGGAGACACTGCTGCGGTTAGTATAGGTGTAGAAAGATGAGAATGAATGGGGGTTGGAAATACTCTCGGACGTTCCAAGGTAAATGGTTTGAATCTTGTCTCAAATGAGTCAAGAAGCAGCTATACAGTTGGTGTCAGCAGATCTATGTTCCTTATGCAAGAGACACACTGACCACTGCTTGTAATGACTCCTCCCTCTGATCTTCTTGTGGTGGTTTCTGTTTTGCCTTTGCAGGCTTGGGGTTTTTAGGAGGCATGTCGACGGTACTCGTACTCTCTGGAGCTTAATGAGTCTAGTAGAATTAATCCCATTGTTATTTAAGTATGTTACGTATGTTGTTGTATTTTATTATTATTACTTTTCTTGAACCATAAATGCACAATCTATATTCGGCTAATTTCTGTTTAGGGATTGTTCTAGATCATGCTGAATCGTGATGGAAGTTGTTCCTGAGAGAGTCCAGAACAATGTAGACTCCAAGGCCTGGATTCTCTACAGAACACTTAAAAATTCTTACTTAATTTCAATGGGCCCCTCACTTCTCATCTTCGACAATTTGCAGAGAGAGTTTTGGTTTTGCTGATACCTGATATCAAGTCATAATGCATTGTCGTCGACCCGCAAATTCTGCCGTCAAACCCTTCCGTAAGACGCGAGCTGTCCCTATACGTACGCGTACGTAGTCCTTCAAAACATGGCACAATAATGAAACTCAACAGAGAGGAAGATCCAGACTCATCACGCCACGCTGTCAAATGGAAAAACCTCCAAGGTCGTCAAGACATGGCCCCTTTTTCCCCCTTTTGCACATGAGTTAATATATGCGACACATCTTGTCAAATGGTCATTGAGATGAATAAAATATGTGATATTGGTGCAACATTTCGAAAATCAAAGCTATCCAAGGAAATGTGTCCCGTGCTATCTGGGCCGGCCAGGGTGCATTGGATTCATTCCGAGAGGAATTGATTGGTCATACATTCGTTGACGTTTGGCATCACTGGATACGTCTTCACCTCCGACTTCTGAGATTTGTCTTCGGTGCTGCATCGGCCGCGGAGCACCGAGAGGCGTATGAGGAGCTTGAAATTGAACGGGGGTTTGCTCTTGGCTGTATCCGGCATGCATAGGGTGCATGAACTGATGTGGAGCAGCCGCCTGAGTAGGCGAAATGCCAGCAAATTGTCCTGGCGATTGCCAGTTCGATATAGTCGATGGCGATGGAGCCGGAGAGCTTTCGTCCTTCAGAGACTGTCCGGCTGAGCTTTGCGGTATCGAAGACCCTGGATGAGGCGCCATCGACTCCATCCCGTCTGCCATGTGCTTCAAATGCCCCAAATGCTTCTCGAGCATGTTCAAGAGACCTTCTTTCGTGAAGGGCTTAGGTAGGACATCGTTCATACCTATCTTGTCGTCAGTTGAAATTTATGTATTTCGTTGACAAGCCAATCATTTACCATGCTGGAAGTACATTGAGATATCATCACTGCGTATATTTGATGTCATGGCTATGATTGGCGTGTGATCAAATTGCCGTATCAAATGTGTTGCCGAAACGCCATCTAGGTTTGGCATGATGATGTCCATTAGCACCAAGTCATACTTCGAACCTGCATTCATTTTATTGACGGCCTCCAGACCATCGAACTACGAGGGTCAGCAGATTTCCCCTCCAAATCGGTTTCGACTTTTACTCACAGCACTGTCTATTGCGCACCGAAAAGAGTACAGGAATTTACTTCCAATCCTTCGACAGGTTGGGTCGTCTTCAACGAGCAATATTTGAGGCGGCCTTACCCAGCCCGGATCGACTTGCGTACTCTTTTTGCGCAAAGCTGGCGCCGACATTCGCGAATCTACAACCTCGGTCTCTTTTGACGGCATGGGATACGGTATGTTGCGAATATGCTCACTGTACATCGGATCGATACCGTTCGACTGGCCTACAGGATAGACTATGGTTTCTGTGTCACCGTGGAGTTTGGCATAGCCCATTGATGAACTTGAATCAGCGGATCTTGGCGGCCTTCCATTACCGTGAGACCCATCTGGAGGCGGAGTCGTCATGGCGCCATTCCGATTGTGCAGATCCGACATGTTCTCCAGATTCTTGTAATTCAACTGGGAATCCGCATTGAAATCGTGCAGCAATTTCGTCGCATGTTGCAATGGCGAAGCCGGCTCGTCCTCGAGTGGAGAAATCTGTTGCTGTGCCGGGTCCACACTGGCCGGTGGTACATTGTTCTCCTCCGTGTGCGCGAACGGTCCTCCAGTTTTGCTGTCCCGTCTTTGCCGTGCATCCACAGAATGTAAGTAACTCATTACATTTTGCATTACATGTTCGTGATTGACAACCGTTTTTTGTACATTCATTAGCTCTTGGGTAAGTATCGAGTGGTGTATGTTGAGCTCTTCATAACGTTGCTGGAGCTGCTGGAGCTGCTGTTGTGTGGCTACTAATTGAGTGTTCACAAGGTCCATCTGTTGCGTTGGAGCTGCCTCATCGACAACTTGGGGTGGTTTTCGGGGTGCCGGAGCCTTGCGGCGGATATTGTCCAATGAATCTTTGTTGTTTGCCTTGAACTCAGGATGCTTGAATTCCCATGCCTAGGACCATCAGCCATGAGGCACATCCGATAACCAGACAGTGCACTTACACCTGAGCCGTACGGAGAATGCCCATTGTCTTCATTGTTGTGTCGTACTTTGTGGAAATCATACTTGTTGAGTTGGCGGACAAAGCTTGCGAAGTTGCTGTGTTTGAAGTGTTTGGGAAGAATAGACTTGGTAAATCTCTCATTCTGCACCGGGCTTTTAGCTTGAGCCATGGATGGATGTCTTATCCGGGCGCTTGCACCTCGAGTACTACAAAGCTTCCGCCATCATCGCCCCACCGCACGACTTGAGAGTATGAGGGATCCTCCAGCATTCTTTTCTTGGTATCAGCATGATGAGGATGAGAGATGGAATCAGGGGATGGCGGCAGACATACTTGTAGAGCTTTCGCACCTGAGGTAAGAATGAGCAGTTGGGCATTTTGAGGGTGGTGGATAGGCGGAGCAACTTACAAAATCGCTGGAGCTGTTTGCGCTTCCACCGCCAATACTGTGGCGGTCGTCCATGTTGTCGTCGAAGCGCATTGGATCGACTTGATGGGCGAAGCGAAAGAGATGTAATGGGCGACGGGGATGGTGGTTAGATGGCTCTCATATTTTCGGCCCCCCTCCCAGCATACTTAAGTAAAGTACTTATCGAGAAATAATAGAATGGTCGACTTTTTAGACTCGAGGGCTAAAGTACCTAGCCCAGTAAGAGGCGCGCGGCGGGGTTGCTTTTAAACCTCAGCCAACGCTAGTGTATAATACCGAAACGTGCGCAGCCACATA